>OZ010575.1:32885305-33005305 GCA_963932145.1 Acanthosepion lycidas
AACATGAGTGAGCAAGCGAAAGAGAGAGAGAAAGCAAAGAAAGGAAAGAGAAAAGGTAGAAGGCTGCAGTTCTAGCAAGTGTGTAGTGTGTGTACTGATAGCTTTAGCCCTAGACTGGCTGGCTGACTGGCTGGTAGATTGGTGGGAGTGTTTTGCTAGAGCCATGCCACACACTGTCTTTACAAAAAGGCTTCATTTTTCTGCCTTTTCCCAAGATAGTAATACATACATATGTCAGAGGGAAAGATCAAACCGATATGCAAGCGAACAGCACAACTCTGATTTCAAGTCAAGATAACTCTTTTTCGTAATTACAAAGCTAGATTAGCTGCAAGCGTTCGACAGTCACCCACTTCCCGCCTCTCTTCAACCCCTTTGTGTTAACTTATCGACTCTTATGTAGAGAAAATTATCTTTTCTTTTTGGGGGCTTTGGCTAGAGTGATGGTGCTAAAAGAGTAAAATAAATAAATAAAATAAACTTTTTTCTTGTAACTTCTGATTACTTTATTCTCTGAATGCAATTTTCTAAACTTATTAATTTCTGTTTTTGTTGACTCTTGTTTTGTTTATCTTTCAAAAATTTTAGACAAGTAAATATTATCGATACTTTTTTGTACCAAATACAAATGCCAGCAAGATGAAATTATTCCCTTCCTCACTGATCTTTATTTGGTAATTTCAAATATACATATATATATATATATATATATATTTTCTGCAGCACAATTATTTTGTTTCAGGAATCAAAAATTGAAGTTAAAAAAAATTCTCACGAGCATGACCATTCTAGATGGCACTTGTATTTGGTACATAATAATAACAAAATAATATTTTTTTTAATAATAATAATAATAATAATAATAATAATAATAAAAGAATATAAAGAAAGAAAATGACTAAAGGAAAGAAAGAAAGAAAGAAAGAAAGAAAGGAAACAAACAAAATTAGTATAAATATAACTCCTACTTGGGTTTTTGGAAATTCCATGGATGTCCATGACTAAGATATCATCTTTTCCCTTGAATATATATATTTCTGCAATTACTCACAGAATAAGGTTATTATGAACAAATTAAAAAAAAAAAAAAATTTAAGAAAGAAAAAAAAAGAAAGAATAAACGAAAAAAATAAAATGGAAAAATAATAATTAAACAGAATGAAATTAAAGAATAAATAAATAAATGAAAAATAAGGAAACGAAAGAAGGAATTAACAAATGAAAGAAAAGGAAACGTAAGGAAAGAAGAAAATAAAGAAAGAATAAATGAAAGAAAAGGAAAAGAAAAAGAAAGAAGAAAAGAAAGAAATAATAAATGAAAGAAAAGGAAACGTAAGGAAAGAAGAAAATAAAGAAAGAATAAATGAAAGAAAAGGAAAAGAAAAAGAAAGAAGAAAAGAAAGAAATAATAAATGAAAGAAACGGAAACGTAAGGAAAGAAGAAAATAAAGAAAGAATAAATGAAAGAAAAGGAAAAGAAAAAGAAAGAAGAAAAGAAAGAAATAATAAATGAAAGAAAAGGAAACGTAAGGAAAGAAGAAAATAAAGAAAGAATAAATGAAAGAAAAGGAAAAGAAAAAGAAAGAAGAAAAGAAAGAAATAATAAATGAAAGAAACGGAAACGTAAGGAAAGAAGAAAATAAAGAAAGAATAAATGAAAGAAAAGGAAAAGAAAAAGAAAGAAGAAAAGAAAGAAATAATAAATGAAAGAAAAGGAAACGTAAGGAAAGAAGAAAATAAAGAAAGAATAAATGAAAGAAAAGGAAAAGAAAAAGAAAGAAGAAAAGAAAGAAATAATAAATGAAAGAAACGGAAACGTAAGGAAAGAAGAAAATAAAGAAAGAATAAATGAAAGAAAAGGAAAAGAAAAAGAAAGAAGAAAAGAAAGAAATAATAAATGAAAGAAAAGGAAACGTAAGGAAAGAAGAAAATAAAGAAAGAATAAATGAAAGAAAAGGAAAAGAAAAAGAAAGAAGAAAAGAAAGAAATAATAAATGAAAGAAACGGAAACGTAAGGAAAGAAGAAAATAAAGAAAGAATAAATGAAAGAAAAGGAAAAGAAAAAGAAAGAAGAAAAGAAAGAAATAATAAATGAAAGAAAAGGAAACGTAAGGAAAGAAGAAAATAAAGAAAGAATAAATGAAAGAAAAGGAAACGAAAAAGAAAGAAGAAAAGAAAGAAATAATAAATGAAAGACAAGGAAAAAGAAAGAAATAATAAATGAAAGAAAAGGAAACGTAAAGAAAGAAGAAAAAGAATAAATGAAAAAAAAAGAAACGTAAAAAGGAAATGAAACAAAAGGAAACGAAAGAAAGAAAAAAGAAAAGAAAATAAGCAAGAAAAGGGAATAAATTAAATTATAAAAGGAAACGAAGAAAGAAAGAAAGAAAGAAAGAAAGAAAGAAAGAAAGGAAGAACAGACGGGAAATATTAAAAATATAAGACACTCTATCAATGGTGTTGTCGGTTGAGCAAAGTTTATTGAGTCTTGTTCTGTTTGCAAACAGACAGTACTACGTGTGTTTAAGCGTGCTACTAGATTGGCATCTAGGTCCCGTCTTTTTTACTGTTGAATTAGGTAAATGCAACCACCACTTCTACCCCAACAGATTCTTTTCTCGCACTTCTCGCCTGCGGAACTCTCTTCCGTTCCTTGCTTCCATGATAACTACAATCTTCAAAAATGTAAATGCAACGTCAATCGCCATCTTCTATCTTCTTGAACCCTGTTCAGCTTTTTTAGCCTTTTATCCTTTCATCAGACCCCCTCCACCAGCACCTCTATACCAGTCTTTTCTCTCTTCTTCACTCTCTAAACCACTACGTACTATTTGTATTCCCGCCTCGCTTAAACAAACAGAATGCCAGTAAAGTTTCTCGGTCAGATAGTGTACTACTGTAACTTATTCCAGTTCGGCAGAGCCAAGGACCAAGCAGATACTACACACTGATTCTAAGTCGAAAAACATGACGGTTGTACATACAAACAGGATAATATTATTTATTAGTATAATGAAAATTCTCGGTACCATAATATTCATTAAAGAGTAATAATAATTATAAGAAAAAAATAAACTAGTCAATATAGTTGCAAGGGATCATTTGACACTAAAGGATGAATTCAACTTACTTCTGACAGTATGGTGGCCAGAAAACTTGTCAATAAATTTTAATTTGTTAGTTTATATTTACAATTTTTACATCATTACAGAGAAATATCCTTATCTTTGTTGTTGTTCACAACGTTTCGACCGTTGTTTTCTCCGGTATTCTTCAGGTGATTGTCGATCCGGCTGGTAATTTAAAGAATTTCAAAACTGTAGCCTTGACGGTGTAGGTAGATTGTTCTCACCCCGCTGCCTTTCAACAGAAGCAACAATAAAAAAAATATAGGAAAAGAAGGGAACATAATGACAATAGAAGGAAAACTATTGATATGATGATCTTCCAAACTATTAAAAACGAAAAGTAGAAGGTTGGTTGGATGACCTTCAACTACACTACATTGCTGGCCATGTTGCTTTAAAAATGTATTGTTACTAATTTTTTACTATAGGTGTTGTTGCTATTTTTATTTATTTATTTATTTATTTATTTTATTTTATTTTTTTTTGTTACATAAAAATGTATTGCTGGTATACGATTCCTGCCGAAGGGTGCAAATTTTCCTTTAATGAAATTTCTCGAATATTCAGACCGGTAGGTGATGATAACAAATAAATATAGTTTAATAAAATCCATTAAAAATAACGTTTAAAGTAATTGTTCAAAGGAAACTTCAAAAGTAACTAGTAACGACTTCTCTTGAAAATCAATAAAATTTGTTATTGTAGTGTTAAAGTAACCGCAGAAAAAGAGTTTGATTTAGTAGTTTGTTTTACGGCATATCAACCTCAATGGATTATAATGCCAACAAAATTTTTATTGCTTAATATCTTTTTTCAAAATTATTATTACTGGTAAGAATTTTTCCTTCAAAAATCTATTTCTGCTAATATTTTTTTTTCTTGAAAATTTATCGCTGGTAATATTTTTTCCCAAAAAATGTATAGCTGGTAATGTTTATTTTTTCAAAATCGTATTGCTGGTAATTTTTTTTTTTTTTTTTTTCAAAAATGTATATCTGGTAATAATTTTTACAAAGTATTTCTGGTATTAAAATCTATTTTTACACTTTCATATTGTTTTCACCCCAGTTTGAGGGTTACCTATCTGCCTATAGCTGGTCCCCCAACAGGCACTAGCACCCCGAGCCAGGATAGACCTGGGAACACCAGCAACCAAGAGGTGGTCTCACGCTCCTCAAAACCTCCTGATCAAAGGACTTGCTGTCGGGCGTAGTTTATTGTCTTACCCAGGACTGGAAAAAGAATTAATAATTCCCAAGGAGAATATAGGTGAACAATTCAACTAGAAAAATTGAAAATAAATACAAATGAGAGATATGTCATAATTCCATCTTAAATCAACAGTATTTTTCGGCAACTTTTAACACTTAAAGTTGAATAATTCTAAACACATTTCTGGATAAAAAATAGTGTAGCGTTTTTCGGGACTTAGCAAAACAAATTCACTGATTTTGACGAAAAAAAAAAAAAAAAGACCCCATAAATCTCCGTAAATCTTTCACCCTTTAATAGTCAGTTGTGCTTAGTCTACTCTAATTTGTAACGTAGGTAGAAAAAAAAGCAAATGTTGTTTAGATAGCGAGGGTCACCCCTTGATCGGGGGGGGGGGGCTCGGGGTAGTAGCAACGGCTTTGTTCTCAGTATCCATCTGTCGAATAACATCTCTGTTGCTTCAATTCTCTTTTTGATCTCTGTGGAAATCGTACAGCATGCCCTGGATTTTAACCGGTACTTGGGTTGCTTAAGTTTTGCACTGGACGTAATTAATGGTCGATTAAGCTTTGACTAGAAAAAAAAAACAAAACTAGAAAAGAATGATATTTGTTAGATACCGTAATACTGTATTCAATCTTCCTCTCGACGGAATTTACACCTTGTTTGAAAAGGATTACACTACAGTATACTTGTCTACTTCAACCTCTGAATATTTTTTTTTTGTGTGAAAAACCTGATTTAGCTCGTGTATACGTATCTGCCCTCCAGTACGGCAGTGAATGCTGAAAAATCTTCTCAAAGATGAAGAGACTTGAAGCAACAGAAATGTGGTTCTACAGAGGGATGCCACTATTAAGAATACTTTTTTTTTTCTAAGGCTGGTCCAACAGTATTATAGTCTAACAAACACTTTTGATTATTTCCATAAATTATCAACTGTTTTTTTATGTCTTATTTTGTTTAGCGGTATATCAACCTCTGTGGCTTATTTAATGCTGAAATCTAAATATTTTTAACACAATTTTATAGCTTTAACTTTTGAACGCAATTATATGCCTTCTCGTTGGTCATTTCGCTATAAAATGTGTTGATGGCCATTTTACTATAAATAGGTTAATTTTACTATACAAAATATATTGTTGGTATTTTTATACTTTCATAATGTTTGGGGGTTCACTATTTACCCGTAGCTGGGGCCATAAAGGAGACTACCACCTTGGGTCAGGGTAGACATGTGAACAACTGCAATTAAGAGGTTGCGCCTCAAAACCTTAAATCTCCCGATCTCTTCAATCTCTTGCTGCCGGAGGTAATTTATTGTCAAACCCAGGACTATTATCAACTAGTCTGGGAGAGATAGTGAAAAGGTAAAAAGCTACCTTTATAGAAAATTCTGGAGAACCATGATTGGCCATGTCCTGAAAAGCACAGAGAAGAAAAATTATATGATATTTTCTCGGGGCATTCTTTCAGGACAGACAAACCCGCTTTCATATCTACAAATTTCACCTGTCTCTTGCTAATAGTAAGTATGAATATTTTTATAAAATGACCTATTTAGTTTTTGATTGATTATTTTTACATCTTATCAACAATTTGCAGGCCATTTAAAACCAGAAAATATTTTTAGATAGTAAGAATTTGGTGGGCGGCAGATAATGATTTACTGATACGTTATACTAATTAACCCATAGTTGGGGGAAGAAGATGTGGATTCATTCCTTTTCCAGAAAAAAAAGTCATTTTTGCTTCATCAACATTGATTCTACTCTTTCTTTAAACTTTTTGGCATCCATCAACAGATATTTTCTTGTGACAGACAAGCCGAACAGAAGTGGCAGGAAAGAAGTCTTCATTCAGCCCAGAGTATTCTTTTCACTTTAACTATCAACATTTTAGGTAGTCTGATTAAAGTTTAACTATAAAACGAATTCTTCTTCTTCTTCTTCTTCTTCTTCTTCTTCTTCTTCTTCTTGCCGTATTCCTTCAGGACTTTGGCGATCATGGTTTTCTACAATTTCCTGTCCTTTTTAGCCCTTAGTAAAGTTTGTATTTTTGATATATCTCTCAACCCCTGTTCTGTCAACCATTTACACAAGCTCTTTAGGTAGGTTACACGCCTCTTTCTTCTGTCTCTCTTACCTTTAATACGTGCTATGAGTGACAAATTTTCAAAGTCCTCTTTCCTCGTTACATGAAATGGAAATTTAAACTGGCTCTTTCTGGTGCTAATTATGTACCCTTTTTGTTTCCATTTGCTCTAAACTTTGTCGTTGCTCACATGTGTTCAGTCCATGGTAGTCTCAGCAACCTTCTGTAGGACCACATTTCCGTTGCCTTAAGTGTCTTCCTCATCTGTGGTGAGATGACCCAGCATTCACTGACATTAGGAGTAATGTTCAGTACTCTTTTCTTTGTTTCTAATGAAATTTTCCTGTTTCCTAATACTCTGCTTAGGTTTTGGAAGGCATCTTTCGCTATCCCAACACGCCTTCGGATTGCGACGTCGCATTTTCCGTCCACTGTTAAAACACTACACATATATTTAAATTCTTGCACTAGTTTAATTTTGGTATCTCAAATTTATAATTCGCATTTTAGACCGATTTTTTTTTTATTTGATAAAGGAAAATTGGAAATATTTAAATGTGAGAAGAAATGACAGTAGTAGGCTTAAATCAATGCAATCAAATGAAGAACACAGCAAAGAACACCCGTCACGCTGCATACTCTTCATATTCCATTATTTCTCACTAATGGAATACCCGAACATCTTTCCACGAACCGCTACTTTGTGAAATCGACTCCCAAGAGGATGCGTTCACGACCGCTATATTCTTATTTAAATCTCTAGGGTTAACCCACATAAACTGCGCCTCTTACCTTTACCGCACACACAAGCAACTCTTTCAGCTCTACCACGAATTGTTTCTGGGCCTTAGTGGACATTAGTAAACAAAAAAGATTTCGTAATCTCTAACATTAGTAAGAAAAAAAACAAAACAAAACAAAACAAAAACAAAACAAAACAAAAACAAAACAAAACAAAAACAAAACAAAACAAAAACAAAACAAAACAAAAAAAACAGATTTCGTAACCTAACATTAGTAAAAATAACAGATTTCATAAACTAACATTAGCAAACAAGAAAACAAAAAAAAACAAAACAAAAATTATTAATAAAACACACAGATTTCATAATCTAACATTATTAAAAAAAAAAAAAACAGATTTCATAATCTAACATGAGTAAAACAGAAACATATTTCCATATTTCATATCCAACATTGGTAAAAAAAAAAAGAAAAAAAACAGATTTCATAATCTAACATGAGTAAAACAGAAACATATTTCCATATTTCATATCCAACATTGGTAAAAAAAAAAGAAAAAAAAACAGATTTCATAATCTAACATGAGTAAAACAGAAACATATTTCCATATTTCATATCCAACATTGGTAAAAAAAAAAAGAAAAAAAAACAGATTTTATAATCTAACATGAGTAAAACAGAAACATATTTCCATATTTCATATCCAACATTGGTAAAAAAAAAAAGAAAAAAAACAGATTTCATAATCTAACATGAGTAAAACAGAAACATATTTCCATATTTCATATCCAACATTGGTAAAAAAAAGAAGAAAAAAAAACAGATTTCATAATCTAACATGAGTAAAACAGAAACATATTTCCATATTTCATATCCAACATTGGTAAAAAAAAAAGAAGAAAAAAAAACAGATTTCATAATCTAACATGAGTAAAACAGAAACATATTTCCATATTTCATATCCAACATTGGTAAAAAAAAAGAAAAAAAAACAGATTTCATAATCTAACATTAGTAAAAAAAATAGATTTTATAATCAGACATTAGTAAAAAAAACAAAACATTATTAAATGTTTGATAGTTATCAATTGATACAAACCGTTGGATTTGAAAAACAGTGGACAGAATAGACAAGACATTGTAATAACGACGAAATAATTTATTTTTTACACAATGAAACTTGGATGAAAAATTATAGATCATGCCTTTAAGTTCCGGTCTTCGAGCTGGGATTAAAATGAAGTATCTATACTTCAACTCTCCTCTAACGTATTTGTCTTCAGTCAGTTAACAGAAAAGCCTTGAGAGATGCTAAACCTGCGGCAGTACCTTCTTCATTGCACTAAAAGATGGTCGACGGAATACCGATGCTAGCGTGGTCGTAGTTGTGGTGTCCGGACAACATTTGGATTGACCGATTGCAACCCCACCTTAAAAACAACATTGTGTTACCACCGGAATAACTTAGGCTGGGATCAAAGTGTAGCATCTGTTCTTCACCTCTCACCCGTGAATCTGTCTATGAGTAGTTCACGATGATGAGTGATCCCTGGTTCCGGGGAATCCAACCCTGAGTCAACACACCCTTCGTTGCGCTAAAGAGGGAATGATGGTGGTCAGGGTGACAAGGCAACTTTTCTTCTTGTCCAGGCACCCCACATTAAACATAATTTTTGTCACGTGGAGAGGTTGGTAAATACCAATCATAATTTTAAGGATTTCCGACGTTCGGTTTGAGATGAAAATGTGTCTTTTCTCCTTCTCATTAAGCTGGGAGGGATGCTTGATGCCGGGGATCTCAACTTTCCCAAGAGTACTAAATTAGGTCTCATAATTTCATGGTTGAAATAGCTAGATGTAATAGTTTTTTTTTCACCCTACACGCAAGTTGCTAGTGGCCTGCTGGCGGACCGCTGATGGCAACGCCAGGGGTCCTTTGGTGGCAGCCACTGACTGACCACCGGTGGGCCACCCGTGGACCTATAGCGGTATGCCAGTGGTAACATTACCGAGAAGAACACGCCGGAGGTTCGACCGTGTGCCACCAGCGATAAACGCTAGTGGCAGGATTGGTGGCTTGCGTGTAGGGTTCTTGCTTGTGGAACTCTTCCGTTAACTACGATCTCCAAAATTTTAAATGCAACGTTATCTTTTGTTTTCCTGAATTCGGTTCTTTTATTGTGCTTAATAACGTTTTTTCAGTCCAATTCTCGAATAAAATGTATATTGTGCTCAAAAATGTATATAAAGTCTCCGACCCTCATGTTTTGTTCTATTTTTGTTCAAGTATTTTCGACTTCCTCAGTCATTTTCAAGAAGCGGATGTTGCTTATCTGATGTACACCATCTTAGTCGAAAACTAGGAAAATGAAATAAAAAATGACACAAATAGACCTTGTCAGTTGAATTTAACAACACTTGTTTATCTATCTATCTATCTATCTATCTATCTATCTATCTATCTATCTATCTATCATAGATGATTTCTCTCTATTTTGAGCGGAGAGGTTTAAATTACTTTATATATATATATATATATATATATATATATATATATATATATATATATATATAGTTAATTCTTAGTTCCACCAACTTACAACTAAGAAGACACGGCACGCTGCGTACCTTGAGGTGAACTACCTTCATTCCTTTCGTATTCCACTCAAACATCTTCCTACAGCCCGCTACTTTGTGGAACCGACTCCCAAAAGGACGCTTTTCCGACCACTATATTCTTATTTAAGTCTAGGCTTAACCGATATCTTTCCTACATACACTGAGCCTCATTCAACAAATTTTGTCATCAGTCCTCTACCTTGAGTTGTTCTTGGGTCTTATGAACATTAGTAAAAATAAAAAATACAGATTTCATAATCTAAAAAGATTTCATAAGCTGTCATTACTAAAAAAATACAGGATTAATAAAAAAACATAGATTTCATAATCTAATATTAATTTAAAAAAAAAACAAAACAGATTCCATAATCTAACATTAGCAAAAAAAAAACAAATTATTAAAAAAAAGCAGATTTTATAATCTAATTTAAAATCATTTGTTGCTTACTTCAAATATATCTTATTTTTAAAAAATGATAAAAAAAAAATTCTGTTGTTGTTTTCGAAAGATTTTTAATTTTTTTTTTCATATTGTTATATAGGAATAAAGTGTCGCTACCGAACATAGATCGCCAGTGAGCAAACACAGGCGATCACATTATTAAATTGTAGACCACGTGAACATAGAGGAAACGCATAAGTAGGGAGTCATGTGACGTCTAATTGATCGCTATTTCTTTTCTATCCTCCGTTATTATTCGGATCGTTATTTCTCCTCTATTCCCTATTACTATACGGACCTCTATTCTTAACTTTATTCACTGCACTATTTCTCTATTCGGATCACTATACGGATTACTATTCGAGCGAGTATTATCGAGCAAGTACTATTAGTGCGAGATTATTCGATGGTGTCTGACACCAGCATTGTTCAACGGCGTACTATAGTTGTATCGACGAATGGAAAGTCTCTACTGCAATGAGCATTACGAAAGTGGCCACGAGTATTCGTTGACATCACAAAAGTGACAACGAGTATTCATTGATATCAAAAAAGTGTCAACCGAGTTTTGGTTGACATCACAAATATTTTTATTTATTTTTGTGTCCTTTTTACTTTTGATATCCTTTAGAAAATTGTTTCTATCTTTAGAAGGCAATATTTGAGCAGACGTTTTTCTTTTCAGCACTAAATGTGAGCCACCGTCAGCAGGAGGGAAAATTATCACGTCATTGTTTGCAGTTATTTTAAAAGAACTATACCTATATTTGCTTTGCCCAAATTAGTAACAACAATAATATTGTCAATAGTTTTATTTATTCATTTATTTTTAAGTGGTATATTGTCGTTTGGATAAACCAAATAATGACCAAAAACATACTTCGTAAAACAAAACTAAACTTCCCTTCATTATTCATCTGAGAGATCTCACTTTGCCTTCCATCAGTATAGCAGAAGCTAACCTTCAGGAAAGTGAATCATTGCGCCTTCTCCGGCTAACATACTCAGCTGACATGAAGTGGAAAGACTATATTGAATTCAGTCAGCTGCTAAGAAGGTCGGTTCACTGTGTCGTACGTGACATTTTTTCTCTCCGGAATCTATCTTGCATATTTATAAGTTTACCATTCGTCCATGCTTAGAATATTGCTGCCATATAAGGTCCGGTGCCCCTGCTATTTACTCTGGGCTCCTTAATAAGATCCAAAGTAGAATCAGCAATATTATAGGTCCTGATCTGGCTGCTCGACTTCAGTTACCTGCCCACCGCCATAAGGTTGTCTCTCTGTGTCGTTTTTATAAATACTTTCATAGTAATTGTTCAGATGAGCTCTTCGCTACGGTACCGTGAGTATGAATTTAAGCGTAGTCCTGAACTGGCGGCGAGATCTCATCAGTTTACAGTTGAGCTAGCTAGATGTAGCCGTAACTTCTATGCTAACAGTTTCTTTTCTCGCACTTCTTGTGGAACTCCCTTCCGGCTCGATGCTTTCCAGCCAACTTTAATCTGCAAAAATTAAATGCAATGTCAATCGTTATCTACTATCCTCCTGATTACTTTTTTCTCTTTCTACTAATTAGTAATGTTTCTGTTCCTAATTTCTCCACACCCTGTAACCCCTTGCGTCTTAGTGGCTGTACTGCCTTGCTTGGGGTGATACCGATTAAAAAAAAAACAAAAAACAAATCTGTAGCTGAGAAATAAGGACAGGCACCAATGTAATAAATGAATGAAGACAGAAGATGAAAAACAACACAACTCAACGCAAGTTTTACCTTTCGTTAACAATTGCAGAAAAGCGTGAAATAAATGCCATCCTATTGATAAAACATTGTCATTGGCAAGTCTGTAAATCCCATGTCTCTGTTAGAATTCGCCATCATTTCTATTCAACTAAAAAACAATCGCAAACAAATTCATTTAAAACAAAATAGCATCAAACTTGCCCAAACAGATGTGTATAGATGATTTCTCGCTATTTGAGAGGAGAGGTTTTAATTACATTTTTTATTTATTTTCTCTAAAGCGGTCCGTTCATTTCTGTTGAAAACAACGCTTCAAAAAACGTATACACCGGCAGATGTCTCCATCTGTCAAATGAAGAAATTCCTTCCTTTTATGCTTGCATTGGATTCCATTTTATTTCCATTCCTTATTTATTTTTTATTCGTTGTTTTATATTCGTTTTTGAAATTTGAGTGACTAAGATATACGAAAGCTGGTTTTCAAAACGTTATGCATTAACTTGCGTGATATAATACTATATACGCGCAACGTTCGAAGCCATTTAAAATACATAACACGTGCAATGCATAGCACAACAAATGATTTTTAAATCACTACAAAAACAATATGCTCACGTGGAGACGAACAACCCAACGCCGCCAGAATTGACGAATAAATCAATCAATAAATAAATATCTGACGACTCTTTGTGAAGGAAGAGGAAACAACTCCCCCATCTAACATCCGGGTATTCCAAACTCTCAACAAAAGAATAACTAAGCCGACATAACAATCTTTGCGAAATGCATTCAAACAGACTAGTAAAACAAAGTGAATTATGAACAAAATGAAAGAGAAAGATAGAGAAAAAAGAATGATACGTGTACAATTCACCTTGCAGAATCTCTAACATCTTGAATCGAGAATCTACTGGGATTTCCCTTCAACAGACATACAGGCACCTGAAACATATCAAGACAGCCATCTTCTTAATTAATAAGCACAAGGAATGAACATTAATTGTTGTCATTCAAATTGCAAGTGATTCTCACAAAACTGGAATAAAATAAAAATAAAACCTCAGAAAACAATAACAGAACGATTTCTTTTTCTCCATTTAATATATCATATTGTAAATGCAACTTATTCAAAACCGTCTTTTGGATGTTCTTGAATGCCGTCGTTAGAGAAACTACATTAAAAACCAAAAACAAAAAGATCTTTTAAAAAAATTACAAATATTTTTGCTCGCGTATTCTTTCTATGTGCCGTGTCCTTTCAGGACGTAGGCGATCATGGCTCCCCACCTCCCTCTATCTCTTGCAGCTCTCAGTAAGTTCCTTCCCTCTGCCACCTCCTCCAGACCACGTTCTGTCATCCACTTGCTTAAGGTCACTAGGTATGTCAAACGTTGTTTTCTCTTGTCTCTTTTTCCCTCTATTCGACCCGTCAGTATCAGATTCTCCGGGCCCTTCTTTCTCATTATGCGTCCCAGAAACTTCAGCTGCCTCTTCCTAATGTTAAGTATAAGCCTCCTCCTTGTTTGCATCCTCTCTAAGACCTCATCGTTGCTCACACACTCGGTCCATGCTATCGTTAGCATCCTTCTGTAGAACCATACCTCCGTCGCCGCGAGTCTCTTCTTCATCTTTGAGGAAATCGTCCAACATTCGCTGTTATAAAGAAGGGCAGATATCACGTAACAACCTTTATTTCTATACTATAGGAAAACATATGTTACACGATACACTGTAAGGAAACATATTATCCAATGCTAGTTTTAATACAGAAGTAATGTGAAAGTGGGTTTTTATTTATTTTTTTAAAAATAATTGCGGAAAGCATCTATCAGGCTTTATGTAAGTGTTATGGTCCGGTTCCTTGTACCCCACCGGGTGATAGTCCAAGGTAGAACCAATAAAGAAGAACGCGAACACAGGTATGGAATAACACATATATATTACAAACAGGAATATATACAGAGAAATAGAAGTGTTAGTATGAACAATCAGGTTTAGTAGAGAGAACAATGTAGTCTCGACCAGTATCACTATTTTAATGTCTTGCAGTAATTGTCTGAACGCGACTCTGTTTCGGACTGCCTCTGACTCGACTCTTGACTCGACTTGAACTACCGACTCCCTGCCTACTCCTGAGGCGCAGTATTTATTAAGTATGGAATAGTCCATTATTATTATTATGGGTAAGATCCCATAACAATAAGAATGGTGAAGCTCGGACATTTCGAAAGCGTTCGACAGGACTTGGCATAGAGGTCTTCTTCACAAGTTGAAAAGTTACAGTGTCTCCGGAGAAATTTTTTAACTGATTCAAATCTTGAAATGTAAGTTATCCCGAACGACTAATCTCATACATCCTTTTGTATCAATGCAGGTAACCCCAAGGCTCTATCCTTGGTCCTATTTTGTTTATACTTTTAATTTTACAACCTTCTTGATGGCAGCTCTCAATTTGGTATCTATGTTGATGACACAACCACTGCCTCGATCCTAAGTCTGATAAGGTCAAATTGGCGACTTATGTCAAAAACAACCATCAGTCTGTTGTTAACTGGGGCAAAGAATGTCTTGTTAATTTTAACACATCCAAAACAAAACTGCACTCTGTTAATCATCTGAGAAACTCCTTTCTGCCTTCCACTATCATGGCTGATGCTAACCTCCAAGATAGTGACTCATTTCGCCTTCTCGGGCTAACATTCTCGGCTGATATGAATTGGAAAGACTATATTGAATCCATTGCTAGGTCAGCTAATAAGGAAGTCGGTTCACTGGTTTTAATTCCAGAATATGCCTTACATATTTATATGTCTACCATTTGTCCATTCTTAGAATTTTATTACCACATATGTTCCAGTGCTTCTGCGATACATTTAGAGATTCAAAGAAGAATCAGCAATATTATTGGTCTTGACCTGACGTCTCGGCTTCAATCAATTTCCTACCGATTCTCTGGGCCTTTTCTATAAATACTTTCATGGTAATTTTTCGGATGAACTCTTTGCTAAGGTAAAAGGTGGGCGAGTCTTGCGCATTTGTGTCGAGTAAAAGGGGCTGACTTGGAGTGGCTCTTTGATGCCGGTTAGGCATCAGAATATTGTTTTTCAAGATTAAACATTGGAAACTCCGCCCAATATTAGGCTAGATTATAGTTGTTTTTTGTTTTTGTTTTTTGGTAATTTTTTTTGTCCTTAGTTTCTTCTTTCAAGTTAACTTAGTTTGGGGATGTTTGCTCATTGGCCCCTTTTTATTCTCCCTCCACTCACTCAGTAGGCAACCAGTTTTCTGGTGGATGCAGGGCGACTTTCGTTTTTTCGGGTGTGATTTTCTTATTTGTTAGGTTTGAATGAGTATGTGTTTGAGTGAGTGATTCGGTGAAGGAGTGTTTTATATTGTTAAAGTCCCACATTGATTTCCTCCAGTTAACTGATATTTCTCCCACAATTAAGGATTGGGTAGTGGTATTACTAACACCATTTTATTTAGTTTCTTGTAAATAGTTTGTTCATGTTTGTAAATACTCATTGGAGTTAGATTTTAAATTGTTGTATTATTCCCTTTCTCCCATAGACAAAAAAATGTACATATGGGGTCTAGTTAAGACTTCACCGAGACATTGAGGTATTATGGTGGATGTTGTAAGAATTGTAAGTAAGAATTGTAAGTAAGAATGCGTTGTGTTGGTGTAAAGAATATGTATGTTTGGGTCAGCTATCTAAGTTTAATGTTAAAACAGAAGACCATCTTTTTCCCCATTCCCCATTTTGGCCAGGTGTCACATTTCTGTACATAAAGCGGAATAAATATCATTCTTCGCTATGGCACCTAGACTTTATGACTATAAGCGCAGTACTAGACTGGCAACGAGGTCTCAATAAATTACACTTGAGCTGGCTAGATGTAGCCGTAATTTCTATGCTAACAGTTTCTTTTCTCACACTTCTCTCTTGTGGAACTCCCTTCTGGCTCCATACCTTCTAGCCAACCTTAATCTGTAAAAATTTAAATGCAATGGCAATCGGTCTGTACTTTCCTTCTGGTTACTCTTCTATTGTTCTCGTTCCTTAATAACCTTTATTTTTTCTAATTCCTCCATGCCCAGTAACCCCATTGTGTCTTAATGGCTTTACTGCCATGCTTGGGCTGAATTCGATTAAAAAAAAAACTCATCTACCTTCATGATAAATATCCTTGCTTTATTTCTAAATTGCCATGACTTCCTTGGAAAGATAGTAGAATGGTTGCCTTCACCACGGTTTTTATTAATTCAAAGTGGCCCTTTCCTAAACTGGGTGCCACTCAAAGCTACGGAACAGATAACGATAAACCGATTCAAAGAAGAAGAAGAAGAAGAAGAAGAAGAAGGAAAGAGAATTTATGCGAAAACGAATGCAACAGACTAGATGGGAATTTGAAACTCGGCATTTGTAAATAAAAGCTAGGTAAAGATAACTCTTTAAAGAGTCATGGATCGATTTTTCACTGTATTTATATTAAAATATTATTAAAATATCTAGCCCTTTATGCAGTCAATATAAACTAATTTAACGCGAACTCCAAGAACACGTTAATTTGTACAATCCACATCATGTTAGAATAAACACATTTGATACTAAGTGAGAAGCAAAAGAATGAATTTAAGAATGTAAGGTATTGCAGCTTGAAACAGTACCTACAGAGGCTAATTTTGGAGTACACGCTGTGTCTGGGTGTAGAAAATTTGGTATGATCGAAAAGTGATCCCATAAATAGCGGACGACGAAAATCAGATTCACCTATCACACACCTCCCCGGTCTTTTGAACAGGAGTAGAGGTTTATCCCTTGTCTCCTCCTTAGGGTTGGCTCTGCGGTTTTCTTCTCTTTAACTCCCGGTCGTCCCTTGCTTCTTGGTAGCATTATCACCTTGCTTGGGGTGATGACTCTGGCTCTTGGCTCTTGTACAGAGTGAAAAGAAAAACAGCTAAGTTAACCATTCTGATTCTTTTATGTTCTTCAGCATCGAGATAGAATCGCTATTTCTTTCTCTTATTATTATTATTCTTCCACCCCGAGTGGCTCTTGAGCCTTGCACAGAATGAATTATTCTGATTCTTTCATGTGCTTCAACATCGAGATGGAATCGCTATTTCTTTGTCTTATTATTATTATTCTTCCACCTCGAGTGGCTCTTGAGCCTTGCACAGAATGAAAAAAAACAACTGAAGAAATTATTCTGATTCTTTCATGTGCTTCAACATCGAGACTGAACAGCTTCTTCTATGTGCCGTGTTTCTTCAGGACGTTGGCGATCATGGCATTCCATAATTCCCTGGCTTTTACTAAATTTTGGCTTTTCATTATCAATCATAAACCCTATTCTGCCATCCATTCACGCAAGCACTCTATGGTAAAAAATCGGTAGCGAATGTATAAATTCCAGGGAGCTGGTATACACTCCTTACTATCGGCACCATCAAGCTAAATATATTGAGGACAAAAAACCCAGCTTTTTTTTCCTTCACATGTTGTGATGCAAATGAAATATTTCAGGGAATACCAGCAGGAACAGTTTTCAGTGCGAGGGAACTTCGTTTTTGAGATATTTAAATTCCGATAAAAGGTCAAGTGTCGAAGACTGATCTTTTTGACAAAAATCTTTCATATCTCAAAAAAAGTTTGGGGCGGAGCACATATATACGATTCTCGTCAAAAGATATCAATGGAGAGAAGCTAATCTATACAAAGTGAGAGAGCAATGAAGAAATATTTATTTTCAGGACGTTGGCGATCATGGCTCTACACAATTTCCTGTCCTTTGTAGTTCTTAATAAAGTTTGTCTTTTTCTTATCCCCCCGCCATCCATTTACTCAAGCTCGCTAGATAGGTTATGCATTGTTTTCCTTTTGTCTTTCTTGCCTTCCATCTATAAAAAGTGCAAGAGAAATGAAGAAATATTTATTTTCAGTCTAAACAATAAAAATAAGAACGTATTCATCCTTCTCTCTCTCTCTCTCTCTCTCTCTCACTCGAGTGAAGTAAAAACAATCAGAAAAAAAATCACTAAAAGGAGTAGATAGATTCGCCTATCGTCCGATTCACACACCTCTCTGAACAGGAGTACAGGTTTATCCTTTGTTTTCCTGCTTAGAATTGGGTTTCCCGTTCCTTTTAAAGTCTACTTGAACTCTAAACTTCTAAAGTCTCCGCCTAAAATCAGAAATTTTATTTACTATTTTATTATTTTTAATAGGAGTAAATCGGTTCGCCTATCATCCGGTTCAAACTCCTCTCCAGTTTTTTTGAACAGAAGTAGAGGTTTATCTCTTGTTTCCTGTTTAGGATTGGGTTTCCGGTTTCTTGTAAAGTTTTTTTTATTCTCTTTCACTCCCAGTGGCCTCTTGCGACTTAGTAGTATTATCGCCTTGATCGTTTTAGTGATATTATCATGAGTTGATTAAGGGCCACTTAAGTTAGAGGATTACTAAATGGGGCTGTTGTATAAGGGAAGATAATGGTTGACTAGAGTTTAAAATTGTAGTGATTGGAGAAGTATCATCTCGGAAATCTGTTATCAGTTCCTGAGAAGAAGAGTGGAACTTATACGAAGGGAATGAGGATGATTCGTTTCGATATACGCGGTATCGGGTGATTAGCTGTTTACCGATCATAAAGTCACAGACCAGTTACATTAGCGTATATTGTTTGCAACTTATACGTAGATAGCTGATAAATCATTGCAATTCGTCATGTTTGTAAGGATTTTATGCCACAACACAGTAAAATCAAACTCTAATTTTCTACTGGATATATTCATATAAACGACTGCATAATATTCATTTTGTAATTTTTAGTGATTTTGTTTTCGACGTATTGATGTTCATTTTTTTTTCGGATGAATAGACCATTATTTCATATCCTCCCGGAAAATCTCGCGGTTTTCATATATATGAACTAAAAAGTGATCCAAAAGTCACCATGGGATTTCAAAATTTGATATTCCTTTATTTTTTTTAAATTCGATTCACAATATCATAGTTTTATATAAATAATAAATCGATATGTTAAATAAATTTACACTAGCTGAGAAAGATTACATCTTTAAGTGGCATTCATTTTCAGCTTCACACGAATGTGACCTTTCTAAGGCATTTTCTATCACTTTCCTCATTGTTTCAGGTTGTAGTGTTTTCATTACTGTATGAATGTTGTCCTTCAGTTGTTTGACAGTCTGAGACGTGTTGACATAAATCTTTTATTTGAGGTTAGCTCCATAAAAAAGAAATTATAGCTTTTCATATCTGAGGAACATGGTGGCCAGTTTATGGTTTGAGTTTGAATTATTGACCCTTTGTTTTGGTAGAAAGATTTCACTACTTGTGTTCATTATTCAGTCGTGTATTTTGACATGATTAATTTCCAAAACCTTCTATATAAAATACCTGAAGACTAAAAAAAAAAATGATTAAACTTTCAAACCTCTTTGTGACTTTTCCATCAGAAAAAAAAGAATCATTATTTGTCTGCAAAAGTTCCTTTCTCAGGATGAAATGCATCTCTTATGAATTTCTCCATTTTAACATTCTATAAACATACAATCCAATCCTTACCCAAGCTTTCCACTGAGTGGCAAATAATTTCCCCACATTGTATTCTGATTCTTGATCATGTCAGTTTGCACTGAAAGCTGGAGAAGGGCATGCTGTATGCTCACAATGTAACACTATGAAAGATAAATGCCACATCAAGAAATAAGAACATGAACACTGTTTCCCTGTATTATAGATAGATGTTTTATTCAGGGCTTCGTCTGCTCACCTGGCTGGGTAGGTAGGGATGTGATACTTGGGGTAATGCTCAAGGACACATGGCACAGTGGATAAAGGCGTTGGTTAGATCCAGTGACAGGACCCAAAGAGTGTGAGTTCAATACCCGGTTAAGGCAGTGGAGAACTTTCAGAGGGAAATTAACAGGAGATAACTGACATCCATTAAACATGGCACGTGGAACTAGAACAGTCTACCCCAGTGAGCGAAATAAAAAGTTCAGTTCGACATTCCAACCACCTGAAGAAGGCCGGAGTGTACAACGGCCGAAACGTTGTAATAAATATGGCGACAAAAATGAGAACAATAGTCCGCATAATGTAAATAATGCTCATTACATCAAATGCAAACGTTCGACGAAGTTTTAAAAGCCTAGTTTAATTTTCCTAACAGTGTTCTGATATATTAGGTTGGTGCAAAAATAATGACGTAATAATGTCGTTTTTTGACGTTACGTCAAAAAACGACATTATTACGTCGTTATTTTTGCACCAACCTAATATAAAAGTTTATATATTTTCTCCCCAAATCAGTTCATAAAAAAAGTTAAAAGCAACAAATTTGCTTCATGTAACTTTTATTTACATCTTATGGTGTGTTAGTTTTCAAAATGAAATCATTGTTGAATTGATGCCTGTGGAGTCGAAATAGGGAAAATTAGATTAAGAAAGCACATTTGCTTTTTATAATTTCATGTGGAACATACTTAAGTTTCATATATCTGTTCAATAATACAGTGTAATCCGGATATAAGGGAGTTGTCGGGACCAGAGAAGAAGTATCTTATATCCGGGTTTCTCTTATATCCGCATTTAGTCTATTTTATATACATTAACACAGGCTCTAATTTGGGACCAGAAAAAATCTCTCTTATACCCGGGTTTCTCTTATATTCGGGTCTCTTATATCCGGGTTACACTGTAGAATCAAGTTCGCGACAATTCGATTTTTACTAAAATTTATTAAGTCAATTTCAACTGCTTTCATTTAATCACCATAGAGAACCTTTTCTGCTTATCAAAATGGCTGATGCTGAATACCGGGAGAGCAACAGTACGCGTTCTTGGCCTCCCGTGACATGAAGTGGAGTGACTATACTGAGTCGATTTCTGGAAGGAAGGTTGGTTCATTGTGTCGTTCCTAAAGAATGCATATTTATAAATCTACCGTTCGTCCATGTATTGAATACTATTGCCATATTTAGTCTGATGCTCCTAGTGTGCATCTCGATATTGTTGACAAAATCCAGAAAAGAGAATACAATCGATCCTGACCAGGTATCTCATCTCCGGTCACTTTCTCACCGACGTGATGTGGCTTCCTTCTGCTTACACGAGCTTTTTTTCCCCTGTTGTCCAGACTACATAAATTTAAGGATGCCAAGGTTGTTGGCAACGAGGTTTCACCGTTTTACTGTTAAACTAGCTAGATCCAATCGTCATTTCTACTTTTTTTTCGCACTTGCCACTTGTGAAATTCTCTCCCAATTTCTTACTTCCCTGATATCTACAATGTTCAAAAGTTTAAATGCAACGTCAATCGCCATCTTCTATCTTCTTGAACCCTGTTCCTTCCCCTCTTTCCCCCCCACCCATTTCAATCTTCTCATTCACTTTCATTTCCTGCATTCTTGTCGCATTATCGCCTTGCTTGGGGATGAAACAATTTAAAAACGAAAAGACAATGTTTAATGAAAGTCAGTAAAGATGAGATAACGCTAAAACTCCTAGAATGGAAGATGGAATAAATGTTATTCAAAAGAAAGGTCAGGGAGTATAATATAATATATAATACATAATACAGAGTAACCCGGATATAAGAGAGTTGTCGGGACCGGAGAAGAAATCTCTTATATCCGGGCTTCTCTTACATCCGGGTTTGGTCTATTTTATATACATTAACACAGGCCCTAATTTGGGACCAGATAAAATCTCTCTTATATCAGGGTTTCTCTTATATCAGGGTTACACTGTATGGGAATAATTTGGGACCAGATAAATCTCTCTTATATCCGAGTTTCTCTTATATCAGGGTCTCTTGTATCCGGGTCTCTTTTATCCGGGTTACATTGTATCTGGTTCATCCCCTACTCCGACAAAAATATTGTACATATAGGGACAAGTTAGAACTTCATTGAAAAATTGTGATTATAGTAACTTTAGCAAGAATGATAAGTAAGATTGTAATGTTTGGTTGAATGGATTATTATTATTTATTTTTTTTTTTTACTAATGTCCACCAAGGTCCAAGAGTCACTCAAGGTAGGGGATACAATAGATCCTGATCAGTAAGTGTTTATGCGGATATGTGGGAAAGATAACGGTTCACCGTATATTTGACGAGGTTAAGAAATCATCTTCTCGAGAGTATGTACTGAGTGGAACTTCTTTCTTAGTTTTTAAAGGAATATGACGGAAATGCTGATGATTCGTCCCAGTGTACGTAGCGGGCGAAAGTTACAGCTGGTGGAACTAATGAATGTAGCTCGTCAGAAGATTTGCAATCGAAATAGCGATTGAGTAGCGAGTGGCTTGCAATGTTTCCCTTGTTGCAAAGGGGGTTGTAGGACGGGAAGTGATTCATCGCGCAAAAGTCAGTGTAAACACCTTTGAATTCTATCAAGACTGGAAAGTGAAGACCAGACAGCTTCAGCCCAGGTATGTCTCCATTTTAAGCCTTATCTGGCTCTTGTAAAGGCAGAGCATAGTAGGAGGAGTCAGGTACTTACTGGAGTGGTACAAGTAACCGACCACTTTTCCAGTATATTTAACGATAAATATTATCAAACGATTGGTTCCAATGATTGACTAGATGACGCCTAACTTTCTGCTTAATCATAAATAAATATGGCACTTGTAACACGAAGAGAACCGAATTCGAATAACAGCCAAGGTCTTTACCTTACGTTTACTTTTGCACAAAGTTTTCTCTCCCACCTCAAGACAATTGGTCTCTAGGAAAAAGAAAAAAACTGATTACAAAACCAGCCAATCTTGCCCTAGACACACCACTGCTGCTATGGCTTCAGTACAAGAAGCGTCTCTGGTTTATGGCATAAAGTGACGCATGCGGGGAGAGATACCGGCAACAAGTGCTGAGCAAGTTTAGTAAAGATAAACTTCTTAACGACATTAAAAAAAAAAAAAGAAAAAAAGCGCGAACTGTTGTGCGTACTCTCGTCGTGAATAATTCTTGGTTCGACTAACAAAAGATTGTTTACAAAATTTTGATATTTGATCAGATTTCGGGAAGTGAGCCAGTCCGATAGTTTTTTTCAGGATACGTACGTAGCGACCTGAAATATAGTCAACTTGAAGATGTTTTAAAAGAATGTCCTACAACCATTGTACACTTGATTCATGCAATATACTTGGCAGTAAAACGTCTATGCATGAAATTCTGAATTGAAGAAAATGAGAGCACAAGATACAAATTTTATAATAAAAATAGAAATCTAACTTGTCCGTATGCCCAACACTGAAAAAGAAATCGAAAAACAAGGAAGGAAAGCAAGAAGGAATCAATAGGGAAAAAGAAGGAAAACAGGAAAAGAAAGAAAAAGAAAACGAAATAAGGATAAGAAAAAGAAGGATAAGGAAAAGTAGGAAAGACGCTTTGAAAGAAAAGAAAACAAACAAAAAGAAAACAAAAAACGGAAGGTAAAAAGGAAAGGGAAAGAGAGAAAGGAAGAAGCAGAGAAGTATTAATCGAGTTTAGAGAGTGGATTTATGGGCTGTGTTGATGCGCTGTAGTGAGTGGATGGTTTTAAACTGGCAGAGAAAGACATCTCTGCTAATCGTGATAGCAGTCGGAGAAAAACCAATTTAGATACTACGTGCCGAACTGCTCCAGCTTGCTGAAAAGAGTCGGCAATACAGACCCAGAGTCTGGAGTACAAACAACAACTTTTGGAGTATTCAAAATCTGGAGTTAAAGGTTGTTTCTCCTGGCGGAACGAACGAATCAATAAACACACATTACACAGTCGCCCGCCCGTCGGTCGGGCGGACGATCGGGCCAGTCGGTTGAGCAAGCGAAGTGGTGGGCGATAGTACGCGTGTAGCAATAATGCATAGACTTTCAAATTCTCTCCCCGCACGCCCACCCCCTCTCTCTCTCTCTCACACACAAACATACACACTCTATCTTGTACATAAAAAAATACAAAGCATATTTTCCTATATTTTAAATAAATGTACATGTATATGACAAATTTTAAAATCATTCATAAAGGTAAAAGACACAAGCCAAAGCTAACATATGCAAGCAATATTTTTTATGTTTTAGGGCAAACGAAAAACACACATACATGTATATACTACAAGCAGACGCAAGTACGCAAACATACTCCCCAAAAAGCACATAGATAAGGCGACTTATAGCTAGATAAGTTTTTTTTTTATTTATTTTTTATTTTATTTTATTTTATTTGTAACTGTTTGTATATTTTGAAAACGGGATACTGAAACGGAATACAAAGTAGAAAGCTAATTTTTTTTAATTGAACACAGACACACACACACACATACATTGAAATCGCTGGAAACTTTTGCACGCACCAGTCAGAAGCACATTACATCTTGTATTATTTTAAACACATATAGAGATGATGAGAAAAAGTGGAAAAGCATATAAACGACGCATTTCGCTGACGTCTGTTGGTCTCGGCATCTTTAGGTCAGAATAAAAGGCAAAACAGCATAAGGAAAATGCATTGGGATTTTTGAGGATAAAAGGGGCTATAAATTAAATTACTTTATCAGAACTGAAGATCAGAAACCAGAAATTGTATGCTTGATTGCATATTACAGCCGTTGGTGTCTATTCGATTTTAAATCAACCCACTGAAAGTAGAAAGTGTTATATAAATTTATAAAGAAGTTATTGGTCAGAGTTGAATTAGACCAGGAAACAGTAGTAGTAAAAAGTGCTTAATATACGTACAGAGATAAGAAAATATAATGCTGAGCTTTTAAATTAAAAAAAAACGTCAGGCGATTTGGACTAAATGATCTGATTTCCTAATTTTATATATATTATTAATTCATTTAATATTAATTATATATATATATATATATATATATATATATATATATATATATATATATATATATATGCACACACATACACTACAGTTTGAGGCTACCCTGGTAATTTTTAAAATAGGCCCCCAAACGTAGTTGTTATGTACTTTAAATAGAAAATTATTATATATGTTTAAAAGAAGGTGAAGCATGATTTTTCTTTTATTAGAAATTTTATTATGACAAAAGAAAAAAAGCATTTTGGGATTAATTTTTGGTCTCGTCAAAATATCCTCCATTACCTTGATTACTGCAGCACAAATGTTTGTCATTCGCTACAAAAGTTTCTCAAAGTATAAGTTTCATAATTGATTCCATTCTATTTTCAATGACTCTAAGAGCACTTTTACATTTTTTTCCACTCTTCTGTCAAGTTCATCCCATGCTAATTCTGGTGGTGGCTTCAATTTTTCAAAAACTGCAGGATATATATATATATATATATATATATATATATATATATATATATATATATATATATATATATATATATAATCAGTACTATCCCATGCAGGGCAGTAAAGCCACTAAGACAAAAGTGTGTAGAAAAATTAGGAACAAAAACATTAATAATGAACAGGAAGGCAAAAGAGT
This sequence comes from Acanthosepion lycidas, assembly GCA_963932145.1. NCBI lineage: Eukaryota > Metazoa > Mollusca > Cephalopoda > Sepiida > Sepiidae > Acanthosepion > Acanthosepion lycidas. The sequence goes on from OZ010575.1 coordinate 32,910,775, forward strand.
AATCAGGAGGAGAGTAGATAGCGATTGACATTGCATTTACATTTTTACAGAAAAAAATGTCTGGAAGGCGTGGAGAAGGAAAGGAATATATATATATATATATATATATATATATATATGAAGAAAAATATACGGAAAAAACAAACAAAAATCCTTATATCCTTATATGCAATTATGCTGTTTTAATGTTAATATAATGTTAACGTCGGACGTTTCGGTCTAGTAAACCATCTTCAGGACATATTCATAAAATATAATTACGCTGATCTCATAAAACTTTCAGTTATCTGTTTGGATAAGTCTTGTTCTTATGTCCATCGTCTTTGTCATGTTGAATTGATAATGTTAATTATATTTTATGAGAATATGTCCTGAAGATGGTTTATTAGACCGAAACGTCCGACGTTGACATTATATTAACATTAAAACAGCATAATTGCATATAAGGATTTTTGTTTGTTTTTTCCGTATATTTTTCTTCATACTGTCGGATCTATATCCATATATTTGCTTACACATACACACACACACACACACACACACACACACACACACACACACATATATATATATATATATATATATATATATATATATATATATATATATTAGAACTGTTGGTGTCTGTTAGATTTTAAAATGATCCGCTGAAGCCAGAAAGTCTTTCTTATAAACATAAATATAAATATAAAAGAGGTCAGTACCCAGCGGCGACATAATCTTCAGACATGACCGCAAACACTCTACTCCTGATATTGAGCACTAACGCATGAATATAGCGTGTACTTTATTTAAAACTATATTTTGGTGCCTGTTGGATTCATAAAATATAATTAACATTATCAATTCAACATGACAAAGACGATGGACATAAGACCAAGACTTATCCAAACAGATAACTGAAAGTTTTATGAGATCAGCGTAATTATATTTTATGAATATGTCCTGAAGATGGTTTATTAGACCGAAACGTCCGACGTTAACATTATATTAACATTAAAACAGCATAATTGCATATAAGGATTTTTGTTTGTTTTTTCCGTATATTTTTCTTCATATATATATATATATATATATATATATATATATATATATATATATATATATATATATTCCTTTCCTTCTCCACGCCTTCCAGCCATTTTTTTCTGTAAAAATGTAAATGCAATGTCAATCGCTATCTACTCTCCTCCTGATTACTCTTTTGTCTTCCCGTTCATTATTAATGTTTTTGTTCCTAATTTTTCTACACACTTTTGTCTTAGTGGCTTTACTGCCTTGCATGGGATAGTACTGATTATATAATATATATATATATATATATATATATATATATATATATATATATATATATATATATATATATATCCTGCAGTTTTTGAAAAATTGAAGCCACCACCAGAATTAGCATGGGATGAACTTGACAGAAGAGTGGAAAAAAATGTAAAAGTGCTCTTAGAGTCATTGAAAATAGAATGGAATCAATTATGAAACTTATACTTTGAGAAACTTTTGTAGCGAATGACAAACATTTGTGCTGCAGTAATCAAGGTAATGGAGGATATTTTGACGAGACCAAAAATTAATCCCAAAATGCTTTTTTTCTTTTGTCATAATAAAATTTCTAATAAAAAAAAATCATGCTTCACCTTCTTTTAAACATATATAATAATTCACCTTCACCTTCTTTTAAACATATATAATAATTTTCTATTTAAAGTACATAAAATACACACACACATATATATATATATATATATATATATATATATATATATATATATATATATATATATATTAGAACCGTTGGTGTCTGTTAGATTTTAAAATGATCCGCTGAAGCCAGAAAGTCTTTGTTATAAAAATAAATATAAATATAAAAGAGGTCAGCACCCAGCGGCGACATAATCTTCAGACATGACCGCAAACACTCTACTCCTGATATTGAGCACTAACGCATAAATATAGCGTGTACTTTATTTAAAACTATATTTTGGTGCCTGTTGGATTTTAAATTGGTCCAATAGAACAAGAAAGTTTTTGTTATAAACACACACACACACACACACACACACATATATATATATATATTATAAATTAGTTGATTTAAAATATGTTTATTTCGCTACACTGTTCTAACCATGTTTCAAAAATGGAAGCTAAAAGCTTCGAATTTAATTTTGTAATTAAATTAAAGACATTAGTTCCATTTCATCCTCAAGCGAATTTTTAAATTAATTTATAATATTAATGCTCTGTACATTTACATTGGGCACTATTTTGTAAAAATAAAAATAAAAATATCTATAAGAACACCGGATTATATATCTTACTGTTCTTTCTTTTTATTTATATATACATACATACATACATACATACATATATATATATATATATATATATATATATATATATATATATATATATATATATATATATATATTAGGCTGGTGAAAAAATAATGACGTAATAATGTCGTTTTTTGACGTATTTTTTAACGTCAAAAAACGACATTATTACGTCATTATTTTTTCACCAACCTTATATATATATATATATATATATATATATATATATATATATATATATATGTATGTATGTATGTATGTATGTATGCATTAGAGCCGGTTGTGCATAATATAAACACAAAATATATATACACAGCTAACATGGAACCATTTTAAACTGATAACAAAGATTACAGAGTTTTGCTCTGTAGTTATTGTTGTCTTTTTCGGTTTTTCTTTATCTTGACCTCCCCCTCTCTCTCTCCCTCTCCCCGTACTCTCTAACACACACACACTCACATACACCCACGCGTGTCCGCATACATTGTCGTCAGCCTTCTCGTCTTGAGGGAGTGATGTTTTTAGGTAGATTAGTCAGACAGACTCCACTAAATCGCTTTTATTCTTTCTTCCCATAATCCACTTTGCCAGGTCATTGGAAGCATGCAGATGCAAAATGAAACGGACGGAATTCTCCTGCCTTCGCTACCAACCATTTTCCAACGGGCATTTACCATTTTTCTCCTCCTCTCCGTTTCACAATGGTCAAGACGAGCTCAAATATTCTCAGACTGGAAATCTGGCAAACGCCTGCGGTAGAGTGTGTATTGTCATTCGCAAAGAGCCCGTTAGTACTTTATCACACTCTGCCCCGCATGGATGATCGAGTGAGGGTGAGTGTGTAAGTGGGATCATGTTTTGGCTTTCGTCCAATACAATCTCTTTATTCAAAATCATAAAGCCAGGCACGTTTCGGAATTTGGAAATCTTGAGTACTGGAGTGGCAACATTTATATCTTTGTTAAGTTGGTATGGGAATGAGTTACGGATAATCGGTTTAGTGTTGTACGGCTGTAGCAGGTAGATTCAAATTGGTTCAAGCGTGGATTTTGTTAGGCCATATCTTTCATTACGTCATCTTTGCGTGAGGGAAAATAGATTTTTCAGCCTTTTCGATTCATAGACTTTCAGATAAGGCGATTGTGCATCTGGAGTTAGTGAGAATTCCTTTTCATGTTGCTCTAAAAAAAGCATGACGAGTTGATTAGTAACTGACAGCATTGTTTGCTGTACTAGTAAGTACAACAAAATGCTGCCCTCCCTTCGGCTATTTCCTGATAACAACGAGACCTAGAGTTACTACTTTTTAATTTAATAACACTTGAATCGACTCGAAAGAGCCGAGGTCGAATTTCAACCGAAATCTTTCAGTTCACTTTTGCATAAACTCTTGGTAAATGTATGAATTTACGAAGGCGGAAGACAGTCAATTATCAAATGTCACCAACACAGTCAATCATCAAATAACAAAAAAAAAAAAAAAAAAAAAAAGAAAAGAGGTTTCTGAGTCGGACGATCTGCGCATACTTCCGGTTAATAAAGGTTGTTAGCAAATAGAAAAGAGTCGAGTTCGAATTACGTTTGGTAAATGTATAAATCCATCTTTTCTCTCCCGGGTAAGGAAGTAGCAAGACAATCTGATATGACTACAGTACATGTATCGCCACTACGACCCTAACGGGTTACGACACTTTTATTAGTTGCTAGTACACATATGCACATTTTTTTTTTTAATTTTATAATTAAACTTTGAAAATAAATATTTAACATATTTCAACCAACTGCTCGTGTTTCCGCCAGCAATAAATAAAAAAAAAACATGTTTCGTGATCCCTTTGAAGAATATGGAAGGAAAGCGAGGAAAGAGAAGAAGTGACAACATACGACAACAGATCCGCAACACCACGGCTTAAAAGAAATCCCCTTGCTTATTCAACCGTCTTTCTCACCAAGCTACGTGACATTTAGACTCTTCCGCGTCAAGCTACGTAACACTTACATTTTCTTCCTCATTTTCTCCATTTCCTCTTTTTTCACACCTGCAGGCAGAGAAATCACATTTTTTTTTCATCTGCAAACGAGGACTGTAGAAAATCACATACGTTAAGAAAAATTTAGTTCTAAAAACACGAAAATAAAAAAAATATTTTATATTTCTATATTTAAAAGCCTCTCTCGCCTTTTTCTTTGTTGTGGTTTGATTCAAATCCGCAACAGAATCCACCATTTTTTTTTTCCAAGTAAGAAGTTAATCGGTCTCGGAGAACGGAAAACTGATTTCAAAATCAACCTATCTTGCCGTAGACACACTACTGCTGCTATGGTTGCAGTGCATGTAGCGTCTCTATGGCACTACTTAGATTGACTGTCCCGCCCGCAAAAAGTAGGGAAAAAAGAATGAATCCTATCTAACAATCTTTTCTTGGAGATGTTTTAAAGTTTAGTAGAAGCCGATCCGTTTTAATGAGTAATTACACGAATAAACCAGAATGATTCTCTCAGATATTTTTCGTTGTCCGTTATTTTTCGACAATGAGATTATTTTTCGATTACACCAATTTTTCTGCAACCAGCCATACTGCCGCAACGACTACCCGACAGGGTGCTGTTTCAAAGTGCAATGATGCATGTTCCTGAACGTCTGAAACTGTCTATTCATTCACTCTCACCAACACTCTTTTATTATCTTTTTTATTATGTGTTTATTCTAACAGGGTTTCCCAAACTGGGAGATATCGCCCGCTGGTGGGCAATTTCAACAGTTGGGTCGGCGAAAAACAATTGAACAGAAAATGGTTGGCATTGGAAAATTTGGTGCGCAGTATAGGAATTTGAGTATTAAAAAGGTATTTCAACATATGCGACCCGAAAAAATAAAGTATCCAAAGAATATGTAGGAAAAAACAAAGCAGAAAAAGTACAGTAAAAATATTCGCTAAATTTTTATTAGCTGCTAGTACACATATCCTTTTTAATTTTTTCTTTTTTCTTTTCTGTCAACACTTGTAAAGGTAACTTTACCTTAAAACCTAGTTAAAATATCTCCGGAAACAACGAATATTTTGCTATTTTCTGTAGTTTTGATAAGCGTCATTAACATTCAAATAGTTCTCCAGACAAAATAACATTTTATTTGGATATAAATCAGATAAAAATATTCGCTGAATTTTTGTTAGTTGTTATATTTTGTCGGGTAGTCGCTGCGGTAGGATGGCTGGTTGCAGGATTGGTGAAATCGAAAAATATCATTGTCAAAAAATCTCGGACAACGAAAAATATCTGAGAGAATCATTCTGGTTTATTCGTGTTTATATTTAAAAAAAAACCTTTCTCGCCTTTTTCTTTGTTGTGGATTGATTCAAATCCACAAGAGAATCAATCCAGAATATACACATATTCTTTTTAATTCTATAATTATGAACCAAAATCGTTTAATTTTTCTGTCAACACTTGTAACGCTTACCCCAACCATAAAACTACCCTTGAAAACTAAACTTATATAGTTTTCAATGGTCAATTTGCTTTCGCTTATTCTTTGATATGGTAGCAGTAGCAGCAGCCTCCGGTGCACAAATCAGGTATTTTTTACTATTAGGTTGGTGCAAAAATAATGGCGTTTTTGACGTTAAAAAATACGTCAAAAATCGACATTACTTTTGCACCAACCTAATACATCATAAAAATCAGTTTATGAGCCAGTAACACACTTTTAACAAACAATTTTGGTATGCTTTTGAATATTTACTATACAGGTGGGTGATAGCGTGAACAATTTTGGGAACCCTTGACTCTAGTATGATGCGGATTGTATAAATGAACAAGTTTATATTTGCTAGATAAATAGGTATTGTGGGCACTGCTTAAATTGACTGGTGAACTTGTAAAAATGGGAAAGATTTTAGCATTTATGGATGTTAACAAGGTTGTAGGTATTAGCGTATTTTAGCTGAAGGTGTGTGTTCAATATGTAAACAATCATGGACCAACATCGATAGAAGATGCATACAAGAGAACTTTTTCTTTTCTTTTTTTTTTTTTTTACTATGGAGGATGATTCTGTATTGAAACAATGTTAAATGTCTCTTGAGTATGTCCGTTTTTCTTTTTTGTTCTGAAATGATTTATGAGAAATAAGGATATGATCAGGTAAACATGGTCGAGCTCAAGCCAGCTTCGCGTCGAGTTGGGAAGACCGAACCTCAACTTTAGGAATAAGGCTGTTAAAATACGCCCGACGATGTCGTTGGAAAGTGGAAAAAAGTTCTGTCGTCAGTGGACCGGGGAAACTAACATTCAGCGTGGTTCACATCTTGAAACTCCTTTCCAGAAGAGGGGTTATGAAATCGCACATGTGATCAGAAACCTTTTTTGGTTTCTTTATAACTTGTATCATGGGAAAATTAATAAATTATTTTTTTTATTTGTTGATTTCAATTTTTTTCGAGGGAATGACTGCAAAATATTTCCCCCTCTCCTTTTATAGGCAGAAGTAAACAAATACATGCTGAGATATCTTTCTTAGTCAATAAAATAAGCCGGTTTGCAGTTTTACATGACTCACTCCAGATCTGTCTTGTTTAGAAGACAGACCGCTGCGTTCGCTTGTCCGAACTTGCTTTTCTGTGTCGACACCAATTCTGTGAACTTTTTGCCTTTTTACCTGTTAATTTGCTTTGCATATATTGTTTGTTTGATTGCTTGATATTTCATTTTTGCCCTGTTCCTTTTTATTGCAAACTTTGTTAATTCTGTTAGACAGTTCTGTTAATCATTTTGAATTTGACAATGGCTACTCACTCTAATATTTAATTTATTGGTTTTAATTCATTTGCCCCCACATTTATTTCAAGTCAAAATCGAAAAAATATTGATTTTTTTTTTTTTTTTTTTTTTTTTTTACTTAAAATCGATCCCTGATTTTAAAGTGTTATCTGTTTATTTACAAATGTCAAGTTTAAAACTGAGCCCACGTCACTGAAAACTGCGTACGACTGATGTCCGATCAAGCGGATATATGGATTTCTGTATGATTTATTTTAAGAAAATATTAAAGACGCAATTGCTAATCTGGCGGAAAGTATTTTTGATCTCTCTTTGCATTCTTCCTCATAGTTTCAGACTCGACATTTGTAAATAAAAATTAGGTATAGATAAATCTTTAAAAAGTCAGGGATCGATTCTGTCTGCAGTGTATTTATATTATAAAAGTATTAAAATATTATTAAAATATCTACCACTTTATGCGGCTAATATAAAGTAATTTAATGAGAACTCCTGTAACATGTTCATTTATACAATCCATATTATACTACAGTGTAACCCGGATATAAAAGAGTTGTCGGGACCGGAGAAGAAGTCTCTTATATCCGGGTTTCTCTTATATCCGGGTTTGGTCTATTTTGTTTAGGTAAGTATGGCTCTAATTTGGGACCAGAGAAAATCTCTCTTATATCCGGGTTACACTGTAGATGTTAAAATAAACCCCATTGAGACTAGAAGAGTGTTTTTATTATTCGGTCGAGCTATATCAGACATTCTTGAGTTTATAACGGGAGTCAGCTATTGTAGAAAGTTTTGTTATATATATCGTTGTATTTGTCCCGTTATGGGCATTATTATATCCGAGATTTAATAACACCGTATTTCACGGACGGAACAGAATGGCTGAAAGGAAAAAGCATGACAAACATGCTTTGTTCTCAGAGATATTCCCCCCCCCCCAAAAAAAAAAATAATATTTATACATACAAGTATCCCACGCAGAAAATAATATATCACATTGCAGAGTGTAAGGAGAAACAAAAAGGAAGGGTCTTGTATATAATATTGCTATACACCCGTGTCTGGAAAAGCCGTGTTTACGACTCGAGATTCAAACGGACCGGATTCATCTGTCACAGGCGATAACATATTCTACGAACGGCAAACAGCGAGTCTTGCGTTTTCCTATATGGATGACTGCGAGCTGGAATTTCAGTCTATATATGTGATAGATACATTCCCAAAGGAAAATGGCACAATATGAGGAAAAGTCTTAAATCACAGTTCCCAGCCCACACCCGTCCCAGACCGAAGTCTGTTGCGTTCACTTTCACATAAAATGCCTCCTAAGAAAGAAAGGCATGAATCCATCTAATCTTCATCGTCACAACTATGGAATAAATAGTAAGATAAACTGGGATTTTTTAGTCTAAGAGAAGGGCAATCTGTGAAGAAAGCAGTAAGAAATTACTTTATTTTTCTTGAAGGTATAGCAGTTCTCAGATAATAAAAAAAAAATTGGAATCTGCGAAAAGTCATGGTCACCTATGTCTTGAAGGAACATGGCAGAAAAGAAAATTAGGTTTTATCGGAAATCTCTTCACTACAATGCATAATGGCTTCAGAAGAAAAGAAGATAAAACTGCAGTGCTCCGCTTTTCTTTTGATCTTCTAAGCACGTGCTTATTTTGTTTAATGGTTAATGAGGCCCTGCCATGACAACATTCTCTAAAATAGCTTAGACGACAAAAGCGGTATACACGAGATAAAGATCTTTCGAATGTGTCATTATATATATATATATATATATATATATATATATATATATATATATATATATATATATATGTTAAGACATTTTTATACATTCTTTTTATAGATACAAATATTTTCATAGAAAATATGCGTCCTCCGACAGGAATCGAACCTGTATCCTACACGGAACTGTCATATAGCCTGACGTGCTTTACCGATTTACCCAGAGAGTGGCGGTTGGGTTTCCTCTGTGGATAAATTGGTAAAGTACGCCAGGCTATATGACGGTTCCGTGTAGGATACAGGTTCGATTCCTGTCGGAGGATGCATATTTTCTATGAAGATTTCTCTGACATTCAGGCCGATAAATGTCGTTAATACTTTTTATTATAAACAGAGCATTTACTTTCATTATATTTAAATATATATATATATATATATATATTTATATATATATATATATATATATATATATATATATATATATATATATATATATATATATATATATATATATATATACAGTGTAACCCGGATATAAGAGAGTTGTCGGGACCGGAGAAGTCTCTTATATCCGGGTTTCTCTTATATCAGGGTTTGGTCTATTTTGTTTAGGTAAGTATGGCTCTCATTTTGGACCAGAGAAAATCTCTCTTATATCCGGGTCATTTATATCCGTGTTACACTATATATATATATATATATATATATATATATATATATATATATATATATATATATATATATATATATATATATATATATATAGGGATGGTACAGTGGTCTCGTACCACCCCGAATCTATGGCACGCCGCCCCGCACTCCATTACATCTTAATCTTTATACTATAAGGTAGTATTCATAAATGGAAAAACAGTTTGTTGTAACTTAATTATTTAAAACAATGGATCATATGCAAAATAGGTGAACAACTCAACTGTAAAAATTGAAAATAAATACAATGTATCTAAATACAAATTAGCAACATCTCATATAGACCGTTCCATCTGGGCACTTCGAGGCAGTGTAATGGTTAGCAAGCTTATCTTGATAGAAAAAGTAGCGAGTTAGATTCTCACTGGGTGTCCCATACTTTCGGGCAACAATGTTTTGTGGCAATTCTTAACATCATTTTTTTTTTTTGTTAAGAAGTTGAATAATTTTAACACATTCAACATTATTGGTAAAAAATATTGAAATAGTGTTTTTTCGAGATATTATTTTGCATGAGCAAAACAAATTCTCAGATTTGGACAAAAAAAGACTCCAGAATGACGTCAAAATCCGCGGAAATTGTTCATCTTTTTAATAGTGCTTAGTTTAATTTCTAGGTAGCAAAAAGCAAATATTGATAAGATAGCGAGGGTCACAATGAACACCCAATCAGGCTTAGTCCCCACACCGGTCGGGGTGTTCGGCCTTGTATGTAATTTTATATTTACTCTGACATTTTTATTACTTTTAACATAACGTTCGAAATAATAAAAATGGATACAGATATAGTGGATACTCGTATCTAAAGTAGACGCCCAATTTAATTATTTTATTTTTTTAATCATTTCACCCCGAGCAAGGCGAAAATGCCACTAGTACGCAGGGGGTTATAGAGAGTGAAAGTGATAGAAAAACTGGGTGTAGTGGGGATTGAGAAAAGGATAAAAGATGAACGGAATTCAAGAAGACAGAAGATGGCGATTGACGTTGCATTTAAACTTTTGAAGATTGTAGTTTTCAGGGAAGAAAATAAACGGAAGAGAGTTCCACAGGCGGGAAGTGCGAGAAAAGAAACTGTTGGGGTAGACAGAAAAAGATGATGCCAATCTAGTAGCACGCTTATGTTCATGTAGTCGGGCACCGGTAAAAAAAAAAAGAAGCTCGTCAGAGCAGTTGCCATGAAAATATTTGTAGAAAAAACAAAGTGAACCCACATAATGTTTTTGAGAAAGTGACTGAAGTCGAGATGCCAAATCAGGATCGATTACATTGCAGATCCTTCTTTGGATTTTATCAAGAACCTCGAGATGAACAGCAGGAGCACCAGACCAGATATGGCAGCAGTATTCAGTGCACGAATGAATGGTAGATTTGCAAACGTACAAGATGGACGAGAAAAACCTGGCACGACACAGTGATCCAACCGGCAGGAGATACAGCTATTGTTCCATGTAGTCATTCCACTTCAAGTCAGTTGAAAACGTGAAGCCTACAAGGAGCAGAGTGTTGGTCTCCAGGAGTCTAGTATCAGCCATGCTTATGGCGGGTAGGAAAGATTGTCTATGGTGGTTAAATGAGAGCAGTTTAGTTTTGGAGGCATTCAAATTTACAAGTCATTACTATTACGTCTATCGGTCTGTGCATTCCAGAACAACCATTTTTTGTAACGGATATATATATATATATATATATATATATATATATATATATATATATATATATATATATATATATATATATATATATATATATATATGCCACTTGATGATTAGTAGGGATAATGCCATGGAGGATATAAATCCAAAGAGAGTTCAGAAAAGAGCAATATAATAATGAATACAGAATCCTTAAAAATCCATTTTGTATGTGATAATTTATTTCTTCGACTCAGAAGGTCCATCTCTTCAGACCAAATTTTGCAAAAATAAATGGAGTTCAATTTATCCAGACACAAGGAAAAGAAAAAAGAAATATGAAGAGAGAGAAAAAAAGAAAGAGGAAAAAGTTTTAATATTAAATGGGGAAAGAAAAGAAAGGAGAAGAAAGACAGTGATTTCAATATAAGGTTTTTTAGGGGGAGGAGAAAGAGAGATAGACATGGGGAAGGGAAAGGAGAAAGAGTGAGAGAGTTCACGAAATAAATTTTTAAGGATTCTGTATTAATTATATATATTAAGAAATGGACAAAGTCCGACAATTTATTTATTAAAGACATTTTTATGTTTAACGTTTTACGAGATTCATGGAAGATTGAAGTTTATAAGCAGTAAATTCGACCTTGCCAACCGAACGATCCTTTGTGGCCGAGCGGTTAGGCACGTCAAGCTAAATGACGGTTCCGTATAGGATGCAGGTTCGAATCCTGTCAAAGGACGAATATTTTCTATGAAAATTTCTCGGACATTCAGGCCGGTAAATGTTATTTAATACTGTTTATTATAAACAGAGCATTTACTTAAATATTTGTGTCTATAAAAAGAACGTTAAACATAAAAATGTCTTTAATATATATATATATATATGTGCGCATGTGTATAATGCCATATTCGAATTGCTCTCTGATATATGCTTCGTTTTTCTTGTATGCGAAAAAAAGAATTTACTGTGTGTAGAAATTGCCTAATTGAACTTGATGTTTGTATCTCCAATTTATAACTCGCATCTTGCTGATGACCATACTTTCTTCTTACAGTTGGTGTTTAGTCTTTTTTTTCTTGTTTTCTTTTACAATCCCGTCTCCGTGTCAGCCATCGATACAGTGTCATCTGCGTATCTTATATTGTTAAAATTACGCCCACCGATTAATAAATCCTTTGGGATGGTGTCATTGTAAAGTTTGAATAAGTCTAGGGAGAAGATGAATCCCCGTCTCACGCCCATTTCTATTTTTGTGTAGCTATTCAATTTACTTTCTAGCCGTATGCAGTATAAGTTCTGGATTATACTAACTTCTTTTCTAAATAGATCTTGTTTCCTGGCAGTTCAAATAGATCCCCGTACCTAACCTTGCGAAATGCTTTTGCGTAATCTGCAAAACATACTTATGCATTTGTATTGCTCTTTCTGAAATCATTCTGTTATGGTAATTTACCCATGCGCACATGAACTCTCCCAGCTATAAATAGGAGCAGGTACTGCCTTTTGGAGAGGGAAATTTCCAGCAGTCAGCTCTGACAGTCGGACCGAACGTTCTTGCTGCAACACTCTCGTTTGTATATGTTTGTATTACTGCTTCTGTTAATATATTTGTTTAACTCAATTCCTCTCTTTGTGTATTTATTTCTGGCCCTAACAAAGCCACAACACATTCTGATCATGAATATCGCATTTCTTGTTCCGGTGTCCTTAACAAAGCCGTACTGTACTTGTTCTATTTCTGCTCTAATTCTACTTCGCACTCTATTCATCAGGATTCGCATCATTAGTTTGATTATGCGATTCAATAAACTGATTGTACGATGGAAAATATGACTCAGAAATCTAAGACGCACATGAATAGCGAAATGTCTTTTTCAGAAACTAAGCAACAGAAAGTCCTTATGAAGAAGTCAGAAAGTGCTTGACTGCTTTGTTATATATAATCTCCATATTTTGAATATTGCTTTCATATCTGATCTGGTGCTCTTGCTATATATTTAGATTCTTGATAAAATACAAAGAAGAACCTGCAATGTTATTGGCTATGACATCTCGGCTTCAGTGACATTTCTATTGCCGTAACGTAGCGTCACTGTGCCTTTTTGCTGTAATCTAAAAAAGATTATTGAATGACGAATAATCAAAACAGAGGTTGGAAATGAAATGGTAATCTTTATAACATCAACAAAATACAATACTAGCCAGCGGCATGAAGTAGGTAAGCCACTGCTAGTGGCCAACGCATTAGACAGCATATTATCCCCACTTACAATAGTGACCAACGTATTTGTGAGGATTGGGACTTACCAATTAGTGTTCATAGATATGGTATATAATATTTTTCTATAAATACGTTCATGGTAATTGTTCTGATCAATTTTCCTCTATGGTACCTAGACTTTATGAATTTAAGTGCAGTGTTAGATTGCCGGCATTATACAGTGGAAATGGCTAGAGGGCTATTTCTATGCTAACTTTCTCGCTTGCGGAACACTCTCCCGGGTTTTTTGCTTTCCAGTCAAGCTTGATCTTCAAAAGTTTAAATGCAATGTCAATCGTTATCTTCCGTCTTCTTAAATCTTGTTCTTTTATTGTTCTCTCTCATTAACAATGTTTTTATCTCATACCCAGTAACTCCCTTCCGTCTTAGTGGCTTTATTGCCTTGCTTGGGGTGAAATGAATAAAAAAAATATGGCAGTGAATAGGAAGTAGAAAGTTGAAGTGACACACACAAACACGCACACACACACACTGGTTTTCCAATCACGCCCGTAAGTTAGTTACAGTTTCTGCTTGAGAGCAAATAATTTGGCATGATGAACACCTTCTGAACAAGACCAGTATACTCTCAAAGCTTGAATCATTATGACGTGTGATTTAGTGTAGCACAACCATCGCCGACATTCGAACAGTTCCATCTACGCAATTTCACTCAATATATATATATATATATATATATATATATATATATATATATATTAGGTTGGTGCAAAAATAATTTCGTTTTCTAACATATGTTACTATGTGAGAAAACGAAATTATTTTTGCACCAACCTAATATATATGTGTATATTATATATATATATTAATATATATACTGTGATTATATATATATATATATATATGTATATGTATATTATATATATTATGATTATATATATATATATATATGTATATATGTATGTATATTATATATATATATTATGATTATATGTATATTATGATTATATATATATATATATATGTATATATATATGTATGTATGTATGTATATTATATAGATATTATGATTATATGTATATTATGATTATATATATATATGTATGTATATTATATATATATTATGATTATATGTATATTATGATTATATATATATATACATATATATATATGATGATTATATGTATATTATGATTATATATATATATGTATATTATATATATATATTATGATTATATGTATATTATGATTATATACATATATATATATATGTATATTATATATATATATATATTATGATTATATGTATATTATGATTTTATATATATATATATATATATATATATATATATATATATATATATATATATATATATATAATCATATGTATGTATGTATAATTTTAGTGGATATTCGTATTTGAGTAGACACTCCGTTTACTTTCTTTAATCAATTTTCTCGATTACGCAGGCAGGTAAAAGATTTTCTTTTTAAATTTTGAATGCAACACAAGTGGGGAAATTGTTAAAAACTGTAAAGATTAGTATATTAGTCCGAATTAGTTATGCAAAAAGAAGAAAAGAAAGAAAGAAAAGGATAAAAAGAAAGTAAGAAAGAAAATAAAGAAGAAAAAAGGAAGTTTGATTGATTTCTTTTCAACGGCTTTCAAGGTTATTTAAAGACAGCATTTTTTTTTTAATTGTAAGAATTTTTTGGTGATAATAATTATTTAATGATACAAGTTAATCTACTAGTTAACTTATAGCTGAGGAGGGAAGAGGTGGATTTATACCTTTCTCAAGTTCATTTGTACGTAAGTAAATATAACGAAATCGACTGCAATTGGAACTCGGCTTTCCATTACACCACCTGCGCATCCAAGCTTATAGCACCTGGATCGATGTTGCTTAACTTTTTCTTGTTTTCTTCTGCAACCATGTTTCCGAGTCGGTCATCAATGCAATGTCATCTGCCTATCTTATATTGTTAAGATTACGACCACCGACAATAAATCCTTTGGGATAGAGTCACAGTAAAGTTTGAAGATTGGGGAGAAGATACGCCCTTGTCTCACGCCCCTTTCTATTTTTGCATATCTACGGTGATCGTACGTGAACCATTGTTTCAACGTGACACGGCCGTAAGCCAAGGAAAGAAGAAAGAACAAAAAATATTCGTAGTAAGTAAACATATTACAAATGTTTCTTGTTCTAAATGAGTTCGCGAAGTTTCGCATTCTGAAGGAGAAAAAATGTATGCGATATTTATTTTTAATTTTCTCTGTAAAAATGAAGGAAACAGTTACCATACAAACTAAGTGGCATTTACACACGTGTTCTGTACACAGAAATGCCAACGAACAGTGTCTCAGACAACGTACACCATTATTAATCGAACGTGCTTTGAATCGCACCCATATATATATATACGAACACAAGGAAAAAGACACTCATTTTACACCCCCTCTCTCTTTCAGATACTCATTCTCTCTCTCTCTCTCTCTCTCTCTCTCTCCCTCTCTGAGATTTTCTAGTAAAGTGAACTCAAGGAAAAATCTGGTCGTGTTTTATTGGTAGTAAAGGACGAGTAAAAGGGTCGGAGTTTATGCCGTTTCCTTGTGTCGCCGTACCTACTCATGCTACACAACCCTCTCAACAGCCCAGCCATTCTTAGAAAGTACCAACAGAAGTCAATATCTTGTATTTACTTCGCTGCTTAGTCACGAATAATGCATAAATTTGAACACAACTTTAGCGATCGCGATCGAAAAAAATCGATATTAATGATTATTTACTCTCTACCCCTACCCATCCACCCGGTGAGAAGAAAGGAAAATAAAGTCGATATTTTCTATGGAAATTTATTGATTTCAGGTAGGAACGGGGGTTGTGACGACTATCTTGTGTTGTAGTTGCGACTGTTTATTTTTTATTTTATTTTATTTTTTTTTAATGCCGTTTATTTGTTGTATTTTTTTTAATTTTAATTTTTATTTTTGTTTGCATATCAGTTTTCTTGTTTTTCTTGTGGGGATGGGTAGAGAAGAATTGTGTGAGAAGCAGCGAGTCATGTTGGAAACTGCTGTCTTAATTTTTGAATTACTTTCATATCGATTGTTTTGTTTGTATGTTCTATTTCGTGATTTCCACCCTTAAGTTGTCTGTCTTGTACGGCATTAAATTATTGAGAAAGCCTTAATGTAGTGTAAACAGATTTTGAATTTTTTTTTTTTTTTTTTTTTTATTTCCACAATTTTTACTTGCTTTTTAGTTGTCGTAAATTCCCTTTAAAAATGTTTTGTTTTGTCCTTAATTTCTCTCTCTTCCATGTCTTTCTTTTCCTACCGTTTCCTCCTCGTGTCGTAGCTGCCATTATTGTGTATTTCTTTTTTACTTCTTATCTTTCTTTTCGTTATTTTCTTTCTATTTTTCTCCTACCTTTTTCTTGCCTGGTTTTGCTTTTCGCTTTTTTCTTCTCTTCTTTTCTCTTTGTTTAGTCGCCTGCTTATTCATTTGAAATTCTCTTTAGTTCAATTTAGTTTATCTTTTGGTTGGTTCTTCTTTCTAGTTTAGTGCTTTAAGGTAAAGCTAAGCAATTGATGTTTCAGTTTTAAAAAGATGTACACTGTTTTTTTTTTGTTTTTTTTTTTGCTTTTGGAAAGTGAATGTAAGATTCGTTACATCGTCACTAAAACGAACCAGCGTGAGACAAGCAGTGGCAAGATGAGACGCCACTCGTTTCATTTATTTAAAAAAATATTTTCATGAACATTTGCCAAATTTACCATTGTCAAAAAAAAAAAAAAAAAAAAAATCACATTATCTTGCAACAAGTTTGAGAATTACTTTTGAGGTTTGACCAATCATATTCAATAATTTGCTTGTAAGCTATATGCTGTAATTCAAAGATACAAGCCTTTTTTTAGTCCAGGTAAGAAAAGAAAAATGATAATGGGCTCTTTGAACATGACTTAAAGCTAAATAAACTCAAAAAGTACACGTGATACTGTAAATTATCCTTACCATACGCTTCTAGACGCTTACAATTTTGCAAAATCTACATATCTGTGTTATCATCCTGTTGTTCTTCTTAATGATCTGACAAGAAATTCAAATTTACTTCGTCATTTTTTCTCACAAAACGCAATAGAACAAAATGTTGGTAGATTTAAATGAAAATTGAAAAAATTATTTTGACTAAGTTCAAAATGAAGTATCTATGTTTATTTTATTTTTCATTTCAAAGTAGTATAAAGAAAAAGTTAAAAAAAAACAACAGATACAATCTCTCTTACTTCTTTCTTTCTATATGTCTAAGGTAAAGAGAGAGAAAGAAGTATCTCGTTTCCCTCCACGGGACTTCTTAGTCCCAAGTGAACCAGGTGTCCCATTGAGCACAACACAGCATAGACATTCCCCAAACTGATAACTTTACCAAAACAACAAATGTAAGTCTTCCAACGTCTTCAATAGGACTTTACTTTCATGCGTTATCTTTATGAAAGTATAGAAATAGATTTTTTTAGCAAAAATACCAACAATACATTTTTGGGAAAAATACTACCAGCAATACATCTATGGAAAAGATGCTCCCAAGAAAATTAAATTTCGGCATTAAATGACCAATAAGGAGTTGATATGCCGCTAAATAAACAAATAGATCAAATTGTTTTATATGGTAATGGTAAAAGTGAGAATAGGAGGCACGGTGGAGTAGTGGATAGCAGTTCGGATTGAGGAATCGGAGAATCGAATTCCAGTCGAATCTATTACATTCACTTACATGCTAATAACCCTGAGAAAGGCATGAATTCTCTTTTTCTCCCCTAGCTATCTGCCTCGTCAGTCATGTATCGAAAGATACATGATCTCCTACGCATGTATCACGCATGGCAATAACTTACTGATTGAATGGTGAGAATAGTCATTTCCATGCATAAATCATTCGACATGTTACTGTCAATTGAAATTTATAAATTATTTCTCTTAAAAATTGTTTTACAGGAAATCATACTTCTCAAGTCCACTTTTATGGCTCTTTCTAGTATTGATGGGAATTTCCTTCCAAACCTTTTATTTCAGGTTGTGTGAAAAGTCAACATGTTGATTAGGTCATTAGTTTCCCTTCTAGTTACATGTGCTACCCATTTTTGTTGGAAGTTCTCAAGTGGTATGGTCTTTTGTTATTTGGTAAAGTTCTTTGGGATTTTGTAGCACTAGTCAAGAGAACCTAGTTTAGACCAAGAAGATTAATTCATTTGTTGCCATTTTTAATCATTGATCTGTGAAAACGAATAGACATATTTGAACGAAATGGATGCTATACATGACAGAAAATACAAGAGACTAGATTTGACAAGGCCATTTAAAGACATGACATTTTAGAACATAACATGTCTCTTAAATAATAGCTGGCACTTGCTAAACTCAAGTACAGAAAATTTTTTCTGAATTAATTATCACAGCAAATGAAGAATTTTCAATCATGTCTTATGAGATTCTATTCCAAAACTAAATTTCAGCAAAAGAAAAGCAATCATGTGCTATCAACTTTTGTCGTTGCCGCTTCTGGAAGGCTTCCTATTTTCACTTAATGGATTGGAACAATGGGAAAATAAATCTTAAATTATTGTGTCATTAGTTAGAAGAGAAAGAAAATTTCAAGATTAGGTAAACGGCCGGCATGTTCTACCGATTCAGAAAATACCGGACTCCTTCTTCCATGCGTTATCTTTACAAGAGTCAGATTAGACTAAAAATGGTGTTTTAGCTGATTGATTGTATGGCATCTGGACTAGAGCTGCTTAACTATCACTTTCCGGCCTTTGTAGAGTTTAAAATCATTTAGATAGTCTTTCTCTGGAAACAAGGGATTGAAGCCACTAAGTCACAAGGTTACTGAGTGTGAGAGTGTAAGAAAACGAAAAACATTATTAACAACAAAACAAGACGACCCAAGAAGATAATAGATAACGATAGACATTGTATTTAAATTTCTAAAGATCAAAGTTGACTGGAGAGCAATAAGCGGAAAGAGGGTCTTACTGGCGAGAAGTTCAAGAAAATAAATTATTAGCAAAGAACTTACTGTTACATGTAGCCAATTCAATTGTAAAATGATGGCACCTTGTTGTCAATATACCATTGCGCTTAAATTCATAAAGTCGAAGTACTATAAAGCAAAGCCCATGAAAACAATTACCATGAAAGTATTTATAGTAAAGGCATAGGGAAGCTAGAGTACAGCGTTAGGAAAGTGAGTGAAGCCGAGATCAGGACCAATAACATTGCTGATTTTTTTTTTTTTTTTTTTATCAAGAATTTGTAGATATATAGCAGCGACACCAGATCATATATGGTAGAAATATTCGAAGCACTTACTATGTAAAATAGATTCTGGTGAGAAAAATTGACACAGTGAATCAACTTTCCTAACAGCAGACCTAGAAATTGATTCAATATAATCTTTCCAGCTAATGTCAGCCGAGAACGTTAACCCGATAAAACGCAACGAGTCACTTTCTGGAGCTTAGCATCAGCCATGCCGAATGAAGGCGAAAAGGGATCTCTCAGATGATTAATAGAAATGGTTGAGTCGTTAAAATTAACAAACCATCCCTTGTCCCACTTTTCAGATCAGTTTGACATTATCGAACCGATCAGGGATGATTTATTTTCCATTTTGCAGTCTCTTTCACATCGACACGTCATCGCTCTTTTTAAGGCAAATGCTGAGATGAACTATACTTTTAGTTACAATAAAACAAGAATGTGTATTCTCACCGGCCTTATTCAATGAGGAAATTCTAAGAGAATTAGAAGTCCTACCATTCATATATGTAACTGTTGTAATTCAGTATGTAGTTGTTTGAAAGCCATTATTAATTATATGTTGCTCTTTGTGTTTGAACAAATGAAGATTTTTAAATTACCGCGTAAATTTTATATATTCAATTTCAGTTGTGATCATTAAATGTTAATCATGTCCTAAAATTTAAGATGAAAGCATTGAGTTAGATATTATTAAGGATATCTCAAAATTCACGTGTGATGTCTGATTCAAGTTTGTTTTCTCACAGGTGGTTAGCTGTAATAAACACCTCGAATGAACAAAGCTAACCTCTTTGTCTTACTTGCAGCATACCCCGTAAAACTGCACATAATTGGATAATAGAGACAAAAATAAAGAACCGTTGGATTGAAGACAAATGAAATACAAGTAAAATATTGTTGCTTCTGAAGTGGTGGGGCTTAAAAATTGAAGGATTGATAGGAAAGCTTGTAAATGGACCAATTAAAATTATTTTCATTCTAGCGAAAACTGTGGTGTCAATTTGACACCAGAGTTTTCGCTAGAACGAAAAGCACTTGCTATGTAAAATAGATTCTGGTGAGTAAAATTGACACAGTAAACCAATTTTCCCAACAGCAGACCTAGCAATTGATTTAATATAGTCTTTCCTGTCAGCGGAGAACATTAGCCAGAGAAAACGCAACGAGTCATTCTTTCGGGTGTTAGCACAAGCCATGCTGAATGAAAACAGAAAGGGATTTCTCATGTGCTCGCAGCTATAAATAGTTCTTTTTTTTTTTTTTTTTACTAAAGTTCACACATTACAAGACTAAAGAGCCACTCATGGTAGATGGTTACTGAATGAAGTATTTGATAGGAGGTAGAAGAAAATGAAGATTATAAGGAACTTATAATATGAATGAAATGTAAGTGCCATACCAAGGAATGTAGATCGCCCGAGCGAAGTAGCGATAGCCACCTTATCTTCATAATCTTCAGCATTTGAACGTTGACTTGAATGTAGCGTTTGGGGGAACATCCACGCAAAGTAGCAGTTCTTCGGGTAAAGCTGTCTGAGTGAAATACGGGGGAAATGAGGATGGACCGAATCTGTGGACGTAGCAAGGCTGCCTATAAATTCTTCTATGTGCCGTGTGCCTTCAGGGCGTTGACGACCATGGCTCTCCACAATTTTCTATCCTTTATAGCACTAAATACATTTAGTATTTTTGTTATATTATCTTATCTTATATGTACATTAGAGTTATGACTTTTTATATAATAATTGATTCATTATAGATAATGATTGATAATGCATAACAGATCAGCACTGCATTTGTTTCTTATGAACATTTCTGCTCCTTAATATTTATTTCGCTTTCAGAAGCCTGCATCGCTGTCCATTTTCTCAAGCTCGCTAGGTAGGACTGATAGAAAACGCTTGGTGTCGACAGAGTTCAACGAAAGGTGGGTGAAAGTAGCGAGCTTGGTTCATGTGAAAGGGGCTATCCTTGAGTTTCTTTTTTAAGTTATTTTCGTCACAAAGAGGAGGTTTCCTGTGAACCATCCCCTGGCTAAGTTAGACTCTCTTTTTTGTACCTAGTTAATGTTAGTGAGTGTCGTTCCCGGCCTGTTCCCGGCTCTTCTGTTATGAACCTAGATGAGATTCCCAATCTCTCCAGTTTGTTTTTTTGGTCTCCTTTTCATCTCGACTGGTCCAATCTATGATTTTCCCACGCCCACATTTATTTTACTCTACCTATACCGTTAGAGAGTTAGCTTCTTGATTCTGTCCGATGACATAATACAGAGGCAACTCATTTTTGTGGGGTGGTCGTTTTCTACTAACATCTGTTACTTTCTGTTTTACATTTGTTATATTAGATTGGTGCAAAAATAATGACGTAATAATGTCGTCTTTTGACGTATAATGTCAAAAAACGTTTATGCGGGTTCAATGGGCGATTTTTTGGCCGAGCCCACGGGCTCAGAATGCCCACGTTAAAAAGGCCTTGTGCCACATGACGGCCTCGTGGGGGGGTGACTGAATATCGTCAGTCGTTCAAGTTTTGACTTGAGCAACTGTTCGGTTGTACTCTCTTCCTACGGACGGGAGGAACCCGAAGGAGGCTACGCCGAAGGGCGGAGTCTCCTTCGGGGAGGTAGACCGGCCCTGAACCCGTTTATGCGGGTTCAATGGGCGATTTTTTGGCCGAGCCCACAGGCTCGGAATGTTCACGTTAAAAAGGCCTTGTGCCACAGGACGCCCTCGTGGGCGGGGTGACTGAATATCGTCAGTCGTTCAACTCTTGAGCGACGGTTCGGTTCAACTCTCTGCTTTCGGGCGGGAGAAACCCGAAGGAGGCTACGCCGAAGGGCGGAGTCTCCTTCGGGGAGGTAGACCGGCCCTGAACCCGTTTATACGGGTTCAATAGGTATATTTTTGGTCGAGCCCACGGGCTCTGAGTGCCCACGGGCTCTGAGTGCCCACGTTAAACCGGCCTTGTGCCACATGACACCCACGTGGTGGGTGACTAAATATAGTCAACTCTTGAGCGACTGTGTGGTTGAACTCTCTGCCTTCGGGCGGGAGGAACCCGAAGGAGGCTACGCCGACACAAATATTTAAGTAAATGCTCTGTTTATAATAAACAGCATTAACAACATTTACCGGCGTGAATGTCCGAGAAAATTTCATAGAAAAACATGAAAAATATTTTCATAGAAAGTTTTCATTGAAAAATATGCGTCTTCTTGTCGGAGGACGCATATTTTCTATAAAAATTTCTCGGACATTCAGGCCGGTAAATGTTGTTAATACTGTTTATTATAAATAGAGCATTTACTTAAATATTTGTATCTATAAAAAGAACGTATAAACATAAAAAATGTCTTAAATAATTGTCGGACTTTCTCCATTTCATAATGTATATATATATATATATATATATATATATATATATATATATATATGAAAATTTCTCAGAGTTAACCTGTAGAAAAGATAATATTTGTTAATATAAATGACAATAGGAAAACTGTAGTTATTGCTGTAACTACAGCAATAACTACAGTTTATCTCTTGTCATATATATATATATATATATATATATATATATATATATATATATATATATAACGAACATATGTACATATGAAATTTTTACATAAAAATTTTTTACATCATGGGGTTTATTTTGTAGGTTCCCTTCGTATATGTGTTATTGTGGTATATATAGGAATAAAAGGCTTCTTTTGGTATATATGTTATTTGTAATGAATTAATGGATCATGAATCGGATTAGCTAGGTATAGGATAGTTTATGATGACCAGCTTCACTCAACTGCCCACTTTTTTGGCCATGTGCCGCAATTATTGTATTTCGCAATAATAAATATTTACATCATTAGCAAATGAAAAATAAAGCTTTTGAAATATTTTGTTCTTTTTACCCTTATTGTGTTTATGATAAAATCAAGTTTTCATGTTTTCGGTTTGGGGCGACCCTTTTCCAGAACTAAAAAAAATGAATAACCTTTTCATTATTTTTTAACAAAATGAACAGAGGGTTAGAAAAAAGTCATAACCCTGATGTTTATATGGCAGAGTTAATGTTTTGTTTACATGTCTGCCTTACTCATTATTTCGTTTTTTCACCTGGCTTGATGGAAGGTGTATAAGTGGAATAATTTCAGCGAAACTTAAAGTTGGGAGATAAGACATTGACTTTTTTATTTTAATCTATCTATCTATCTATCTATCTATCTATCTATCTATCTATCTATCTATCTATCTATCTCTGCTACTCCTTACTAGGTTACACGGTGTTTCTCTCCGGAATGGAACTTACTTCTCGCCGATTGAAAACGGAGGGAATGCAGGTGGTTTGTTATTATGCGTAGCATGGTGGGTCGTAGCCGTGAACCAAGGAATGTTAATTCGTCCGAGCACTTTCTATGGAAGTAGTGATAGAGCAGTGAGAGACTCGCCATATCCCGCTTGTGAGAGAGAGGTTGGAGAGTGGAAAATAATTTCTCTTCAACAAAGATTCAGAGACGCATTTGAACTCTATCAAGACTGGAAAGTGAGGACTGTCAGCTCCCTCCTAAATATGGTAACAATACTCTATTTTTGTTCTGATCTGGCTCTGATAAATTTAGTGGATAGCATGAGGAGTCAGGTACTTACTGGAGCGGTACAAGAAGCCAACCATTTTCCAGCATCTTTAGCGATGGATCGTATATAGGTATTCCACTTGAGGACGGATGTGAGATTGAGGTCTAATATTCTCTCAAGGCAAGGTCCTTAGTTGTGGGGAGATCCGTTCATCATGACTAGCGGTAGTTCGAAGTCTGATCGGCTGTGATGGAATGTAACTAGTTTCGTTTTTTGAGGTACTGAATGCAACCAGCCATTTTTTCTCCACTTGGGAAGTTAGCGTTAGATTGGAAGAACGGTCAGCTGCCAATCACTTATCGTCAAGAATTTTAGAGTTGTGCTTGTATATCGTCGTTTACAAATGTTTACAAATGATCGGAGTATATTCTTAGGCAGATCATTAATGTAAATCAGACAGAGGGTGTTCCATGAAGTGACTCCAGAGAGACGCCTGCTTTGGCCCTCAGGACCTCGAAGGACTGAACTTTATTAACTATCTGTTAGGAAGCATTTTGCAAATGAGAAAACCTTTCCAGTGATTCCATAGCTGGAGAGCTTTGTGTAGCAAATCTGCCACATCTTGTCGAAGGCCTTCGAAAAATATAATGCTATGTTCCTCGAAGTGTGCATGCTGTCAAGGGTCTCATATGTCTCTGTGTAATGGTAGTTAGAACGTCAGTATGGATCGGGCCGATCGAAACATACACTGCTCGTCTGATGTTCCTGTTTAGGTGCTTGACAGCCTTTAAGTCATCAAAAAGCTTACTGGCGATACTGAGGAGACTATACTGAGAGTGGGAGGATCGCACGCCCGCTTTCTTGAAGACGAGACATACGCTCGCCTCTTTCCACAAGCCTGGGAAAGATTTTTCCTTCAAGCAGCGGTTAAATAACTTAGTATCAGGAATAATTCTGGGTTGATATTTTTAAGGACTCCCTTAAGTACATCTAATCTAGTACTGTTTTTAAATTCATGAAGTCTAATTACCAAAGGGGAAATATAATGAGAACAATTATCATGAAAGTATTTATAGAAAAAGCACAGGAAAAACCACGTTACGGCGATGGGAAAGTGACTGAAGACGAGATGAAGGTCAGGAACAATAAGATTGCCAATTCTTCTTTGTATTTTTACCATTTTATTTTTACAAATAAATAAACAAGCATCAGACTTGATGTGGCACTTTTCTTTAATTCATGGGTGAATGGTAGACTTATAATTGGGTAAGAAAAATTGTCTATTCAATAAAGTGAACCAACTTTCCTACATTATTTGTTATCGTGTCTCATTTGTTATCTTATCATATCTTATTTATCATAGTTATGAATAATCAAGAGTGGTCTCCCCTTGTTTTACAGATTTCCTCTTTAAGAGACCTATTTCTGTTTACTGGAATTATAAAAGGACACTATACGCCAACCTTGTATTCTCAGTTGAATAATGCTTTATTAAAGCCTACACCTGAGTACTTTTGTCATTACACATATCTTATTTATCATATCTTATTTGTTTTATGTTATCTTATTTGTTATCGTGTCTGAATGACTACGCGCTTGTGTGATGACTTTATTTAGTCCGCATTATTATTCTTTGATAGCAAATTTTTTCTCTCTTTGGTGGTTCTGCTACCAACAAGAACTTTTTTTTTCGTTTTGTAAATTAATATTTTAGTCATTGTAAATGAACCCTTTGCTTATCAAAATTGCAAATATGGTAAGAATACTGAATAGACAAATTGTGGCATTATGCTGTTTGTAGTAAGAATGCAATGTGTAAATATGAATTTTTTAGTGAAAGTAACAATTTTCGAAAGAATACGTCAATGATTATAAATACCTTATTTAAAACTCGTGCCCTCCGACTTCCATCAGGTCTATATCGATCTGGGTAACTTATAAGGAATTCCAAACTGGACCTCTCATTTAATCTACAGGTGTAACTGTTCCACTGCTGCCCGTATCTTGTTTTCCTTTTTTTAATCGAATTCACCCCATGTAAGGCCACTAAGGCACAATAATGTGTACGAAAGAATTAGAAGATATTAACATTATTTTTATGGAGCGAGAACAATAGAAGAGGAACCAGGAAGGCAGTAGATAACGATTGACATTGCATTTAAATTTTTGAAGATCAAAGTTAGCTGGAAAGCATGTAGCCGGAAAGGCGTTCCGGAAGCGAGAAGTGCAAGAAAAGACACTGTTAGCCTAGAACTTACGGTTACATCTAGCCAACTGTAAATTGATGAGATGTCGACGCCAATCTAGTATTGCTCTTAAATTCAAAAAGTTTAGGTACCATCGCAAAGAGCTTATCCGAACAATTGAAAGTATTTATAGATAAGGCAGAGGGAAGCAACTTTGCGGCGGTGGAAAAGTGACTGAAGCCGAGATGCCAGGTCAGGACCAATAATATTGTTGATTCTTCTTTGGAATTTATCAAGAATCTCTAATTAGCACCGGACAATATGTAGCAGTAATATTCTAAGCATGGATGAATTGTAGACTTATATATATGTAAGAAAGATTCTGGAGAGAAAAATTGTCCAGCACGATACAAATACTCAGATTTTTGGATAATTCTATGTTTTGTTGTGTTGGTTTCATATTTACGTTCAAAATCATTATCCTTCATAAATTAGTTATCTTAGAAGTTCTAACTATATTTGATGTTTAATATTTCGGACACTACAAAAAACCAGTTTATGTATATCTAATGTTAAATCGAATTCATTTCAAATCTTACGTCCAACACTAGAAAAAAAAGTAATAAAAAAAGAAGTATTCAGTTTTCAATTTTTCCATTTTTGTGTTCATAAGTATGCTCATACGTTAAAACAATCGAGTTAACTTGGTTGCTTTCCGTCTTTTTCTTGTATCACGTAACCCCCAGAGCAAGATTGTCTTGCATTAAGGCGAGGCATACCTCGAGAAGCTTCAAATCGTGACTATACCATTATATAAAGAGTGTGGTTTCTCTTCAAAGCCATCCGATTTCTTTTTCTCAGACAGGTACACTCACATTCAGTGCCAGCAAGCCTTTAGGTGCATTTGCGTTCTGACTCGTTAAAAGCTGCAGCATTTCATTCTGTTTCTATCTTAGTCATTTCTCTTGGTCAGTGTCCAGCTGCTCCGAGCCTGACACCACTATCTCTCTCTCCCCACCTCTCTCCCTCTCTCGCTCTCTCTCTCTCTCTATATATATATATATATATGATGAATGGATTTTTTTAATTTATTAATCCGAAATATTTTATTACTTAAACGTTATTTTTTAGTAGATACTTGTATTTGAGTAGACGCTCTGCTCATAAAATAAATACTGTTTAATAAATAAATAGGCCATCTACTCAAAGATCGACAAAAAAGTTTAAGTTATATAAGGGAGAGATTATAGTAGTTCCAACGAGAGAAAAGTGTGTATACTAAAAAGAAGAGAGAAACCGAAAAAAAACGTTTTTGGTTGTAATGTGGATGTTTGCGGTTTCTCTCTTCTTTTTACTATATATATATATATATATATATATAGTATTTATTAAAAAATTATAACCTAAACATGTTATAACATCACTACAACTGTAGCTATTTTGTTTCAACACTTCTGGTGTCTTGTCAAGTGATGGTGTTGATTGTAGAATAAAGAGTTTTAAAAAGTTCAAAACCAACCAAACTCCCCTCAGTAGGGGAAACATTGGTATGTAAGCTAAAATGACCAATCAAAATGATAATTCA
Source organism: Acanthosepion lycidas (assembly GCA_963932145.1). Classification (NCBI taxonomy): domain Eukaryota; kingdom Metazoa; phylum Mollusca; class Cephalopoda; order Sepiida; family Sepiidae; genus Acanthosepion; species Acanthosepion lycidas. The sequence continues at coordinate 32,938,892 of OZ010575.1, forward strand.
AAAAACTTCACAACGATCCTTAGATACAATTTATTAATGCCTTAATGTTAATGTTAGAATAAATTAGAAAACATTCTGATTAATTTTTAATAAAGTTAAAAAATAAAAATTACAAATTTTTAATTTAACCCTGCATTAAGTTTAAAATATTCTAAAATTATTCGAAGAAGGAACAGAGGAAAATATACATATATTTATCTATTGTTTTAATCGAAAAGCCAAATTTTCAGTTGGAGTAAACTATTCCAAGGTGATTAAACCATCGTACCAACTGAGATAATGTTCGTTTCTCAATTTTATTGCATCGTATAAAGCATTTTTACATTTACAACTGAGGTCGACAACAGAATTGATGTTTTAATAATAATAATAATAATAATAATACAGACCTAATATGTAGTCACTGTGACCAATACACTGAAACTATCGACCATCTTATGTCAGGGTGTTCAATACCTCACACGCAATCGATATAAAAAACGTGTTGACGTGGATAGATCAATATCTACATTGAAAAATCTGTCATCTCTACAGGATAAAAAAAGATGAAAATTGGTGTGAACTGGTCACCCATCTGCCATTCTCTATGTTGCTTAACATAGGGGATCATACAGGAGTCCAATGTTTCAACGTTATATGCCCGTAGGCTGAAAATACCATGTGTATTATGATTACGTAAGACAGAGGTGTACAAAACAAACTGAAAATGCTACTGAATTCGAACCTCCAACATCATCCGAAAATAAGTTTCTTTCAAGCTGTCATTTCAATTAACTAAAATGCTGTCAGTTCACATTTAAACCGGGTGTGTGGGTATACCAAATACTTTAGAGAATTTTGCATAGTTCTCTAACCTTTGGAATACGGGTAGACAGAACACGTTAGTCTTGGTTGGCAGCCTATTTAGGAGAAAGATCACTCTGATTTCTTAACAAGGGTTGGTTGGCTGGTTGATTTTGTTTTGCGTCATATCAACCTCTATGGGTTATTTAATGCCGAAATCTAAATATCTTCAACACAATTTTGTGGATTCAACCAAATATATTTTGAGCGCAATTCTATACTTTCAACTACAGATAAATTATATTGTTGGTAATTCTTATTATAAAGTGTATTTTTGGTAATTCTTACTATAAATAGGTATTATTGGTAATTTTTTATATAAAAATATATTGCTGGTAATTTTACTATAAAAAGCGTATTTGTATACTTTCATTGTGCTTTGTTTTTGTTTGGAGATTCACTATTTGTCCATACCTAAGACCCTAACAGGTACTACCACCCCAGGTCAGGGTGGACCTGGGGACAATCAGAGGTCATGCTGCCGGATGTAGTTTATCGACATACCCAGTACTACAAAAATGGGTAGATAGAACTCCTTAGTCACATTGGTAACAAGTGACCAACGGCTTCATCCTTGTGATGAAGGCAGATGAGCTACGGATCGGTAGCTAGCTTTCGAATAAGGGTCGGAAGAGGATTCTGAATCCACCGATGTCACTTTTACTCCTGATGAGAATCATGGATATGTGACGGATGTGTGTGTGGTGTAATGAGAAATGGGATAGCCGAGTTCGAATTCCAGTCAAACGAAAAGTTATGAATCAATCTCTCCCCCAGCTTTGGATTAAATAGCAGCGTTTGGGAACAACTCTAACTTCAAAACCGTAACAAATGACCGTAGTCCTCGACCTTCCTTAATGAGAGTCAGAAGAAGGAAAAGAAAAAGAAAAAGCGAGACTCAAGTTCAATCTTCAGAGACCAACACTCAGTTGAGCATTCATAAGTGCTGTACTAAACCTCAGTTTTGATTTCGCTCTAACGTTGCGAAAATCTTAAATAATATTTTCTTTTCGATATATAACATTTTACAATATTGGGAGATTTTCAGCATCGTAAAACAAATTCTGTTCCTGCTCTGAAATTTAAGTAAAGAGCAGAAGTAGTTACAATTCGTTAAGAGAAAAATTATCGTAACATGTGAGCGTGTATAAAAGCGGCCATATTATTAGTTTGGTGCAAAAATAATGTCGTTTTCTCACATATGTTACTATGTGAGCAAACGACATTATTTTTGCACCAACCTAATACCTTGTAGAAATGTGGCGTCTTCGACTATTGCTTTGTTTTCCATTAAAAAATAACTGATCTCATCGCGAAAACTTGTTTTATAGAGAGTTGTTTCTTGTAACACACCAGAAAACAAAAAAACTTTATATTTTTTCGCAAAGAGAAGCAAAAATGCCATATTTAACTAAACAAAGAGACAATAAATAAATCATTGAATTTATTTTTGTTAGAGAAATATACCGGGTGTAATAGCAAAATTGTTCAAATAGTGTAACAGCAAAATTGTCGAATTGCAAGATCAGCATTTGAACAGTTGTATCTTAAAAATGATTAAATATGTCTTACTGGAATTCTCCGATATTTTTATAACACTATTGGACTCTACTTAAAACAACAAGAATGTTTTTAGCTCTAAGTTGAAATGATGATCCCTCTTCCTGTTGTGACCTCCATATCAAGTTTTCCTCTCTACTGCTTCCTCTTTTTTTAAAAAATATTCACAGTCTCTTGATGGTTCTTGAATGGACCTTGAAGATGGAAACCAGAGTATGAATGTTGGTACCATTACTGAAGGCCTGAGTGATTTTTTTCCTCGCACCATTGCTTAGTTGGGAGATATAGTGTAGCTGACACAAAACGTGTTAACATGTTCTCCTTCTGACTGAATAACTCAAAGGGTTTTTCAGTGATTCTTACGACAAATGGTGTCAAGATGGCTAAATGTATCATCTGAAAGCCTGGAAAAAAGAAACTCGATTAGTTTAGTAGTTTTTTAGATATTAAACATTTTGTGGGACGGACAATTATTCTATGCTGTTCCATGATTTGGACAATTTTGCTGTTACACCTGGTATAGCAGTTTAAAATCAAGCTAAGGCCATAACACAAAACATGAGAAAAACACTGGCATGTTTTTACCACATGGCTATTGCAATTTTTATATTTTTATTTTGAGATTTGATGATCTCAAATATAATTTTTCAAAAATTTCCTAACCGCCAGCCAGTCGTTTTTCTAATCTATTAAAAAGGATATGAATGTAAAAAAAAAAAAAATGCTTCAATCATATGTGAAATTCAGGGATTGTGGATATTTTCTTCTCATCAAAGGAGATTGACCCTGACCTTCATCGGACTTTTGTTCTGCCTCTTGTTTCCCTGAATAGACACAATGGCTAACACTTGTTGGCTTCAAGTTAATAAAATAAAATAATAAATGACCTTTTAACAAAAAGAATCAGGTGTGGCATTATTGACTCTTTTGAAATTTATACTTCAGAACTAATTTTTTAGTGTAGAATGAATACGCATAAATAGAATAAATATGTTTTTTTTTTTGTTTTTTGTTTTTTTTTTATCCAGGGTGTGCAGACAGCGCTAACGGCGCGGGAAGTAAAATCGGCGTGTCGAGTTCAAATTCTGCTCCTTTCTGTTTTGTTCCTTTCGCGTTAAACGGGCATTAGAAACGACATGAATAAATTTTCCTTCAGCTGTTGGTTAAATAGAATGGTAGATTGGGTTCCTTTGCATCAGCCAGTCTTGTTGAAGAAACACTTTCTAAATGACTTGTATCTTCAGAATAAAAGAAATCTAAGAATTTAACCCTTAATGGAAGCCCCAATGTGCTTGGACAACGTGTAATGTCACTTACCAACAACTCCTGTAACTGCGTCAGTATCAAACTGATAAACCAATACAGATATTTTCCTTTGGTAGGGGTGGGGTCTTTTTGGTTTAGTCTGGCTCTTGTAAAGATAGAGCATGGCAGGAAGAGTGTGTGGGAGGGTACAAGCAACTGACCATTTTTCAAGCATCATCATATAATAAATGCCAATGTCAGCGTGCCATTGTGTCGCACTTATTTCATTTAAAGGGACACAACTCTCTAACTTCAATAGCTCATCTTCTTCTTCTATATAATAAATGTGAATGTCATACTTTTTCAACTTTATTTCTAGAGGCCGTAACCCAATATATGATACCATTTTGTAATCAGGCCGACTCCGTGAGCAAATTAAAAACATTCCTCTCCGGATCCACAATCCTGAAAATGTGGATCCTTAAGATTTTATTACTGCGATTGTATTCGGCGATTTTTTTAGGTGATTTTTTTTTTTTTGGCAACGAATTTTTATTTTATGATAAATTGGAAATAAATTTGGGAATAATCGAAATTAATTGCGAAATCCGGCGTAAGTCACACATGAAATGAAAATAATTGGTTGTACGGAAAGTAAGGATTGTCTTTAAATTAAGTGGAAGTAAAAGGATTATCGTTGAACTTTTAAAAGGTAAGCTTAAATATTAATGCAATACTTAAATGCAGCGATCAATTTTGAGGTCTTCAGTATTTTATTATTGCCAATTGCATCTACTACTCCTATTGAGATAAAGGACCAATCAAGATCCCTCCTCAGTAGCTATCTTAAATGCCGCACGATAGGGCGTCTTTTAAGCTAGTCAGCAATAAATCGTACATATGTTCCACTTGAGATCTGTGATGAATTTGATCCTCCCAAAAATACTTAAAATAATAGCGGTGTGAAGAGAAAAATATCCTTTTGACCCTCTGTTTTTTTTTTTGCAGGCACAAAGGTCCATATTTGCCATTCTTTTATTGAACTCGGTGTGATAAAGTCGACGAACATTACTTAGAGCTACAACGGATAGGAATTTGTAGAATTCCTTGATCGTCCACATCATGAAAAAACAATTTACTTAATAATATCATTTTTTTTTTTCATATTCTCTAACACTCAGTAACCCATTGGGTCTCAGTGACATTATTTGCTTTGCTTAGGGTGAAATGATTAAAAATAAAATAAAATAAAAATTATAAAAACGTTAAAAAATCATTTTCTTTTTCCAGACTATGTGGCGATATAAGTGTCTCAAAGAAAATATCTTTTGCAATAAAATCATATTTCATTATGAAGAAAGGAAATAAAATGAGTCTTTCTCATATATGTGTCCGTGTGCACAACATATTTCTTTATAAATTGCATTAGTTTTAACTGTATTAGTTTTTATATTGTAAATATAAAATTATTCTTGTAAGTAAACAATCTAATAAATAATGTTTAATATTTTTGTTGTAAATTCTCAAAGACAAAAAATGTATAAATTCATTTTCATCACGTGTTTAGGTTTTATTAAAATTCTAATCATTAAAGCTTTTTAGAATAATAAACATTGACAAGGAGTAAAGAAAGTTAAAATAATAGCGGTGTCAAGTCCTTTTGACACTATTTTTTTACTAGTATGTTCGTCCAAGTTAGACATTGTTTTATTGGACTCATTGTGAGACAATTTACTTAATAATTTTGTCCTCATATTCTCTCACACTCAGTGATTCCTTGCATCTTAGTGGTTTTATTTAAAAATGACGGACATAAAAATATTTAAAAATATTTTAATGAATTAAATGAATTCTAATATTAAATGAATCCTAGAACCGCTGTTATAATACAGTTAATACTTACTGTATAACTACATTTTTTTTTTTATTCCGCCTTTGAAAGAATCACCTGTACATTTCTTATAATCATTTCACCCCAAGCAAGGCGATAAAGCCACTAACATGCAAACGATTTTTAAGAGTGAAGAGAACTGAGAAAACGTTACTGAGGAGGAAGGACAATAAATAGGAGACAACAGATGACGATTGATATTGTATTTACATTTTTGAGGATCTCAAAATCAAGCGAGTACAAAAATTTAAATATCTGGGAAGTATTTTAACAGAGGACGGAAAATCCTCTTCTGTGACAGTGAATGCTGGACAATCTCCGTACAGATGGAGACTTGAAGCAACAGAAATGTGGTTCTACAGAAGGATGCTGAGAATAACTTGGACTGAGCATGTTTTATTAGAGAAAATGGAAACAAAAAGAACATCAGGAAGAAACAGTTGAAATTTCAAGAGTACATAATAAGGAAAGAAGGCTTGGGAAATTTGACACTCATAGGACATATTGAAGACAAGATGGACAGCGGAAAACAGTATATAGCCTGCCTAACGATCCTGGCAGAAGAGGGCTTAAGAAAAAAATTTACTAAGTGCTACAAAAGAAAGGAAATTGCGGAGAGCCATGATGGCCAACGTCTGGAAGGGATATGCCACAAAGAATAAGAAGAACTTGACAAGAAAGCGAGAAACCAGAAAATAAGTTCCAAATGTGAGAAGCGCGAATGAAGAATTCTAATAGAACTCGCGGTCACAACTAGCAATTTCAACCGTAAAACGATGAGACCTGAGTGCGCTTAAATTCGTGAAAAAAAGTGGTACCAAAGAGGAAAGCTCATTAGAACGAGTGCCATAAAAATATTTACAGAAGAAGAACAGGGAAGTCACGTTACATGATTAAAGCCGAGATGCCAGGTCAGTACTGCTGACATTATATATTCTTCTTTAGATTTTGTCAAGAATCTCTAGAGATACATAGCAGAAACACTAAGACTAGACGTGGCAACAATTCTCAGTGCACGGATGAATGATTGACTTATAAGTGGTATAAAATATACCTTTTTCAGAATGATTGTTTAGAACTATTTTCGTAGCAGAAATTGGCTCGATATAATCGTTTCAGTTCATAACACCTCGTACCTCTGTAGCAACGCACCTCATAAAATGTACAATAAAATTGTAAGTCACTTACATATGAATACCCAGAGTAGTTGGCAGGTTTTATTTTATTTATGTTTCAGAAAATATATTGTTATTATTCAATGATTTCTTTTAACGGTGTCTAACTTTCAGTGAGGATTTTTTTATCATAAAGCTTCGGACAGTGTTACTTACTCGTCTTCAAAGGTATGTCGCAGCCAATGTTCTTGAGTCTTGAATGAAACCCTTTGTTTCGTCTTTGTGGTTTTTATAGCGGTAGAAGGGAACACCGTGTTTATTTTTCATGTAAGATGCATAAAAAAGGCGATGTTTAGGGGTGGGAATGATAATGGCCTTCCCTGTCATGATTTTAGCCTAGCTAGTCCCATTCATTGATCCAAAGGTTCTTCTTTTCAAACATCTCTTTTATTCTGAGTATTTCTTTCATAGTGAATTCACAAAAAAAAAAAAAAAAAACAAAAAAAAAAAAACCCCAAAAACAATTTCTCCATGAAAATCTATTCCATTACAATATGCGTTGGAGATGAATGTCAATATATATATATAGTTACCTTCATACAAAAAACGTTTCTAACGGGACCTTGTTCCTGGGCATGGGGATATCTTTCCCTGGAAGATTGAACTTTTACCCACACGCTTGTATCACCCACACAATTACTAACTTTTAATATCTGGCTTGCATACTAGAGTATTTTGTCTCTTTGTAACTCACTTATTTAAAAAAAAAAATCAAATGCTGACTTGCTGAATTTGTCTTCCATTTCTGTACATCTGATTTTTTAATCGATTTCGCCGCAAGTGAGAGCAAGAGAGAGAGAGAGAGATAAGAGAGAGAAAAGAGTAAGACAAGAGAGGGAGAAGAGAGAGAGAGGGTGAAGAGAATAGGAAGAGAGAGGGAGAAGAGAAAGAGAGAGCACAGAAAGAGAAGAGAAAGATAGAATGAGAGAGAGAATATAGAAAGATGAGAGAGAAGAGAGAGACAGGAGGGAAGAGAGAGAAAAGAGAGGGAGAGGAGAGGAAGAAGAGAGAAAGGGTGAAGAGAAGAGAAAGAGAGAGGACAGAAAGAGAAAAGAAAGAGAATGGGAGAGAGAAGAGAGAAAGTTGAGAAAGAATGAGAGAAGAGAGAGAGAGAGAGGAGGGGAAGAGAGATAGGAGAAAGTGATAGAGAGAAAAGAGAAGAGAAATAGCACAATCTGGCATGGTTAGCATTACACTCAAACCTTCAAAACATTTGGACTGGAGTTGTCCAATCCTTACTTTCCAACTTTGATAGAATTCAAAATCGTTTATGCAGCCTTGTGGGTGATGAATTATTTTCCACCCTACAACTCTTTTCCCTCAGTATAAATATTGCTAGCTTTTCATTGTTCTATTTTTATTTTCATGGCAGATGTTCCTGAACAAAGCAGAACTTCACGGCATCAACGTACACAGAGTCATTTCATCGTCATTTCGTTTGTATACCATTTTTAAAGAGCAAGTTCCATTCAGTCAACTTCTTCTCTAGAACTTTGTAGAAAAAACACCCGATAGGATGCTTCTCCCGATCTACCGACATCTTCAAGTCTGTGGTCAACCGTTATCTATTCTACATGTTCTCATCATATGTACTGCTTTCTCCATGCCTTTACGCCATTACAACAACCGCATTTAGAAATTGGGCGGCTCTTGAGCCTTGTGTTGGTGAACAAAATGAAAAAAATCCTCAAGAAGTCAATCTAATCTTTTTCTTTTTCTTGTCGTCTCACTTCACAATTTTCTGTCCTTTTTACAATGGACTGAACAAAATGAACACTTCTTACACTAATGTTAATCAGGAAGAGACAGTTGAAATTTCAAGAGCACATAATAAGGAAAGAAGGCTTTGAAAATTTGACACATAGGACATACTGAAGTCAAGAGAGACAGCGGAAAACAGCGCATGACCTACCTAATAAGCCTGGTAGGAGAGGGCTTAGGAAAAAAAGACCAAATTTACTAAGTGCTACAAAAAAACAAAAAAAAAAAAAAAATTGCGGAGAGCCATGATCGCCAACGTCTGGAAGGGACATGTCACATAGAACAAGAAGCATTTGACAAGAAAGCGAGAAACCGGAAAAAGAGTCCCAAAGGCGAGAAGCGCGAATGAAGAATTCTAATAAAACTTGTGGTTGTCTTTTTGTTATCTCTCCTAAAGCTTGTTCCGTCATCCAAGGTTACTAGGTAAGTTATATGTTGTTTTCCTCTGTCCCTCTTGCCTTCCTGTGAGTATCAAATTTTTCAAATCCTCTTTTTTTATTATATGCCCTATAAATTTTAACTGTCTCTTCCTGATATTAAGAATAAGTGTCCTTTTTAAAAGCTGGTATTCTCAGCATCCTTCTGTAGAAGCTCTTTTGTTACCCCAAGTCTCTTCGTCATCTGTGATGAGATTCTAAGTATTCTTAGAATTTAAATGTTTTAGAATTCTAAGTGTCCTTTTTGTTTTCATTTTCTCTAAAACTTTGTAGTTGTTCACATGTTCGGCCCATGGTATTCTCAGCATCATTCTGTAGAACCATATTTCTGTTGCTTCAAGTCGCTTTTTCATTTGTGAAGAAATTTACATTTAGTACTTATTTTTCTTTGTTTCTAACGAAATGTTTCTGTTTCACCATACTGTTCTTAGCTTTTGAAAGGCATATTTGACTATTCCAATGCACCTTCGGATTTCAGTGCCGCACTTTCCGTCCTCGGTTAAAACACTGTGCAGATATTTAAATTGTACCTGTTTCAACTTAGTCTAGGTTTGAATAAACTTGGTCATAAAGAACATAACCGACGAATTATGATCTCAGCCATGTTGTTGTTTTCTGAACGCTTGAATCTTGTAAGCAGATATTTGCCTTTAGAAATACATACCTCCGATATGCATAATTCAGTTTGTAGTAACCCTTTCCACAGCATTTTCCTGACACTTCCAGAAGGAATATCGAGTAAATTTGTGGTAAAACTAAAAGTCGGGAACATTTTGTTAATATGAGCACGAACAGTCTGATGCTGGTTTGATGAAAGAGGAATTCAATTGAAATGTATTTAAAATTATAAGTTATTATTACTACTACTTATTTATATTGATCGACGAGGACCTAGACTAAACAAGACCAACCCCAAAGACCCTAACGATAGAACAAGGGGATGGAAAAATACAATGAAAAATTAAACAGATTGACATTCTCAATTGAATTTAATAAAACCTTTATGTATGTATTACTACAAGTCTCATTAAAAATAAGGGATAAAAATTGCTTTTTAATTTTTTAGTTAACTTTTCCTGTTTAAGTACAAGACAATGTATAATGGTTCCAATGAATATAATGTCTGAATGTTAGTGATAGAATGCTTTCAACAACAATCCCTTGATAAGCAGACATGCTACCTTTCACATATTTAAATACTTTTTTAAAACTCAGAGTGACCATAATAATTTACAGTAATGCCTTGAGCGTGTGTCAACTCTTTACTGGCTAAATGTGTCATCAATTTTTTTTTATACATTTAAACCCACAATTCTAAAATTAAAACAGTTACAGATTCTTTTTTTTATGTTAAGGGTTTCTACAAATACTCTACAATTATAAAGAAAGGACATCAATACTAGATTATTTCTTATGTAGTAAATATTGCGACCAACCAAATCGGTAGAACAAGTGGATGATTATTACAACAGATCTCAATGATTGAACCAGCAGATGAAGAGGGCTACGCATGACGGACATGCTACAGAAGGCGCCACCCGAAATTATAACGTAGTCAACGGCTGTCCGTGTTTCATAGCTGGATTCTGTATGTTTCATTCCATATGTGTTGGAGAGGCAGGTCATGAAATCAAATGTGTGTGTCATATCCTGGCGAGTTGAAATTTACCTGAAGCATATTCACGCCACCGGCACTTTCTTTTACTCTGATTTTCTTTCACCTCCAACCAACTCTTGCAAAGACACGCGACGATAGGGAATTGAGAGCGGGAGAAGTTTTTAGTGAAACTGGAAGCTTCTACTACTGAACCTGCACGTTGGCAGCGAATTTAGTCATCAATGCCTTCATCATCATGGAAGCGATCAGCGGATAGAAATTAAATTCTTGGAAACAAAATAAAGCCGACAACAATAATATATTATCTTATTATAATTCTGCATGACCCTCCCTTATTTCCTTAGTTCGTGCGTACGCACGTACGTTACGCTCTGCCAATACCTAAGAAATAATGGACCATTCCGTTTTGATCACGTAGAAAGATGGAAAAGATATACCAGACGCTACTTGGTTTCAGTGAGAAAAAGAAAGAAACATCCTGCCAATACCTCATAAATAACGATCTGTTCCGCCGTGATCGTGAGGAAGGACGGAAAAGACATATCAGAGACGCTAATTGAGAAAATGAAAGAAAGAATGAAGGTAGAAGAGGCGATAACACTTATGTATTTAACATCTGTTTCAGCGAAATAGAAAAGTTGTCAGTTTCAAATCTTTTCATTTTCCCTACCTCTTTAAATAACGACCAGCATTCATATTTATGATTGCTAATAACGTTGTTAAGCTCAAATATTTGACGATGCGATAGGAGAATTTCTACGGATATTTTATTGTCGTAGAACTCGCAATGAATTTATTCAGTCATTAACTTAAGAATTAAGATTCATCAGAAAATTAAAATAGGAAAACCGTGAAATTTTAACGGATATTATGTACTAGCCTAGAAGCCCTCCTCTTGCGGAGGCTTTTGAGCCTTTGGACTTTTACCTTCAGCGTCCCATGTACGTAAAAGTTATAAGAATTTAGAAATAATAAAATTATTTTATTTTATTTTACTCGACTACTTAATTCGGCATAATCTTTCTTCGTATACGCAACCGACCTCTGTCGTTTGTTTACATTTATTTTGCGCGCAATTTTTATTTTCTTTTACCATTCTTTTTTATTCCTTCACATAAAGTCACTCTTAAAAAACATTAGGGAACGCGAACTATGTAATATTTCGAATACATCATAGTACGCGTGCCATAAAAAGAAGGAAAAACATATGAGCAACGATTTTCTAAGCCCGGCTTAGATGTGGCACAAGGCCGAAAGTATGGGGCACCCAGCGAGGATCGAACTCACTACTCAGTCGTAATTGATCTAGTAAAACAAGCTTTCTAACCATTACACCGCGTCGAGGTGCCCAATGATTTTCCAAGGGTAGCTCAGATGTGGCACAAGGCCGAAAGTATGGGGTTACCCAGTGAGGATCGAACTCACGACTCAGTTGTAATTGTTTCTAGTAAAACAAGCTTGCTAACCATTACACCGCCTGGACGATAATTTAATTAGACGATATCAATTGCTATTGCGACGAAAAGCAAAATTACAGATAAGATTTTAATAAAGAATTGTTTTTTAAACCTTCCACTCTGTTCGATATTTAAATTTAACTTTAAATAACAGTTTGAGTTACTACTTGTTACTTCAGTTAATTTATGATTCGCCGAGATCGAAAAACGAATGGACGGACGCACATAGGTTTATTGCGTTTTATTTATATAGAAGATATATAAATATTTTTCGTCGAAAGTGTTAACTTATTTGCTTACCTCGCCATATTTTCCCAGGACACGCCAGTGGATAACAGTAACACACTGTAGCTATTCATTGGAAAAGATCAACTTTTAAAGGTCCACCCGAGGGGAATAAACTCAATGTCTATGGTTCGTCAGCGAAGTTAATCGACAATTTTATGAAAATAAATAAATAAATAAATAAAATATAACACATCACTTTTTTCCATTTTCGGAAAATGCTTATTCTTTTTGTGTTTGTATCTTTTTGTACAAGAACATTTTTTCATACGACGTGGCTGTTAAAAAAGAGAGAATTTGCCGAAAAATGGAATACTATGATGAAAAAATACCCTAAACTTACCGAAAACTAAGTTTTATCCTCGACATCTTTCCATTATTAATTAAAGGAAAGACCAAAGTGTTTTGGATTATTTTAGTAATTTTCTTCATCCTTTTTAGAACATCCGAAATTTTTTTTATTAAAATTCTTGTTATTCTAACGTCAGCGGATGGACTATAAAATAACATTGCAAATTGTAGCGTCTTTTTTGCAATGAAACAATGATTTGGAAATTCTAGCAAAAATCAAATAACTGTCGAATTTTAATGTAACTTTCAGGATTTATTCAGAAATGAATGAAATTATTTTAGAAAAGTTTTTTTTTTTAGAAAGTCTTACTAAAAATATTTTTACATCTATTACCAACTCCCTTACGTAATTTTTAAAACTGTTCAATTTTTTTCATTGTCAGAAAAAATAATAATAAAACTTATTTTTTGGTTTCCTTGGCTATTCTGTTTTGCCTGAATTTTTTTGTTACTATTAGGTTGTTTCGAAAATGATGCCCGATTTTAGAATACATTTTAGAATTGTGTTCTTATAGTTACACAAAACAGTGTCCATAAAGTTCGTGTGCACTTTAAAAAATTATAATTTTATTTGTTTTTGCGATACAAAAAATTTGTAAAAAGGATTAGAAAGAAGTAAATCTATATTTTTTAAGGTTTTATTGAAATTTTATTTAAGTTTCCACATGTCCTCCATCATTAGCAAAACAAAGGGTAATACGATTTTGCAGTTCACGGAAAACATTTGCCAACTGATTTACAGTAATGCCGGAAATCACATTAGTCATTTTAACTATACTTAAAACTAGGTATATTAAACTTTATAACATTTTTACAGATTATTTCTATCGCAAATACAAATAAAGTTTTTTAAAGTGCACACGAACTTTATGGACAACCTGTATGTTGGGCATTCCTAATGATTAAAGTGTCCTCTTTGTTAATTTTATATCAATCACTTTCAGCATTAAAACATTATATACACTTCATCTTGAACATGAAAAAAGAAGACGTGTTTACTTTTTTGCGTGAGTTCAAGCTTGGACTTAATGCTTTTCAAACTGTTGCCAATGTTGACAGAACATGGGGTAAAAGAGTCACTTGTAATCGGACAATACAGTGATGATTTTTGAAGTTCCGCAGTGGAGATCCGAGTTTTTACGACCAACGTGGTAGAGGACATCCATCTGCAATTGACAATCAATATCTGAAAACATTAATCAAACAAAACCTACGTCAAACTGTAAGAGAAATGTCACAGATAATGGATGTCAGCATTTCAACAATATCGAACCATCTCAGAAAAATTGGCAAGGTGAATAATTTCGATAAATGGGTTCCACGTGAACTCAGTAAAAGTCAAAGAACGTGTTTTTGAAGTGTGTTCGATGTTGCGTCTGTGTAATGCAAATGATCCATTTCTTGATCGAATAGTTACTGATGATGAGAAATGGATACTTTATGACAATAATAAACGAACGGCTCAATGGCTAGATCGTGACGAAGCACCCAAACACATTCCAAAACCTAAATTCAATCAACAGAACTTCGCGGTGACTGGTGGTATGCCATTGGCGTTATCCATAACAGCTTTCTGGAATCTAACCAAAGCATCACTTCCGAAGTTTACTTCTAGAAAATGCGACCAGCACTCCTTAATCGACGAGGTTCAATTCTGCTTCATAACAATGACCGGCCACATGTTGCCAGAATGACACTGCAGAACCTCATTGACATGGGATACGAGACCCTGTCACATACAACATATTTTCCTGATCTCTTGTACACTGACTACCACTTTTTCATGCATCTTCACAATTTCTTAAGCCAAAAGACATTCCGTTGCAAAGAAGATGCAAACACTGCGTTCAAAGATTTTAACCTTAAGAGTTTTATTGTAAAGGCATGAAAAATTCTTGTAACTCAGTGACAGAAATGTATAGATGTTTAGGACTGATTTAAACATATATACATCTACATAATAAATGCGAATGTCACTGTGTCACACTTTTTCAATCAAAGGGACACAACTCTCTAATTTTCAATAGCTTATGTTACAGAGATTATGGATTCCCAAGTTTTCATTACTGTGATTGTTTTCGACGATTTTTACGTGATTTTTTTGCGACGAATTATTTGCACGATAACAATTTTTATCACTTAGAAGTAAATTTGGGAATAATCGAAATTAATTGCGAAATTCAGCGAAATAAAAATAATTGTTTTGTTTTAATTATTTTAATAATTATATGGAAAGAATGGACCTACGCAGAACAAATTCTCTTTAAATTAAGTGGCGACAAAATAATCTTTGCACTTTTAAAATGTAAGCTTAAATCTTAATGCAATACTTAAATGCAGCGATGAATTTTGAAAACATCTCGAGTTTATTGTTGCCTATCGTATACGGTAGTAGTATGCCTCGCAAATAGAAATATCCGCCAACAGAGGACCAAATTGCAATCAAAAGAGACAAGGCTGCTGGGAAGAAAAGAAAGTCCAGTGCAAATGAAAACCCAGATCAAACAGCAGCCAGGAGAGCTTTCAATGCTGAGAATATGCAAAGAATTAGGCACTCCTAAACAAGCTGAAAGGCCCAATCAAGGGCCCTCCGCAGGAGCTAGCTTAAATGACGCCCGATAGGGCTGCTTTTAAGCTTATATATATATATATATATATATATATATATATATATATATATATATATATATATGTGTGTGTGTTTGTGTGTGTGTGTGTGTGTTAATCCAGGAATGAAAGTTGATTCTAAAATCGGACATTATTTTCAGAACAAACAGTTGCCCTTTCAATTTCATCATATTTCTGTTGCTTTCTCGTGAAGCGTTCAAGTCGTTTTTAAATTCTGAAACATTTAAATAGGCAGCATGGATCGGAATTAAAGAAGTGACCTTTGAAAGGTTTGAACCTGCATCTCGTTCTCTTGGGAGACCGACTGACAGGAGCAACACCTTATCGATTTGGCCACGAAAACAAAGTGCTAAGCGAAGTTAAATTTAGTGGTGGAGCTACATCTGATTTCTTTACGCCATATTATATGCTTAGTCGCTAATAGTCGTAGTAATAGTTTTTAAATTGTCTGAATTCTCAAACGAAATATTTTTATTCTTTATTTACTTTTCCTGCTTTTTTTTTCTTTCATCTTATTCTTGCCTTTTATCACAATGTTCAACAGGGATGAAAAAAAAAAAAAAAAATAATGTAGACTTCGACTACAAAAGAAAGAAAAAGTCAAATAGTCTATTGTTTTATTTGTAAATGCACCGAACTTTCCAACAAGGAAAAACAAATAATCAAAATCAATTTCGTCGTTATAAAACTATTACTTTCCACTTATGTCCACCCGTACCGTAAAAAAAGCAATCAATATTTGAAGTAATTTTGCAATTACATTCTATTTATATCGTACTTATATCAATTTTTTTATGTTCTACATTTTCATGATGTTCAATACACCCTGAATATTAAAGCTAAGAAGCTAAAATCAAAACCATTTTTGAAGCAACTGATCCTCTGATTTCTACCTGTGATTTATTTACCGAAGCTTAGAGGTGGCACAAGGTCGCAAGTATGGAGCACACAGTGAAGATCGATCGATCTCCCTACTCATTCACAATTGGTCTAGCAAGACAAGTTTGTTAACCATTACACCACGCCGAAATGCCCACTAGCTATAGCGATTTACTAAGCCGAAAATATGGAGCACCCAGTGAGTATCGAAATCACTACTTAGTCGCAATCAATCTAGCAAGACAAGCTTGTTAACTATTACACCATGTTGAAATGCCAAGTGCTTGCGCTATAGAAATTTACTAAGCACCTAGTGAGGATCAGTTCAGATATATATTTTTATATATCACGAACAGTATTGGGGAAATTGTATTACCTGTGATGTGTTTCGTCTTTCAACGAACTAAATTTTGTCATGTTGGTAGGACCACACATGCGCTCTACAAAGGGCTGTTGGGAATTTAAGATTTTTTTTTTATCTAGCCGAATTAATTTAGAGTCTTTTTCTTTCCATCACTTTTGTAACAAGGTATTCCACACGATGCCAATATAAGATCAGTGTAGTTTCTGAAGGATGAAACACGTCACAAGTAAATTTTTTCCATTTTTTCATATATATATATATATATACTCTTCGTAACACACTTGTTGACAACACTAATATAATAGCATCATCTACATGCAAAACTAGGCTAAAAATAATGGAAGCCTTATTAATAAAAAAAATTAAAAAAAACGCTTAATAACTTTGAACATGGACATAATATCTTGACAGTGTTTTGAAAAATAAAAACATTTTATGAAACATACATACAACAAGCTGTTTCTTATTTTAACACTGAAAATATAATCCTTGAAAATGGTTAAATCTATAGCTGAAAGCGCTCGGATAAAAAGAACATTCGGACAGTTTTTATGTAATTTATCACCCGAAAAAAATTATTAGATTGCATGAGAAATTGCATAAAAAACTAAATAAAAGCACCTTGTCTGTCGTTTTCAATAAAATGTGCATAAAAGGAGGATTGCTGCCTAAATACACACACACACACACACAAACATATATATATATATATATATATATATATATATATATATATATATATATATATATATATAATTTATTCGAAATTTATAACATAAATATGTTATAAAATCACTACAAAAATAACCATTTTGTTTCAACACTTATGGTGTCTTATCAAGTGATGGTGATATACAAGGCATCCAGAAATTATCTGTGCAATTTTAAAAATTCAACATTTAAAAAAAAAGCATCAAGATAACTTTACAAGTAACTTTATGCAAAATAATAAAGTTCTGTTTAAATACAACAGAACCCTATCCAAACTATATCGTCTACATTGTCTCTATAACAAGGCCGGTGCTTATTACCCTCGAACCCTCGACCTCATTGGGCGTGGCGCTCTCTTAACAACATTTGCTATTTGTCTACCTATGAATTTAGGTAGAAAAAAGCAAATGTTGATACACGTTACAAATTAAACTAAGCACAAGCGACTGTTTAAGGATGAAACATTTTTGTACATTTTGACGTAATTCTGGAGTCCTTTTTTTTTGTCTGAATCCGTGAATTTGTTTTGTTCATGCTAAGTCTCGAAAAACACTATATAAAATTCATTAATTTTTATCCATAATGTTGAATCAGTTAAAATTCTTAAATTTTTTAACAAGAAAAATCTCAAATTCCCACAAAATATTGTTGCTTTATTAAAAATTGAATAATCTATTATGACATGTCTCTAATTTATATTTAGATACATTGTATTTATTTTCAATTTTTCTAGTTCAATTGTTCCCTTATATTACATATGATCCATTATTGTATAATAAATATTGTATTTTATATGAATACTGCCATGAAAATTGAGGTGTGTTAGACTGGAGGGCCTCGCATTATAGATTCGGGGGCAGGCATGCGACCCTTGTACTGGCCCTAATTGGAACACCACATCTAGATGATGTTCAATTTCTGTTTTCTGCAAGACATTTCATGTTTCCATAAACTTTTTGTGTTAGCACAAATAACTGTTTTGTTTTTGTTTTTTTTCCTATTTTGCACTGTAGGATTTGTCATTGCACACACATTGCTACCGAATGTCACAAAGAGTCTATGTTTACAGTGGGTTTCACGGCAATACCATGAAAAAAACTGCCCAAGCCAACGGTACTTACCCTTTTGGAGACGTCTCAACCGCCGGGTGATGACCGCATCTCCCTCCTCAAGGAGAGGTACTTCCCGGGGAATTTGAGCTAATATTATGTTAAAACTTTCCCGACCGAAGCCAGATAGGTATGATATACTTTGTACTGTAATTCCGCCAGATATGTGTGTCCGATTTTTGTCTCTACGAACTTGGACACATTTCGCTTTCTCTTGTGAAAATCAGGGATCAGTAATGATCACTTTAAACAACTACCTAAGAAGACAAACGAAAGTGAATTAAAAAAGAACAAACGATATATGCATTAACACTTGAATAACATATTTTCTTAACATGCAAATAAGTGTGTTGATGGATCGCAGTTCTAATAAATACAATAAACAGTGGAAGATTTTTCATTCTTTTTTTTTTTACAGTGGGGGTCACCCTGTACAAAGCCCAGGGGCCATTTGAGGTAGAGCTTTAGAGCACGAAACAGTTTATGCGGATAGGAGGGGAAGATAACGGTTAACCCCTGACTTGAACAGGTTAAGATTGTAGTGATCGGTGGAAACAGCCTCTTGGGAATCTGTTTCATAGGACAGTGGTTCGCGGGAAGAAGCTGTTCAAGTGGAACTTACTTTTCACCAATGGAATACGGAGGGAATGTGGATGGTTTTCTAAAATGGAAGTGCCATGGTGGGTCCTAACCGTGAAGGTTGAACTGATGGAATGCTGTTTGTCCGAGCACTTTCCATGGAAGTAGCGATAGAGCAGTGAGAGGTGTGCGGCATCCCACCTCTGAGAAAGAGGTTGAAGTGGGGGGATAATTTGTCACCCACAAAGACTCGGAGACACTTTTGGACTCTATCGGAACTGGAAAGTAATATTTATTTTGTGCAATAATACAAAAATGTGGCACAAGGCCAAAGATGGGGTACGGCTGACCTTCAGTCTGTTTTATCTTAAACTTAACTAGCAACAAACACTGACCCCAACAAACTACAATATGTTTTCCACCAAGACAACACTTTCTTACTTATCATTCTTACTACAGTCACCACTATACTATACTTCAGAGTCTCTATCGAGTTTGGAAAGTGAGGACTGGGTAGCTCTTGATCTGGTTAGAGGATAGCAGGAGTAGTTAGGTACTTACTGGTGCGGTACAAGGAACCGGCCATTTTTCCTTCATGAAAGCGATGGGTCGTATGTACGAGTTCCACTTAAAGTCTGGGGCGAGTTTAAAGCCCAATAGTCTCTCAAGGCACGGAGCCTCACCAAGTGGATATCCATTCATTGTGACTGGGGGTAGTTCGAGGTCTGATCGGCGAGACACTGTATGTAAACAACCAGTTTTTCCCCCTGGGTAGTTAGTGCTAGATCGGTAGAGGTAATTCATGAACACCTGTATATAAACCAAATAATGGATTTTATAAGACCCGACATTATTTCCTATTACTATAAACATTATATTTACTGAGTAGACATGTTTGAGTAGCGAAGAGTTTATCCAAACAATAAACATGAAAGTATTAGGTTGTCACACATGAAATGGCGCATTTTTGGTTGGTTGCTGATCCAGAAGTAACGAAGTAACCTCTTTAGTATATAAAAAAAAATTGACTTATTCATGACTCTTATTCTTTCCAGACAACATATATTGTTACTCATAAGCCTGATGAAAATGATTACAATGAAACAATGTCAAGTAATCTTACTGTATGAGTACAAACTGGGAAAGAAGAGCCATTTTTGCATCAAATCATAACATGTGATGAAAAATGGATACTCTTTGACAACAGTAAGAAAGTAGGCCAGTGGTTAGATGCAAGTGAATTATCAAAACATTACCCAAAACCTCCACTGCACCCTAACAAGTTAAAATGGTTACTGTATCGTGGTCTTTTAAAGGGGTTATTCATTCTTGCCTCAAGGGAAAACAATAGCAACAAGCTCATATTGTAGAGAAATTGAGTGTATGCACGAAAAAATGTAAAAGAAACATCCTAGATTTGTGAATAGGAATGGCCCAATTATGCTGCATGCTTCTCAATCAACTGTTCAAAAGCTGCACAAATTGAATCATGAAATTTTGCCTCATCCTCCATATTCACCTGATATTTCTCTCACTGATTATCACTTATTTAAGCATTTTGAGCTTTTCATATGCAATAAAACAGTCTCCAATAAGGAAGAGGTAATCGAAGTATTTAAACTGTTTATCACATCAAAGGATGAGAATTTTTTTTAAAGATAGGATCAAAAATTTAGAGGTACATTGGAGAACAGTCATTCATCAACATGGTCCCTATTTCAACTAAATAAATGTGTTATTTAACATTTCGGAAGCGCTTTATTCATTTCTTATAAAGTGTGTCATTTCATGTGTGACCCCTTAATATTTATGGAAAAAACACAGGAAGTCAACCTTACGCCGGTGGGAAAGTGACTAAAACCAAAACTCCCCACCAGAGACAAAAATATTGATGATTCTTTGGATTTTATTTTATCAAGGAGCTCTAGACAAATAGCAGGAGCACCGGATCACATGTGGCTACAATGTTCTAAACATTTGCGAATGGTAAGATGCAGTTAACAACAGAATAGGGTCTGTCTTTTTTTTTTTTTTTTTTGCTGGGCCTTTTAAACAATCAGAATTATCGAAGTACATTCTGAAGAGGTTATCTTTTATACCAAAACAAATTATTTAGTAATTCTCAGCCAACAGAAAAAAAGTTCTTAATGGCCTTGTAAGCGTCCTGAAAGCAAAGGAAATGTTTGTTGCAGATTACTTCCACAACGCAGAGAACAAATCACTGTAAGGTCAGGATCGAATATCGGAGGCAGAAAGAAATGCCGAAAACTCGATTCGCTGGTACTATCTCACAAAATCACAATGCGCGTATACAGTCAGAAAAATAACTCACTCTCTAACGAACGTGATAGCCAAAATACACGAATTTTGCTTTCCCGATTAGAGAACACCAACTGCTTTTATCGGACGAGCATTTTTTTCATTCATCGACAACTGGGAGAGGACGCCCAATTTTCGCATATCAAAATACTTTTATAGCGACTCCTGTGACGGACTTGTTTTTAATTAAAATATTCCGTCTTCATCATGTCATGCGGAATACGTGCGTTTTTTTTTTTTTTTTTTTTTTTTTGTAAGCAATTTTCTTTTTCGCCACATTTTCCATCATAGGATACACGTAACACGCTGTTGCTTGGTTTGACGAGGTAAGTCGCCGTTTTCTTCGCTATAGGCCTGAAGGCTGACATCATTTGACTGAAGTCTTTTAAAATAGAACAAAAGATCGACCCATCAACGCATGGAAAGTTGTTATAAAAGAAACAGAAACCCAGTTTCCAAATATTAGCCGTTAACAATTTAAAATTTATAATTTGACATTATATTTGATTACTACAAACGTAATATTTAGTGACTAAATATGTTTGAGTAGACAGCCTTGTTTTCATTTGTTTTTCAAACAGTGAAACTAACAACTCTCAACAAGAAGGGGACTTATAGAATTAAAAGGTTGCGTGTTGAGTGTACTTTAGCTGAGGTACGTGTTCACATGCAAACAAATTTTAAAAAAAGCATACTAAAACTGGGTTTCTACCACGGACCGTTTCTTTTATATATATATATATATATATAAGCTGTAATAAAGTAACATTCTCAATGTCTCTTGGATATGTCCGTTTTTTTTTTCTCCTTTTTTTTTGGTGGGGGGACCAGAAGTTAGGTTAAGTAAGGATAAACGTCGTTATAATAGTCGAGCTAGTCAGCCATACGCTAAGTTGGAACGGCCAAAACAAAGGTTGATTTACTTCATCAGTAGAGGTGTTGGAAGATACGTAATAACGTTATGCGTTAGAAAGTGGAAAAGATAGCTCAGCCGTCAGTGGAGCGAGTAAACAAAAGTGCCTCATCGTGGCAGACCTTTTTCCACTTTCTTCTACATCTTGGAGCAAGAGGGAGAAAGAGAGAGACGGGGTGGTGGTTTGACTATTTAAAGACTTAAACAGCGACGCCTTTGGGCGTTTGACGAAGTTAAGTAAAGTAATAAAATTCCTGGATGTTCCTTTATTACTAACATCATGGAAAAATATATTTCTTTTTCTTTTTTTTTATTCATTATTATTATTTTGCTTATTGATTTTATTTCATTTCCCCATAAACTATGGAAAACATTTTTAAGCTGGCTCTGCCGTACTATTACTGGCCCGCGTGTACGCGCTCGAGTGCCATACATTAAATCCGTTGCCGTAAGGAGACAGGTAAATACCTACTGGCTGCTCTGTCAATGAATGCCAAATGTTTCCTTATAAGGAAACGACTATTACATCATCTTTCCCGATAGTCTTTTTAGTAACAAAATAATTATACACCAGTAGAAATTAATTCCAGTGTTGTTATATATATAAGATAAACAGTGATGTCTACTCAAACACGTGTACCCACCAAATATAACGGTTATAATAATAAGATATACATTAGTAGTATTCATGAAAATTTTACGAATTTTACTATTTAAATATTCTGATGAATCATAATTCGTAATTTAGTGATTGAATAATCTCCTTACAAGTTCTACGAATATAAAATACTCTTTAAATATTTAATCTTAACAATTTTAACAAAATATTGCAATAACAATCACAAGTTGGTCATTATTTAAAAAAGAAAGAAGATACAAATAAACAGAGTAAAAATTAACAATATTCCATTTCACCGTCGGCAGCAAGGATTGGGCGATTATAAGGAGCGTGACACCAACTCTTAATTGCTGCTGTTCCCAGATTCACCCTGACCCGGTGTGGTAGCACCTGTTAGGGTCCCAGCTATGGGTAAATTTTGCAATTTCAACAAATCCTTTACTTCGTTTCCTTTTAATATTCGTTTCCAATTTTCAAAAATTTTAACTTGTTTCATTTCCTTCATTCTTATTCTTTTTCTATTTCTTCAGTTTTTACTTTCTTTGTTTCTTCAATATTTATTTCGTCCTGGGTATGACGATAAACTACATCCGGCAGCAAGGTCTTTGATCAGGAGGTTTTGAGGAGCATGGAACCACCTTTTAATTGCTGTTGTTCCCAAGTTCACTCTGTCCTAGGGTGGTAACACGTGTTAGGATCCCAGGTATGGGCAATTAGTGAACAGCCAAATTGGGGTCAAAATATGAAAATATACAAATTCATTAGAAAAAATTACCAGCTTTACACTATTTTTTATACTAATTTGGAAAAAAAATTACCAAAGCTCACAAGAAAATTAAATTTCAGCATTAAAAGACTAAGGAGTTGATATGCTGTTAAAAAAAAACAAACCAAACCATTTCACTGAAGCAGATGTTAAACGCGTGAGAGCATTATCACCTCCTTTAAGTCCTTTCTTTTTCTTTCTTCTCACTGAAACCAAGCAGTTTTGCTGATATACCTTTTCCTTTTACATCTTTTCTCGTGATCAAAAACAGAATAGTCCATGATTTATATATTGGCAGAGCGTAACGTAAGCGCTAACTAAGGAACAAACATTGTGTTTTTATGTGGTTTTATTACCATTTGAAGAAATGAATTATGAAAATCCTTGAATGACAAGACACAGCAGGCGAGAAACATTGTAGTAACAAATTTATCCAGAAGGGAAAAATAATTAACACGAAGCGCAAATAATTATTAACGGCATCATTGCTTTTTCACTAACCTGATTTATGGCCTTATTATTTTTAAAATTATTTTTAGAAATAATGAAACGCAACACAAACCCAGCGTCTTTCTTGGTCAGACGAGCCTGGACAACCACTCCAAGGACTTTCTCGCTGTTTGCTTCGTGATTAACGTTATTTTAAAGAGCTTCCCAGAGCCTCGTTTCTTAGCCATCTCGTTGATTTATTTAATTTTATTATCACTCTTTATTTTTTTTTCTTTCTTTCTTTCTCTCACATATCATCATCTTTTTTCTTCTCCTCTCTGTTGGCCAAGGTTCACGATACTCAAAGAAAATTGAAGAATGCAGAACCGAGTAGAGGAAAGAGATGTTGAAAGTGGGTAAAAGGGGAAGAATAGCGGAACTATGAAAAGGGTGGTGATTTTTCGAAGGGTCTGCAAGTCGACGAGAGGATCGATACGGACGACTGATCTGTATAAGACAAATAATGATAATAATAAAAAAAAGGAGAAAAAACAAAAACAACAAAAAAAAAAAAAAAAAAAAACACCAAACAAACAGTAATTCGTGACTTAGCGGCTTTTTATTCTTCTTCTTTGATCCTGTCTTCTTTCTTATCGACCCAGCTTTCCCAACGATGCTATAACCACCAGCATTCCCGACACCATTAACATTGACATTAATGATACTGAACAAACCAAATGAATAACCTTACAAAATAAATGAATAAATAACGTAAAGAACTGAGAAAAGGACAGCCTTTCCAACACAAAATGAATGGAGGGAGTAAATAAATGAAATAAATAAATAAAAAAAATAACACGCCTGTCTCTTTGCAAGAATGGAATCAAAGACAAAAAAATGAAAGGTTAACAAAGAAGAAAACGGTGATAAACAGACCAAGTGAAAAAAAAAGAGAGAAAGATAGAAGTAAAAGAAATAGCGAGGCGAAAAGTGAAGAAGAAAAATAGCGAGAAAAAAAGAGGGAAAATGAAAATGGGGCGAAAAACAAAAACGTAAATCAAAAATTATAAAAAAGAGAGAAAGAAGGATAAAGAAAGAAAAAAATGAGAAAAATAATTAAAAAAAGATTTAAAATAAAAAAAAATTAAAATTAAAAAACTTTGAATTAAAAAAAAGTGTCATTGTTAGTGGCAACGTATTTTGATTGCTATTTTTTAATGATTTATTTATTTATTATCTTGATTTGTTCATTCGAAAAATCTGAAGAAACTGATAATACAAATAAAAAATGGTTTCTTCAGTGTTCAAAAATCCAATTAAAAGACTTTTTTTTTTATTCTCAGTGAACACAAAATTACAACAACAATCGATATGAGGAATACAAACTTGATTACCGTTTTTAGAAGCCAGTGCCAATTTCTGAGCATCTGGTTAGACTGAGACGGACCTGCCACCCGACCACAAACCCTCAGCAAAAATTTCTTTACCTCCACCTGCCACTTCTCCCCAACCTTTTCCTTCATCTTAAAGCTCTCTCTCTCACTCCACCATCCTTCTCTTCTCATTTCTCTTTCTTTCAATATCGCTTTTCTCTGTCCTTATTCATTAATCTTGTACTCTGCAATCTCTATCACCTGTGTTTCTTCTATTTCTTTATTGTTTTCAAATTATCGCTAATTAATATTCTAAATCTCAATTGCACTCCCACCTTGTCAATATTTTATCTTTCCCTCTTTATTTCTCACGCTTAATTTTACCTCCTCCGACCTCTCTCTCTCTCTCTCTCTCTTGTCTTTCTTTATTGTCCAATCTGACGATTCGCCTCAATAACGCTTTATTTCTCTTTCGTGCTTTTAACGTCTTTTACTAAACTTCTTTAAACCAATTTCAAATTCTTCTATACCTTTTATTTTCTATATCTTTTTTTTTCTTTTTTAAATATTCCCTCTTCTCTTTTTTTTCTCCGTGTTTTCTCTGTTAAAGTTTTTGTTCTTTTAAGCGATTGTCACATATCTTCCGCCTCAAGCCTATACTCCTAAAAAACTTCCCTCTGACCACTGTAACATAATTTAACGCACGTCAGATTTTTATCTCTTTCTATTGTTTTATCTCTTCTTTACCTCTTTTTTTCTTCTTCTTTTTTTTCTTCTTTTTTTTTTTACATTTCCCTCTTCTACTCTCGTTTTTCGCTCTCTCCTTTCTTTAATTCTTCTTTCATAACCTTTCCAACTTTGCAGTTTTTGCTCTAATTAACAGTTGCCATCTTTCATTTTTTTTTATAACACTCGTCGCTATCCATATCTAGTTTTTCTTTCTCTCTTTTTATCTATTCTTTAAGCTCCCCCTCTCCGCTTGCAAAAAAAAAAAAAAAAAAAAAAAAAAAAAATACCCCAAAATATCTCATTTGTAACTCATCCCGATTTCTTTTTACTTTCTCGCCTCTGTTCGTTTTCCTCTTTTTTTCCACCCTTTTTTTTTTTTTTTTTTTTTTTTTTAAATTTTGCATCTTTTATTCGATCGACAGAATTTCTTACATTCAGCAGCATTTCTACTCCCCGCCATTTTCTCAATTCCAAGTCAAATGAAGCCATACCGGCAAAAGGTCAAAATAGCTACGGACCCCTCCCATTATTTTATTTCATGATTTTATTTATTTATTTATTTTACTCCGTCATCACACTTTTTGTTTACTCGGGTGCAAACGAATGCCTGGAAAAAAATTTACATACCTACACAATCTTGTGTGTGCGAATGCGTGTGTGCGTGTTAAAGAGAAAGAGAAGAATAAGCGAAATTGTTTTTTTTCTTTTTGCTTTTTGCTTTTTCCCTTCACATTGCCAGTTCAGAATGACTTCCATGATGATCATTAACCTTTGAAAAGTAATTTTATTTTGTAAGACTCACTTTTATCAAAGCACGTAAACCTTGGAGAATAACCTTTACCTGATGATTATCGGAGATTTTGCAAGTATTAGGTTGGTGCAAAAATAATGACGGTTATGTGAGAAACCGTCATTATTTTTGCACCAACCCAATATCTTCACCGCTAAGGAGGAGCGCTTTCTCATGGTTTGCAAACAATCTATTTTCTAACCGGTACTTAGATTGATTTATTTGTTTGTTTAATGGCACATCATCTCCTTATGGGTCATTTAATGCCGAAATTTAATTTTCTTGTGAGCGTTGGAGTAATAAAAATATATGTTATTCTGCTTTCACAACTGAATACATGATAGATGAAACTCAGCTTTTGATTTAGTTACTCTTTTGAGGCTATCAACTGAAGAGACGATTTTTTAAAATATTCTTCATCCAAGATTTACTCAAGTTAGAAGGTTACTAAATAAGGATTTTGTAAGGGTGTAGAGGGGTGTATATTATGAGTATATGTAGGATAGATTATGGTTGACCCTCGACTTGGAGAAGTTAAAATTGTAGTGACGAGGGAAGAATCATCGCGGCAATCCGTTCTACGATGCAACTGTTTTGGGTAAGAAGCCGACTCTTTCTTATGAAATGAACGGGGACTAGTCAACACGTAGCTTAGATGTTTTGTTTTGTTTTTTTTGTTTTTGTTTTTTTAAAGCATTTCACGCCAAGCAAGGCGGGAGCCACTAGGACGCAAGGGGTTACAGAAAATTTAGAGCAAGATCAGATAGGAGTGATAGAAGAAAAGATGAGGGTAGTGGATAGATCAAATGGAGATGTCGATTGACATTACACTTGAATAGCTGGAGATTATAGCTCATAGGGAAACAGGAATAGGGAAAGGAGTTCCACAGGCGAGAGGTGCGAGACATGAAGCTATTGGAGTAGAAGAGACGGCTACATTTAGGAGTTTCGACAGTGAAGCGGTGAGAGCGGGATGCCAGCCTCGTATGGCGCTTGAACTCATGACGTCTGGGAACCAGCGAATGCAGCTCCTCGGAGCAATTTCCATGGAAGTATTTGTAGAACAGACAGAGGGAGGCGACGGCGCGTCTGTGAGAAAGTGACTGTAGACGAGACGACAGAGCAGGGCCAACTACATTGCATATCCGCCTCTGGAGCCTATCAAGAACCTCGAGGCAAACAGAAGGGGCACCAGACCATAAAAAGCCTAAAGTATGGAGCGCCCAGTGAGGACCGAACTCACTACTCAGTCGCAGTGCAACTACCGAGACAAACTTGCTAACCAGTACATCACATCGGAGTACCCCATTAATGTAAGCCTCTTTCAAATGAAGCAGTTTGGAAATCAGGTGCCTGCTGTAAATAATTACTCAGCAGTCGACCAAACTTTATAAAGTAAATGATTAAAATAAAGCCTTATTACAACATTTCAAAACCTTTTAACGGAAGTATTTTGAATATTTTGAAGGTGATAGACGTTGACAATAGAAGAGAGAAAGAATCATTTATAAAGAATTTTTTTTAAATTCTCACAATAGAGAAAAATGATTGATTGATTCGTTTTCTACAGTTTATCACATTTTTAAAGGTTATTTAAAACCAGAAAGAAATTTCTAGAATATAAGAATTTTTTGTTTGAGATAATAATGGTTTAGTGATACAAGTTTTACTAATTAACTCATAGCTGGACGAGGAAGACATGGCTCCATACCTTTCCCAAACCTATATCTCTCTTGTTAAAGTTCAGCTTTCAACACCGTAGAGGAGCACGGATTCCATTGTGGGGTCGAAGGAAACTTACTTTCAGACGACGTCAGATACCTTCAAAACAACTTGGACCCAGAAAACATTTTTAGATTGTGAGAATTTTTTTTTTTTTTTTTTTTTTTTTTTTGAGATAATAATGTTATAGCGATACAAGTCTTACTAATTGACCTATAGCTGGGGCGGGGAGCGTATTTGCGTGTAACGGACCCAACGGGAATTGGAAATCGGCACTCTGATAAACAATTCTGAACCATTACCGATAACAACATCCGCACATCCAAGCTTACAGTACCTGGTTTTCCTAAGCAATCACCCATCTAGATACTGACCAGGCTCGACGTTGCTTAACATCGATGAACGTACGGGAATCGGTGTTTCGTCCTGATGTGGCCGTAAGCCAAAAGAAAAAAGATGTGCTTAAAAGACAGACTTCTGTTGCATTATGATATATTATCAAATGTGGTTGGGTGTTAGCGTTCTCTACTCATTGACTAGAGATTGTCACAGGCATTCTTATTCATTGTGCCGTGGCGTTGGCAATCATAGCTCTCCATAACTTCTTATAGCTCTCGATAAATTTTGTCTTTTCGCCATCTCTCCCCAAATCTACTGCATCATCCATGTATTCAAGCTCGCCTTGTAGGTTGTGTGTTGCTTTCCTCTAGCCCTCTCATCTTCAATCTGTCATATGAGTATCACAATTTTCCAAGCCTTCTTTCTTTGTTATGTGCCCGTCGAAGTTTCACCTATCTCTTCCTCATGTCAAATTTAAGTGTCCTTTTTATCAGTTTAGTATGACTTCCATGATGATCATTAACCTTTGAAAAGTAATTTTATTTTGTATTTTTCTCACTTTTATCAAAGCACGTAAACCTTGGAGAATAACCTTTACCTGATGATTATCGGAGATTTTGCAAGTATCTTCACCGCTAAGGAGGAAAGTGCTTTCTCATGGTTTGCAATCAATCTAACCGGTACTTAGATTTATTTGTTTATTTAACGGCACATCAACTCTTTATGGGTCATTTAATGCCGAAATCTAATTTTCTTGTGGGATTTGGAGTAATAAAAATGTTATTCTGCTTTCACAACTGAATACATGGTAGATGACACTCAGCTTTTGATTTAGTTACTCTTTTGAGGGTATCAACTGAAATGTTTCAGACCTCTGAAGAGGCGTTTTTTTTTTTTAATATTGTTCACCTAAGAATCACTCAAGTTAGAAGGTTACTAAATAAATTTTGTGTGTTCACTGCTAAGGAGGAGAGCGCTTTCTCATGGTTTGCAATCAATCTAACCGATACTTGATTTCTTTGTTTAATGGCTTTTTTATAGATAATAATGGTATAGGAGCGTATTTGCGTGTTAGTGAATATAACGAACCCAACGGGAATTGGAACTCGGCTCTCCGATTAACAATTCCGAGCCATGATCAATAACACCGCCCGCACATCCAAACTTACAATACCTGGGCTTCCCAAGTATTGATTGCTCACATTTTACTTCCATGGTATTCTCAGCATCCTACTACATTTCTGTTGCTTCAAATTTCTTCTTTATCTGTGAGAATGTCGTCCATATAGGAGAACTGATATTACATAAGGGTTCAGTACTTTTTTCATTGTTTCTAACGAAATTTTTGTTTCATAATACTTTGCTTAGCATTTGAAAGACATATTTGGTTATCCCAACACATCTTTGATTTTCAGTGTCGCACTTTCCATCCTCTGTTAAAACACTTTTAAGATATTTAAATTGTTGTATGCTCTTTATTTCTACAGTTTGTCGAAGCAAAAATGATATATATAATGTGATATATTTACCAAGTGAAGAAGGAGACGAATTCTTTAAAATAACGTAAATTTCCATCAAGGTAGTGATCAAAATGCGGGGCTGCAGCAGGAGTTTTGTGCCCCACCCACCGAATCTATGATACACCCCGACTCTATCACATTTCAGTTTTCATAAGGTAGTATTCATATAAAATACAAATTTATTGTAAGCTAATTATGTACAATAATGCATCATATGCAATATAGATAAATAATTCAACTAGAAAAATTGAAAATAAATACAATATATCTAAATACAAATTAGTGACATGTCATAATTGATCATTCCATCGTAAATAAATCAGCAATGTTTTGCGGTAATTTTTAACATCAACTTGAGATTTTTCTTGTTTAAAAGTTGAATAATTTTAAAAATAGTGAATTTTATATCGTTTTTTTTTTTTTTTTACTTTTGCCTGAGCAAAACAAATTCATGGATTTGAACAAGAAAAGAAAACACCCCCAAAATGATGTCAAAATCCGGAAAGTTTAACACTCTTAAATATCAGTTGCGCTTAGTTTAATTTGTAATGCATATAAATATAGGCAGAAAAAAAGCAAATGTTGATAAGATGGTGAGGATCGCAAAGCACAACCTGGGACCCCGGTCAAAGGTTTCGGATGTAGGACACGCTGGCCATGATCCTATGGTTTGTATCAAAAATCAACGAAAGGATAAATACTTAAATTATTTTCGCTGTGATTAGGCTGAAATCTGAAAACTTGACGAATTTTAATGTGCGATCAAAATTCTGCTATCGTGTGTGCGCATGCGTATGTCATAAGAGAGGTAAGATGCTTGGTAGTTCATTTTCGTTTTGGTTTTGGCTGCTATTGTTTGTTTTTATTGATAGTTAATTCGATTAGCCACGTTCTCCAAAGAGATCGGCACACATTAAATCTTAAACAGTGGCAAATGCTTTGACTATGGATTCCTTTTGTGTTTTAACTAACATAGATTTATTGATTTATTTGTAAAGAAAAAAAGAAGTCAATGTGTCTTGCTGATCAATTGAATCACTTCGCTAAACGTCTAAACCGTTATACTTGCTTTAGTGTACAAAGAATAAAACCCGCCATCTACATTGAACCACCAATCAGCAAAGCTAGAAATAGACGATAATACTTTGGAAATTGTCTTCTGCTTTAATTCTGATTGATGAGAGGCCATAAACTCAAAGAACCTGAGTTAACATTATAATGGCGTAATAAGACCGAGAATAATGATCCAGATAGAATTTTCTAAGTAATTCATATCAAAGACAGTGAAAAGTTTATTTTTCTATCCATAGTGTTGTAATAACTCCATTTTCAAATCACGCCGGGGTTATCACTTTGAAAGGAACCGTAAGTGGAAGCCCATTTTAATTCGGAATTCTATAGAAAATTTTAACATTCTCAAAATAAATGGATTGAATGTATATATAGATTTGATGTATATTTTTTTTTCTATAGAAGTAGGTGTAATCAAGCTCAAGAAATAAAAATCCATTCTTCAAAAAATTACTAACCTTCTACTGTGAGTAAGAAAGCGACTGATAATGCGTTTCTTTGTAATTATTTGTAATGTCATTTGTTATAGCGGCATTCTCAATTGTTGAACTGAGACATTTTCTTAATCGTATATATATATATATATATATATATATATATATATATACAGCACATATGCACATCTCAAATCATAACAATCTGATCACAATTTAAATAATATTCATTCATTAAAAAACAATTCTTGAATATTACTCGCTTATTTTTGCCTTACCAGACTTTGAATTATGGCACTTCGTGTCCCCCACATGTTTTGACTGACCTTTCAACCAGCTGATGAATATTCATGAAGGTTCCCAAATTTAAAAACCTTGATAAATTAATGACATCCTTGCTCTTGTATATAAACACGCACAACAAAATAAATCCTACATTTGACTTGATAAAGTCCCCGAGAGAACGAAACGCGTTGGCTAAGAATATTTTTCCCCTTGTCTTTTTATTCATTTTGTTCCTTTACGCTATCTGAAAATAATTTACACACACACACACATATATATAATTTATATATATATATATAAAATAATTTACATATATATACATATATATATATATATGCATGTATGTATGTATGTATGTATATTGTCAGAAAAATATGGGTCCTCCAGCATATTTTTCTGACGAGATTCAGGGCGGTAGATGTAGTTGGATAAAAAATACTGTTTGATTAAAAAAATAAAGCTCCTACTCGAATATGAGTATCCATAAAAAATAACGTTTAAAAACATAGATTAAATTAAAAAAAAATATGTAGGATTTAATCCATTTCCTATAGATAAATTGTCTTTGTTTCCGTTAGAATACGATACAGAGCAGATATGAATGTTTCGGGAATCGGCAGAGAGTATGTGTTCAAAAGGCACTATTCGGGCCTTCTTTGACCGGAAGTCCTACGTTGCCAATTCGTTAGGCACGTCAGATTAAATGAAGCATCCCCATTCGAATCCTGCCGGAGGACGCATATTTTTCTAACAAGAATTCTCGAATATTCAGACCGGGAGATGTAGTTGGACTAAAAATAGTTTAATTAAAAACAGACCTTCTACTCGAATATGAGTATCCATAAAAATAACGTTTAAACAAAATAAAAAATTAAAAAAATATGTCGGATTTAATCCATTTCCTAATTTTGCTCCATTCTTCCTTGGCAATAGCTTCTAGCTCCTCTAAATTCAAAAGACTTTTTCTTTTTCTTCAAATATGCCCTATAAATTTTCAATGGGGTTTAGGTCAGGACTTTGTGCAGGGTGTTTTTCTGTCATGTAAGTATTTTGTAACAATTCGTGCTGTGTGTTTCGGATCATTGTCATGTTGGAATGTCTACTGACGCCCCAAAGACAGATTCGGACACATTGTTTAATATTATTTTTAAGAATAGCCAATTATCCATGATATCCTGTACTCTCATGGGTTCTCCTGGTCCAGAAGCATCAAAATATCCTCAGAGCAGAATAATCCCAACATCTTGTAGGGAGGGTATTTTTAGGTTTGTGAGCTTCATTCACTTTCCTCCATATATAACGGGAGTTCATGTGACCAAATAATTTTAGTTAGGCTTCATCTGACAGAGTCCCAAAATTTACTTCCATGTTCTAGACTTCTAGCATAAGCTAATTTGCATTTTAGGGGTTTGGCTTTGAGCAAGGGAGTTTGCGTTGGGCGACAATCTTGAAGTCCTTGACGAAAGCATCTAGTGACTGACTTCGTTGATACATTCAACCCTGATGTCTTTACATCATTGACAATGTCCTATGTCGTTAAGTGAGGATTCTTCGAGACACCTCTACCAATTTTCCTTTCCATTCTCTCAGAAATTAACCATTTTCTGCCAGTCCTTAATTTATTCTCAACACAATGAGGCTCATTGTACTTCCTGATAATGTTACAAATTGTCGGTCTAGGAACATTTAAACGCTTAGAAAGTGTTGTATATCGATTGCCTTACTGTACGAAACAACTATCTGTATTGTATCATGCAGTGTTTGATTTAAACCTGACGAACGTAAAAAAAAAAAAAAAAAAAAAAATGTAAGAGAGATGACAGAAATGGCATCCAACGTAGAGAAACCGTAAAAATTACAAAAGAATACAATAATGCCTAAAGAAAGATAAAAAGAAAAAAAGACTACAAAATTAATTACAAGCCGACTTACGAACAGATCAATTTATGACCTATCGGTCGTGACCAATCGGGATCATAAGTCAACGACGACCCATATATATATATATATATATATATATATATATGTATATATATATATATATATATATATATATATATATATATATATATTATTATTTTTTTTTTTTAATTGTTAACACCCCAAGCATGGTAGTAATGTCACTAAAACATATGGGGTTACAAAGTGTAGAAGAACACTTCTCCCCCTTCTCTTGGACATGAGTAGAGGCTTACGACTTGTTTCTTGTTTAGGAAGGGGTTCCCGGTACTCTCTCTATCTCTGGCCTCTGCATCTCCTGTTGCCTTTATCTATCCACTACCCTTCTCCTCATCCTTTCTTCTGTCACTCCCATCTGATCTTGCTCCAAATTTTTCTGTAACCTCTTGCGTCCTAGTGGCTTCCCGCCTTGCTTGGGGTGAAACGCTTAAAAAAAAAAAAATTAGTAACAGAAACAATAATGATGAGCAGAAAGAGAAGAGAGTAATCAGGAGGACAGTAGATGGGAATTGGCATTGCATGTGAATTTTTGCAGATTAAATTGCCTGGAAAGCATGGAGTGAGAATGGAGTTCCACAAGCGAGAAGTGCGAGAAAAGAAACTGTTAGCATAGAATTTAAGGTTACATCTAGCCTAACAGCTTAATTGTAAATTGATGAAATCTCGACGCCAGTCTAGAGATGCGCTTAAATTCAAAAAGTTTAGGTACCATAGCGAAGAGCTCATCTGAGCAATTACCATAAAAAGTATTTATAGAAAAAACATAGAGGGGCAACCTTACGAAAGTGACTGGAGCCGAACCGCCCGATCAGGACCAATAATACAGCTGATTGTTCTTTGGGTTGTTTCAAGGTAAATAGCAGGGGTACCGGACCACATGTGGCAGCAATATCCTAAGCATGGACGTATGGTCGACTTATAGATATGTAAGATAGATTCTGGAGAGAAAAATCGTCTCTCTCGACACACACACACACACACAAATATATATATATATATATATATATATATATATATATATTATGAAATGAACTTAGTCCGACAATTATTTTAATATATTTATTATTATTACATTATTTTTATAGATACAAATATTTAAGTAAATGCTCTGTTTATAATTAACAGTATTAACAACATTTACTGGCCTGAATGTCCGAGAAATTTCTAGAAAATATGCGTTCTCCAACGGGAATCGAACCTGTATCCTAGACGCAACATTCATATAGCCTGACGCGCTATACCATTTAGCCACAAAGGTTTATTAGAAACAGAGCATTTACTTAAATATTTGTATCTATAAAAATAACGCTTAAACAATATGTGCGTGTGTGTGTGAGAGAGAGAGAGAATTGTGTGATCGTATGAGGATTTTTCTTGAAAGCAGATAGTATAGTATAGTATAGTATACAACATATGGATATAGTAGGTGGGGGATGAAGAATCGCCTCTGGAAGGAAAACAAGATATGTCCTCTCACAACGGAATACTGTGCGTGAAAAGCGAAAGAAAAGAAAGTGGGCTTATATTTTTTCCTTTTATACAATGTCACCCAGTATGGGTTAGGAAATGTCTCCTTGTATGACAAGGTGAGAGTAACCCCACAAATAAAATGATCATCAGAAAGGTGAATTTTATTTTATACTCAAAAACAAGCATAGATAGAATAGGTCTGTCAGATTAGAATCACAACACCACAAATTGCTATAAAACCAAAACACTAACTTAAAAACTTGTTTTTAAATAGCCTCATCAGACCGAGACTGTCATATTGATATCACACATGGCACCAAACATAACTTATTTCTCATATCAATGATTAAAAATGACGAATGTAGCCTGTAGGTTTTAGCGAGGACCATCCTTCTTCAAACCTTACGTTACAGAATCATTAAGAACTGCACCAGATAACAGAAATGACATCATTTGAGGATTCTCAATAGCAGCAACAACTAAAATGATTAACACATGTAGCTTGAAGAGAGAATAATAACATAATCAAGATGTTGACATTCCACATTACTTCCAACAAAAAGTTAGGAAGGAAACCTCCATCAACCTTGAATGGCTCTTGGGCCTTGTATTTGGTGAACATTAATAAAAATGTCATTTTCTATAATTATTTATAATCATATTCTATAATTATATATAATATACTGGGTGCCCCACAAAAACAAACTAAAAAAAATACAGAAAATTTGGTAAGGTTTATTTAATTGTTGGAATTTTTTGATAGAGTTATTTGAAACAAAAGCAAAGGATAGAAATTTGGTAGCTTAAAACAGAGCAAAATCACAAATGTTAGATGTGGTGTTCAAACTAAAGAAATCTGGCAAAATTTCTTGCCATTTTTTCAGTTTCCAAGTTAGCTGTTCTTTCTTAAAGAGAAGAATCACATCATAATAAAAATTTGATAACTGCGACATCCTGGAACAACAAATGGTTAAAAATGTTATATGTTATGCTTAATTTAACATTCAAGAAGTATTGAACATAATTTAATATTGTTTATACATAAGCTATTTACCTTGAGCTCCTTAATAAAATCCAAACAAAGAACCAGCAATATTATCGGTCCTGATCTAACGGTTCGGCTTCAGACACTTTCCACCGACGTTAGGTTGTTTGTCTATGTATTTTCTATAAATACTTTCATGGCAATTGTTCGGATGAGCTCTTTGCGATGGTACCTAGACTTTTTTTTAATTTAAGAGCAATACCAGATTGGCATCGAGATCTCATCAATTTAGATTTGAGCAGGTTAGATGTAGCAGTAAGTTCTATGCTAACAGTTTCTTTTCTTATATTTCTCGCTTGTGGAACTCTCTCCCGGCTCTATGCTTTCCAGCCGACTTTAATCTGCAAAAATTTAAATGCAATGTCAATCGCTATCTACTGTCCTCTTGATTACTCTTTTCTCTCCCTGCTCATTATTAATGCTTCTGTTCCTAGTTCTTCCACACCCTGTAATCTCTTGTGTTTTAGTAGCATTACTGCCTCGCATGTGGCGATACCGATTAAAAAAAAACACAAAACCAAAAATAACAATAAACATAAAGTTTTGATATTTTATAAGTACAATACAATTGCATAATTACTTAAATATGTCATCATTTCTTTTATTTAAAGAACAATGTAATGCTATGAGATTACCAGTTTGTTACAGGAGTCATCAGTTTGTAGCGACGTTGTCTTGTTTGTTGAACTGTGATATGTGTTAGAGAAAGGTATATATTTATGGGGTAGGTTCTATTGTAGATGTTATTGTGGTCGCGTGAGTTTTTTTTTTAAAGGGTGATAGTACTGTGATGTATGCGTTACGACGTGATTCGACTGAGGAATAAGAAGACACCCACCCACGACTACGATATCCTGTGGTTGAAGAGAGAAACAAGAGTGGTGGGCGCATATTTTTCCTTAATAATATTTCTCAAATATGGAGGTCGGTAGACGAAAAGCTTCTACTCAAAAATGAGTATCTACTAAAAATAATGTTCAAGTAATAAAAACACTGTTTTATATAAGGCCACCAAGTGGGCATTAAGAGTATTAACCTAGCAGACAAGGTAGGATAGTCATACAATGTTATATATTCAGTAACGTGAAAAGAGTGTTGCTGCGAATGTCTTCTCTATTCGAAACCCAGAATTCAAATTGTAAATGTAATTTTTTATAGAAATTATACCTCCAAATTTTATTATCGCTAATAAAATTTGGCGGTATAAGATGATGAACATTTTCCATATATGAGAAAAATATTTTGGTTTCCTATCTCGTTCCTATCCATTTACCTTTTCATTAGTTCTGTTAGTTTAAAATCAGGACTAGTGCAAGGACCCACCGAATCTATGATAACCCTCCTCCCACCATTTTATCCCCCACCTCTACAACATCGCAATTGTCATAAGGTAATATTCGTATAAGGTACACATTTTATTCTAACCTAATTATATACAATAATGGATCATATGCAATATAGGTGAACAATTCAACTAGAAAAATCGAAAATAAATACAATGTATCTAAATAGAGATTAGAAATATGTCAGATCATTCTATTTAACAGAATGTCCATTAGTTGTGTTAGGTTAAACTAAAGCAGAATTAGCTAGTCAGGTCATTGATTTCTTCTTCTATATGACGTGTTCCTTCTAGACAATAACGATCATGGTTCTCCACAACTTCCTATCCTTTGTAACGGTTATATACCGTATTTATGAGCACTAATGGGTATGTCGCCCTCATACATACGTTGGACACTATTGTAAGTGGGGGTAATATGCTGTCTAAGTAATCTACCACAAGCAGTGGTTTACCTATTTCACGCCGCTGGCGAGTATCGCATTTCGTTGATATTATAAAGATTACCATTTCATTTCCAAACTCCGTTTTGGTTATTCCTCATTCAGTAACCCTTTCTAGTTTACAACAGTAAACCTTAGTAATATTTGTCTTTTTGCTATCTCTCCTAATACCCTGTCCTGCTAACAAGCTCTTTAGGTAGATTATTCGCTACATTACCCCCCTCTCGCCTTACATATGTCCTGTGAGTGTCAAATTTGTTAAGCCTTCTTTCCTCATTATCTACCCTAGAAATTTCAACTGTTTTTTTTCAGATTCTAACTATTTTCCTTAAAACCTCGTCGTTACTCTCATGTTCTGTCCATGGTATTCTCAGTATCATTCTGTAGATCAACATTTCTGTTTCCTCAAGTGTCTTCTTCATTTGTGAAGAGTCTTCTCTACTAATTAAGCCATAGATGAGAGCAGAATTACTAGTCAACTCACAGATGAGGTCAGAAGAGACGGAATCCCACATTTCCCAAGGGTATTTGTACGAAAGCGAACTCGTCCATGAGTTGAATTCGACACACCGATTCCACTTTCCGATAGCCCAAACGCTACCGGCACATTCTCAATGCTTAATAGAAAATAGGACAGTTTGCTGATAATAACACAAATAATAACTCCATTAGGTCAGTAACATTTGTATTAAACCATGATTCTCGATAATCTTTTTGCTTTATTTGCAATGCATTTCTATATTAAAACCATTTACAATTCATTTATATTTACACGTCTTCTATTATACAGGGTGTCCCTATAATCTGGACACATAGGAAATCTCATTAGCTATATTTTTTTTTACCTTCACAGATTAAATATGATTTTGTTGAAAGAAGAAAGAACTGATTTCTTTTTCTGAGGTATGCTAAAGAAGAATGTGTACTGAATGAAAATCACGGATGCAACACACTTGATTGAACGCATAAAGAGTGAATGTTCTAAAATTGACGCCCCCGGTTCAAGGCGGACCTGGGAACATGAGCAATTAAGAGGTGGTTCCACGCTCCTCAAAGCCTCCTGATCAGAGGCCTTGCTGTTGGACGTAGTTTATCGTCTTACCCTGGACGCGGATGTAGTTTATCGTCATACCCAAGACGAAACAAGTTCCGGGTTTTTAAAACACCATATACAAGAGTTGGTGTATATGGAGTGTATCGTCAGTGGCAGCATCTTTACAGTGAAACGGTCGACCCTGCTTTCCTCGGGTGAATTGGGATGCGGAACTGCTCTGGTCCACAGCCCACATCCAACTCTTAGACATGGTTTCATGAAGTCACGTGGGCACTGTAACGGCCACACCTTGGTCAACGGCATCGACCTGTCGGCTAAACAGTGTGAGGATAGTCGGAAGGGTTTCCGAACCTGACTGGTGAATGGTGAACACCTCCCTCCAACCCACCTGTTGTCCCAAGTAGCCATCGACCAGCCTGGACATAAAGAGCTGCGACCCGGGGATCAACGGCTTTAGCAAGTGGGCGGATGAACTTCTGAGAGGAAGGACAGGGTAATCTCAACAATCACTAGTGTAAAAGGAACTGGCAAGCCATCGCACTATTTTGCCTTGAATGTCACAATGAACCATAATTGGATGGGGAAGGATGAGGGGGAGTGACCACAGCGCTGCAAAATGCGCTAAATGAATGATGATGATAATGATGATAATGATGGTGATGGTACAAGTGTTAAAACTTAGGCCATTTTTAAAGGTAAAAACAACTCCAAATCTCATTATTACTCACTTGCCAGAAATATTTAATGTTATTCGTGCAAAGAACAGCGCAGGAAAAGCTGAGACCTTGCTTACATGTAGCGAGTTTAAACGCACTCAGCATTAAAATACAACTCTTATAGTAATTTTCTAAGCGTAGCTTAGATGTGGAACAAGACCGAAAGTGTAGAGCACTCAGTAAGGATCGAAATCATTACTCAGTCGTAATTGATCTCACGAGACAAGCTTAAACCACGTCTAGATGCCCAAAATGATTTTCTAGGTGTAGAGCACTCAATAATGATCGAAATCATTACTCAGTCGCAATTGATCTCACGAGACAAGCTTAAACCACGTCTAGATGCCCAAAATGATTTTCTAAGTGTAGAGCACTCAGTAAGGATCGAAATCATTACTCAGTCGTAATTGGTCTCACGAGACAAGCTTAAACCACGTCTAGGTGCCCAAAATGAGTTTCTAAGCGTAGCTTAGATGTGGCACAATGCCGGAAGCATGGGGAACCCAGTGAGAATCGAACTCACTATTCAGTCGTAATTGATCTACTAACCATTACGACAAGTCGAGGTGCCCAGTAAATGGCACAAGACCGACAGTGTGGTGTACCAAGTGAGGATCGAACTCACTACTCAGTCATAACTGATCAAGCGAAACAAGCTTGCTAACCATTACACCACGTCGAAGTGCCCAAAAAATGATTTTCAAAGCGTAGCGTAGATGTGGCACAAGGCCAAAAGTGTGGAGCATACAGTGAGAATCGAACTCATTGCTCAGTCGTAACTGATAATATGAAACAAGCTTCGAAGTGCCCAAAAATGATTTTCTAAGCGTAACGTAAATGCAGCACAAGGCCAACAGTGCTGAGCACCACGTGTGAATTGAACTCACTAGTCAGTTGTAATTGATCTTATGAGACATGTTTGTTAACCATTACGCCACGTTAGTGCACAAGGGATCTAACTGAATAAGTATACTTACATTGATCTTTTTACTTTATTTTGAAATTCATGTCATCCAATAATGTTATTTTTCACTATGACAGACAGAGTAAAATCAGTTTCATATCTTTCGTTCAGATTTCTGCAACTCACTTGTGTCCAAAACATAACTGTTATGATTGGTGAGAGAAAAGCAATATTCTATTATATTCAACAATTTCTTTTTACAATAATGTTCACCCTGTACAAGAGACTCTCCAGAGTTACAGAACAAGAGGCACATTATATGGGGAAGATAGCCCTAGACTTGAACAGGTTAAGATTGTATTGATCGGTAAAACATCCCCTTGGGAGTCGGTTCTGCAAAGCAGGGATTCATGGGAAGAAGGTGCTCGAGTAATACTTACATCCCACTGATGGAATACGAAGGGAATGCGGATGGTTCGCTAGAGTTGGCATGGCATGGCAGGTCTTAGCCGTGAAGTTTAGAACCGGTGGAACTAAGGAATGTAGTTCGTCTGAGGACTTTCCATGGAAATAGCGATAGAGCAGTGAGAAAGAAAGAGACTATAGGGTGAAAAAATGATTTTCACCTACAAGGGCCAACAGTCGCTTTTGTACTCCATCGAGACTGGAAAATGAAGGCTGAAAGTACTCAATTTCAGCCCTTGTAAAGATAGAGGGTAGCACGGGGAGTCCGGTACTTACTGGAGCGGTACAGGTAACAGGTAATTTTTCCAGTATCTTTAGCAATAGATCGTATGTACAAGCTCCACTTGAGGTCTGGGTTGAGTTTAAGTACAAATAGGCGTTCACGGTTGCAAGAGTAACAATCCAAAACAACAGTGAGGGTGCGGTACTACACGTGACCCTCCCCCCAACCAGGAACTAGGGCCAGTACGTACTACCTCAGAACACCCACGAGTGGTAGTGGGAACCCAGGGCAGTGCTTTGTGACCCTCGCTATCTTATCAGCATTTACTCTTTTTTTTTACATACCTTTATAAACGTAAAAACTGGCTAGTAAAAGATGAAAAATTTTGTCCAAATCCGTAAATTTGTTTTGCATATGCTCGAAAAAAACACTACATAAAATTCATTATTTTTATCCATAATGTTGAATGTATTAAAATTATTCAACTTTTTAAGTAAAAAAAAAAAAAAAAAAAACTCAAGCTGCTGTTAAAAATTACTGCAAAACATTATTGATTTCTTTATATATAAATATATAAAAATAATACCTTACGAAAATTGAAATGTAGTAGAGTGGAGGCCTCGTATCATAGATTGGGGGGCACGAGACCCTTGCACCGGCTCTGATTGCTGGCTAGGCGGAAAGAAAAGGAGACAAAATATATTAAAATATATTTATACTAT
The DNA here is from genome assembly GCA_963932145.1 of Acanthosepion lycidas. NCBI lineage: Eukaryota > Metazoa > Mollusca > Cephalopoda > Sepiida > Sepiidae > Acanthosepion > Acanthosepion lycidas. The sequence goes on from OZ010575.1 coordinate 32,981,437, forward strand.
TTAGATCATTTGAACTGTTATCCTCATCTTTATTGCCATATTCATAACATTTCCGCTGTTGTACGGTCCGGCCTTCTTCAGGATATATGTTAGTATTTCGAACCGAACACCTTATTTAGTCCACGGGGGGTAGATTTTCTGCCATACCTCAATTATTTCCCTTTAGTAACTCAACTCTCCAAGTCTTTGTTCACTCTGCTGTGGCTAGGAATTGAACTTACAACTTTTTGGATCAAGTCACTTTTTAGATTACTTCAACTATCTCTTTTATTCACTGGGCCATGTTTCCTGAAACGTCGTGAATATGGCAATGAAGATGAGGACAACCCTCCGAACGATGTAAATAGTATAAATAGTTATAATAAACCTCAGAAATATAGACAGATAAAATTATTCGCATTGCCAATGTAATGGATCATCAAGGAATGTTTCTTTTGTGGGCGAGGGAAGCGACCTGGAGGATGAGCGTGATGGTTTTGTACAGGCCTTCAAAGCTTATGTCTGCTGCCTGTGTACTGCGTTGAGTGTTGCCGTGCCTACCCTTTTAAACAGTCACTCAGCCCTTTTTTTAACGCTATTGCTTTTGCTGATTAATTGATTTGTTTGTTTAACGGCATATCAACTCCGTATGTATCAGTTAATGCCGAAATTTAATTTTTGGGGGATTTTTTAATTAATTTCATAATTTTACTATCAATAAATATTGTTGGTCATTTTACTATAAATATTTATAATTGGTAATTTTTATATACTATGTACTGTTGTTATTTTTAGTATAAAATGTACTTTTTATACTTTCATAGTGTTTGGAGGTGATTCACTATTTGCCGAAAAGCGAGGACTCTAACAGGTGGTACCACTCAGGGTCAGGGTGAACCTGAGTACACCAGAGATAGTTCCATACTCTAGAACCTACAATCTCCCGATCAGAGGCCTTGCTACCGGATGTAGTTCATTGTCATAGCGAGGACTTATTTTGCTTTTGTGGCAACGTTCGTGATTGGCTCCAACGTTTAAATTTTATTTTATACTCTGGGAGGGATTGTAAGCCGGATGCGATATCCAGCGGAAAGATTGAGTTTTTTTTGTTTTGTTTTTTTAAATTTTGCTTTCGTACGCGTTCATACCCGGCCGACAGGTTCTAGTATCGAGTCAATCAGAGAGAGGTCTAATTTGAAGCAGAGTATAACATAGTGAAAGGAAAATTATCGAATATATGAGTCAAGTTAAACGATGGGACAGCGATAATCAGCTCTCCACTTTTGCCTCATGTTCTGGCCTTGTGTTGTATATATTTTTTTTGTTTTTGTTATGCTATCCGTTGCGGTTGGCTGGTGCTCAGGAACTGGCAGTGTCAGCTTTATTTTCCCGCTTCTTGTGCGCGATTTTGTCACATGACATATGGAAGGACAGATAATTATTTTATTATCTGTACACAACTGTTATTATTGCTTCATTTTTCCCGTTTACCACCAGAAAATTGCGTGTTGCTATCGGGTTACTTAGCAACTTAGCTTTTGAACATGCCCACGAGAATTAGACACCCAGTGAGCATCAAGCTCACTATTAATGATCTGTGAGACTAGATTTTAACCCTTTCACAACATCAATACACTTAATATTACTATATGTGTGTGTGTGTGTGTGTGTGTGTGTGTGAAAAGTGTGTGTGTGTGAAAAGTGTGTGTATATAAATATTTATATATATATGTGCAATATATTATATATATTATTATTTATATATTATATGCGCGGTACTTATTAGAAAGCACTTAATATCAGAGATAGAGCTAACATATTTAGCTGGATTGATGTGAGTTTGTGACCCTGGGTTTCAGGTTTTTGCGATCGTCAGACAAAATGATTAACACCAATACACGCAACCTACATAAATCCAAAATTTAAAAAAAATTAATCAGTTTGTTTGACGATAGCAAAAGCATGAAACCCAGGTCACAACTTCACATCAATCTAACTATATATATATATATATATATATATATATATATATATATATATATATAGTTGTATATTTAGGCAGCAATCCTTCCTTTATGAATGTTTCATTAAAAACGACAGACAAGGTACTACGGTTAAGCTTAACGGATAAAGAACAAATAGGAAACGTTTATAAATCTAATGTTTCACTTTCCTTAAAGCCCTCATCAGAGATTAGATATTGCATTTCACTTTTTAAGCAGCGTTAGTATATAGTTATGGCATCCTTAATGCTGCTTATCAGCTCAAATGCAGGTGAAGCAACGAAAATCAAAAAATAAATAAATAAATAAATTTTCTTTCGATGAATTAATAAATAAATCCCAATCTTGTGCGGCCTCATTCTCAGAAGCCGTTCGGTTACACGCTAGACTATTTCAAACATCCATCTTTCCAAAGAAAACCAGGTAGCAGACAAGGGAAGCCTAGCTACCACATGGAGCACATAGGTTCTTGATTATTACTAAGAAAATTGAAAGTACTTGAACAAAATTGACAGAATATGGACAGTTTATCCACTACTTGTTTGGATGAATACTTGCTGCCTAAATATACCTTATTCATATACATATACAGCGTGCGATGGGTAAATTGTCACCATTTTGTATTTTTAATTTCGCGCATGCGCGTTGTTTATTTTTGTTTTTATCGGCTGCACAGAATAGTAGGATCAGCTGGGCACTGTTTATGAAAAAAAAAAAAAGAAAAAAAAGAGCACTATGACGCAATACCCTCCACCAGAAATTTGGAAACAGCATGCTGTACTGCTTGGCATTCGCGCTGGAGGCTCCAATACAAGCATTTCAGAGTTTTTGGGTGTCAATCTGAGGACAGTGCAGAGGAATCAGAAAAAAATGAATGAGCGTAATGATGATTACGAAGGTTCAGCGGCTCGGAAAACTCACTCTGATTGATCTGATAAGAAAAGAACATCCGAATCTGTTGGTGAATGCCTCAGTCTCAACCCGAGGGCCTACATCAAGTGCTTTGAGGAGGTAGTGCTGTCCTGGGTCAAGAGGATGGCTGCTGGAAGGCCCTATATCTGACAACAGGATTCTGAAATATGCCACTTAAGCAGGAGAACCCAGTCATGGCTGTCAGAGAATTTCTGCTACCACATCACCCGTTACATCTGGCCACCTAACTCCCCAGACTACAACCCCTTAATTATTATGTGTTGGGCACGGGATGTGATATGCAAGTTCTACCCATTTTATATTTTAGATTTTGTGTTTGTGCATTATTTACTTTTTGAATTTTTTTCAATGGCACAGTAGTGTCAGTGTCTGTAAGAAAAAGAGCACTATGATGCAATTCCCTCCACCAGAAATTTGGAAACGGTATGTTGTACTGCTTGGGATTTGCACTGGAAGCTCCAATACAAACATTTCAGAGTGTTTAGGTGTCAATATGAGGATAATGCAGAGTTGGATGAGTCTAATGGTGATTATGAAAGAGTTTAGTGTGATCACTACTGATGATGACGTTATGCCTCCATTCATCTTTCCACAGGGCCTACATCAAGTGTCTTGAAGAGGTAATGCTGCTCTGGATCAAGAGGGTGGCTGCTAGAAGACCCTATGTTGGGCAACAGGACTCTGCACCATGCCACACAAGCAGGAGAACCCTGTCATGGCTGTCAGACAATTTCTGCGACCACATCACCCCTTACATCTGGCCATCTAACTGCTCAGAATGCAACCCCCTTGATTATTATGTGTTGACCACAGTTGAGTGAGAGATCAACAAAACTCCTTATAATACCAAAGATAAACGGAAGGCAAGGATTATGGTAGCATTCACCAAGTGGCCGTCCAGAAGATATTCAGGAGATTCTTGAGTCGTCTGGAGGCTGTGGTGAATAGTGAATTTATTGAATAACTTTACTCTTTAGTATTTCAAGATATTTTTGTGTAATTTTGGTAAATATATCTATTAAGATACGATATCAGTGTTATTTTAATTTTTGTGTCATTTAGGCGAGAATTTATTCATCGCACCCTGTATATGTCCAGATACAAATTACGGTGAAGTGGTGATTTGGTCAGGATGAACGACGATAGATTCCTTATGAAGTTTCAGTGCGGTGAGGTGGCCGAAGGAAAAAGACCAATGCACAAGCAGAAATTGTGTTATAAAGACTGCATGAAGAACACAGTGAGAAGAATAACATCATGCAAAATGGTTGGAAAACCTTGTTCTAGATCATTCGTCACGAAGGAAACCAGTGCACAATGGTAAAAGAGATTTGAATCGCAATGATTTTGGACGTGAAAAATTCAAGGGTCTTAATAATTTCCCTGAAAATGTTGCCACGGTACCTGACTGAAACTGCAATGAATGTGACCGCGTCTAAATAAGTGCCTCAAAATTCATCATAGGTACCACAGATTGAAAGTTTTATTAGGTTGGTGCAAAATTAATGACGTAATAATGTCGTTTTTTGACGTTAAAAATACGCCAAAAAACGACATTATTACGTCATTATTTTTGCACCAACCTAATAATTGCCTATCCCCTCAAGAGGTGGACGAACATGGCTATCCGCAACTTCTTATCCATGACGTGACAGTTTAGTACTATTTTTCTTGTTTCTAGCGAAGTTTTTATATTTCTTAGTACGAGCAGGACTAAAAAGCCATATCCGCGCTTCTTGTATTTGAGACTCAATCAAATCATCACTGGAAATTAATTCGCAGCCCCCTCCTGGGTATGACGATAAACTACATCCGGCAGCAAGGCCTTTGATCGAGTGATTTTGAGGACCGTGGAACTACCTCTTAGTAGCCCAATTATGGGCACACCCCTAAACTGTCAAAACACTATGAAAATATAAAAATACATTTTTATAGTAAAATTATTAGCAATATATTTTCATAGTAGAAAATTAACAGCAAAAAAACATATTGCCAGTAAAGCATTTTTGAAAAAAAAAAGAAAATATTTCCAGCAATCTTTAAAAATAAAAATTAACAATCAAATAACGTGTTAAAAGTTATCGAAGGCTATTACGAAAACAGACGTTCAAACAGAAATGCATTTCGCGCACTTCACGTTTTTTTGGTCAACATGAATAACCAACCGAGAGTGCAATTGGAAAAATTGTTCGTAAATTCAAACTGGGTCGGTGGCAGATGTGAAAACACCGCTGCGCGCTTGTTTACGCTGTTCAGCTGAAAACATTGCTGCACTGTACGAGAATGTAACCGAAAATCCAGACACCTCTATTCGTTATGCGCACAGGAATTGAATCTTTTGGCAAAAGATTTGTCTCTACAGGCTTACAAAAAATTTACGCTTACGTACATTTTTGGAGTGCCGTATATTCGTCAATTGGGTGCACGAGCAAAAACAAGCCGATGAAGACTTTTCGCAAAAAATCCTCTTTACTGATGAAGCCCATTTTCATCTTGGTGGATTCGTTAATAAACAGAATTGCCGCATTTAGGCTGATGAAAATCCAAGAAAGATTGTTGAAAAGCCACTGCATCCACAAAAGGTCACTGTTTGGTGTGCTAGAGGAATCATTGGGCCGTATATTTATAAATTTGAACGTCCATTTTCGCAATAGGCTTTAACACGTTATTTGATTGTTAATCGTTCTATGGTTGAAACTGCCAAAGTCTTAAGTTTTTAAATCTGAAAGAAAAAGAAAAAATCATTAGACGTTTAAACTTAATTCACATGTAGAATCAGTCCAAGTTAATGGAACACCCTCTAGTATCAAGCACTGGAAATGCGTTCATAGAATGGTTTATTTATAAGAATTAGCACACTAAAATTAATTCACATCATTTTGACCGGGAAGGGAGGGCAAATGATATATTAGGTTGGTGGAAAAATAATGACGTAATAATGTCGTTTTTTGACGTTATTACGTCATTATTTTTCCACCTACCTAATATAATGATGAATCATGAATGTTTGACGTATTTATGTAATTAGTCCTAAAACATTACCCGGTATGTCATAGGTTTCATAAAACATTAAATATCTAGTACATAGTGATTAATTAAGTGTATCTCAATGGCCGAAAAGTCGTGAATATGGCAATAAAGATGAGGACAACAGTCCGAACAATGTAAATAGTGTAAATAAAACAGCTTTCTCAAATCCAACAGCTTTTATCGCTCTTTCCAGAATTGACAGCATTTCCTCCCGTACCATCTATTTGAAGTAGTGTGGAATGTTAATATCTTGATTATATCATTATTTACTCTTCAAGTCAATTTTGCTACTCATTTTAGTTGTTGCTGTTGTTAGTAGTCCTCAGGTGATGTGGTTTCTGATATTTGGTACAGTTTTTGTTTGTAATTCTGTATCGCCTGTCCGCAATGTTGAAAGCAGGATGATCTTTGCCAAAACCCTCAAGCCTCACTCGCTCCAAGATTTTTTTTCACCATAGTTCTTCGGAAGCGGTTGTATACAGCTGACAATTTAGATATTTCTGAAAGGGGTTAGCGCTATGGATGGCCTCCATATGTAAATTTCAATGTGACGAGGCTATTTAAGAACATAACTCGAGTTTGGTTGATGTTCTGGTTTCGTAGCAATTTGTGGTGGTGATGGGCAAAACTGCCTCTCGCACAGCATATTCAATGTTCAATTTCTTTTTCTCTTACACTTAATTTGTTATAGCTGATCCGTACGCCAAGGTATCTGAAGTGTTTAGTATTTAATAATTCTACATCATGTATTTTATGGTGGATTCAGCGTAGGTGCCATCATTGCTTTCATTCCAATTCCAGATCATTGTTTCTGTTTTGGAAAGGTTTCTCTAAGGAATACTTAATAAAGCATGTTGATCATTTTTATTCTAACTATGAATACCTATGTCATCAGCATAGCCCCTGTCCCCATCACCAGTACATTGGCCTTGGGAGGGAATGCAGGATCGTTGTCTTTTATCGGTAAACTCGTTGGGACGTGGTATGCAATGTTTAAATGCCCAGTACCCATCTCAGCACGTCTGTGCTTGTAAATGCGCAGTGCCTAGTCTATGAAAAGATTACTGTATATAGGCGTCTATCATACGACTTTTGAAGACCTAATTTTGAAGCTAATTTTAAAGGGGTCGCATCATACACAAGATATAAAATAAGTGTATGTATTACTGGCCCTGACTACGCCGTTGACCAAACTATATAACCATACTGTTGTCGAAATTAAAGCTGTATTTAAAAAATAAACATAATTTTGATAAAATTGATGTTTTATTTAACTGTATCCAGTAATAAGGCATTTGATATTCACATAAAATACAAACATAGCGAATATGCATCTTTTCCATTGTTTACGTTTATAAGATGTTCAGCTGTCTCTCGTTCGGTTGTTTATGGCTGTACGCGTTTACGCAACGAGTACAGCGTTACTAACGTTACGTTTAAGTTTTTTTAAGTTATTTAACTAGAAGATGAAATAAAGTGATAGAGGAAAAGAGGTTAGTCTACTGCAATTTGCTCTCTCAAAAAAGGAACTCGCATGATACACGAGATACATGATAAAATCATTTTTTATAAGTGAAAGAAAAATATCGAGTTCGCGTGTTACACGACTATATACGGTAAATAGACTGGGGTTCTGATTTAAGCTTACTTTTAATTATACAGTGTAACCCGGATATAAGAGAGTTGTCGGGACCGCAGAAGAAGTCTCTTATATCCGGTTTTCTCTTATATCCGGGTTTAGTCTATTTTGTTTAGGTAAGTAGGGTTCTAATTTGGGACCAGAGAAAATCTCTCTTATATCCGGGTTTCTCTTATATCGGGGTTACACTGTATAGGAAAATAACTAACAAAAGAATTGTCCACAAATAGCAGAAAGAAAGAGAGACTGGAAAAAGTTGGTGAGAAAAGATACAAATTAGTTTTATCTATAGTAACCTCCTAAGCTATGTTTAGAAACCAAATCAATATCAATTAACAAGATTTTCTTCTTATGTATGCAAGCGTATATCTTCTTTTGAAAAGTACAGACAATTCTGAAGTAGTTTCTTCTTCTTCTTCTTCTTTTATGAGCCGTGTTCCTTCAGGACAGAGATAATCAAAGCCAGGGCGGGTGCAAGGGTCTCGCGCCTTCCAATCTATAATACGCCTCACTCTACTACATCTCAATTTTCATAAGGTAGTATTCATATAAAATACACATTTTATTGTAACCTAATTATGTACAATAATGAATCATACGTAATAAAGGTGAACAATTTAATTAGAAAAAACGAAAATAAATACAATGTATCTAAATGCAAATTAGTGACATATCATGATAGATCATTCCAACTAAAATATATCAATCTTTTGCAGGAATTTTGAATATCAACTTTTGATTTTTAAAAAGTTAACATATTCAACATTATGGATAAAAAAAATAGTAATGTTTATGTAATGTTAATGGACGAAAAAAAAAGACCACAGAATGACGTCAAGATCCGTAAAAATCTTTTAATAGTCAGTTGTGTTTAGTGTAATTTGTAACGTATATAGAAACGTAAAATCGTAAAAGGCAAATGTTGCTAAGATAGCAGCGGCCAAATTCATGCACCGGCCCTGATCATAACTTTCCATGAATTTCCTATACTTTACAAAGCTAAGTAGTGTGTTTCTAGGTTAATAACTGTTTCCCTCTGCTCCTCTTGCCGTCAAATATCTCTCTCGAAGTCCTCGATTGATGGCTTCTAATTTAAGATTACTTTTAAACCACATAAAATGTCCATGCTTCATTCATTTATATATATATATATATATATATATATATGCTTCATGCATTCATATACATATATATATATTAATATATATATATATGCTTCATGCATTCATATACATATATATATATATATATATATATATATATATATGCTTCAAGCATTCATATACAAATATATATATAGATATATATATATATATATGCTTCATGCATTCATATATATATATATATATATATATATATATATGCTTCAAGCATTCATATACATATATATGCTTCATGCATTCATATATATATATATATGCTTCATTCATATATATATACATATATGCGTCATTCATATATATATATGCTTCATTCATATATATATATATATCTCTGCATATATATATATATGCTTCATTCATATATATATATATATATATATATATATATATATATGCTTCTTTCATATATATATATATATATATATGCTTCTTTCATATATATATATATATATATGCTTCTTTCATATATATATATATATGCTTCATTCACATATATACATGCTTCATTCACATATATATATATATGCTTCAATTACATATATATATATATGCTTCAATTACATATATATATATCCTTCATTCATATATATATATATATATATATATATATATATATATATATATATATATGTATATATATGCTTCATTCCCATATATATATATGCTTCATATATATATATATATATATATATATATATATATATATATGCATATTTCAATAAAGGTGCAATTAATTTACAAATTCATGAATTATTCATACAAAAAAATACATAGGTTAATGATTTAAATGGCGAGAAATCCATCTTCGCGAACAATTCAATAATATACAAAAACCCCGAAACTGTTCATAAATGAAAAGATCCTGTTTTATAAATTTCAGTTGCATAAGGTCTTATTATTTTTACAAGCTTTCATCTGTTCCTACAGACATCCTCAGGTATGAAATAGATTTTGTTCATGTTTTTACTCTCAGTAATAAGTGGACAACGAAAATAGAGTTGTAATCCGAAAAATGCTATGAGAAATGTGTTATTGTTTTGGAACATATATATATATATATATATATATGCTTCATTCACATATATATATATATATATATACATATATATATATATATATATATATATATATATATATATATATATATGCTTCATTCACATATATATATATATATACATATATATATATATATATATGCTTCATTCACATATATATATATATATATATATATATGCTTCATTCACATATATATATATACATATATATATATATATATAGATATATGCTTCATTCACATATATATATATATACATATATATATATGCTTCATTCACACATATATATACATATATATATATGCTTCATTCACACATATATATATATACATATATATATATGCTTCATTCACACATATATATACATATATATATATGCTTCATTCACACATATATATATACATATATATATATGCTTCATTCACACATATATATACATATATATATATGCTTCATTCACACATATATATATACATATATATATATGCTTCATTCACACATATATATACATATATATATATGCTTCATTCACACATATATATACATATATATATATGCTTCATTCACACACATATATATATATATACATATATATATATATATATATGCTTCATTCACACATATATATATATATATATACATATATGCTTCATTCACACATATATATATACATATATATGCTTCATTCACACATATATATATATACATATACATATATATATGCTTCATTCACATATATATATATATATATATATATATATACATATATATATGCTTCATTCACATATATATATATATATATATACATATATATATGCTTCATTCACATATATATATATATATATATATATACATATATATATATATGCTTCATTCACACATATATATATATATACATATATATATGCTTCATTCACATATATATATATATATATACATATATATATATATGCTTCATTCACACATATATATATATGCATATATGCTTCATTCACATATATATATATGCATATATGCTTCATTCACACATATATATATATATATGCATATATGCTTCATTCACATATATATGCATGCTTCATTCATATATATATATATATATATATATATATATATATAGATATATATATATATATATATATATATATAGGAATGTGTAGCTGAATGGTATAGCACATCAGGTTATATGACGGTTCTGTTTAGGATACAGGTTCGATTCGGGTCAATTGTGTATTGACCCGAATAAAAAAATCAAATTAATTATCTATTATAAAAAATTTAAGACAGCTCACCTTATCATAAAAAATAACAACACACCAGTTAAGTCAAAATTACAAAGAACGAACATTATCTATGAGTTCAAATGCTCCTTAAGGAACTGTGTTCCTGAACAAACCGGACTCATAAATAATTACATCGGTTACACAACCACATGCTTATCCAGACGCCTTATGTTACACCTATCTGATCATAGCTGCATTAGAACTCATTTAAACGCACACACAAACTTATCAGACTTCATTAGAAACATACTAATTGAAAACACAAATATAATAACGTCATCATATTATAAAAAAGATTAAAAATATTAGGTTGGTGCAAAAATAATATCGTTTTTTGACGTATTTTTAACGTCAAAAAACGATATTATTTTTGCACCAACCTAATAATGGAAGATTTAATAATAAAAAAAGAAAAGGCCAAATCTTAACAATATTAACTACGAACAAGGTCACAATGTGCTAACCGTATTCAGAAATTAAAAACATCTCTACAACACATTAAAACATATGCGTAATTCACGCACCCAATTAAACTGAAAAATTCAATCATCCTTGATAATGACTAAAGGTATAGCCGAAAGCGCTCAGGAGTATAAAACATTTGGACAGTTTTTACACACTCTTTGTCCAGAAAAGAAAGTTCTTGTTCGACCACAAGAAAAATTAAATAAAAAGCTTAACCGTAATCGTTTTTAATGAAACATGCGTAAACGAATGATTGCTGCCTAAATATACAACTATATATATCATATTATGAAATGATGAGAAATTTCAACTGTCTCATCCTGATGTTAAGAATAAGTTTCTTTTTTGTTTCTATATTCTAGCAAAGCCAAAATCCTTGGTAATGGCTAATGAGTTGTAAGCTATCCGACTATTTCTCTATATGCTATATCTCCTAAATTTTCACTATTTAAATTTTTCGGACTATTGTCTTCATCTTTGTTGCCATGTTATTTATCACAACGTTTCGGCCGATGTACGATCCGGTCTTCTTCAGGTGGCTGGAATGTCGAACTGAACCTTTTATTACGCTCGCTGGGGCAGACTGTTCTAGTTCCACTTGCCATGTTTAATGGATATCAGTTATCATTTATCCCCTGTTAATTCCCCTCTCCAAGTTCTCTCCTGCCTTAACGAAGTATTGAACTCACAACTCTTTGGTTCCTGTCACTGGATCTTTTAACCACCTGAAGAAGGCCGAAACGTTGTGATAAATATGGCAACAAAGATGAGAACAATAATCCGAATAATGTAAATAATGTACATAATACCTCATCTCAGAAATATAGACATACTAAAGGGCCGAAACGTTGTAATATATATGGCGACAAAGATGAGGACAATAGTCTGAATAATGTAAATAGTGTACATAATACCTCATCTCAGAAATATAGACAGATATTCGTAAATTTTTTTGTTCGAACACAATACAAATCTAAACAATTGTCAATTATTTTACCTTGTCAATTATTTTCAAAGAAAAATGTACCAAAGAGAGTTTGCTACACAAATACAAAACTATATATATATATATATATATATATTTGTACAAATATACCAGCTAAATATGTATTCCCACACAAGTCTACATATATAGACGTATATAAATGTATGTTTTTCTACCATATTATATATATTAGGTTGGTGCAAAAAATAATGTCGTTTTCTCACATATGTTACTATGTTTCGACTGAACATTGAAATAATATTTTGATGTATGACTCATTTGTCAATTTAGCTTTTGTTTATTTTAATTGAAAATATTGGCTTATGATTATGATTTTTTCACCGCTGCATTCAGTTTGAGGTGACCGGACAATCCCTCAAATGGCCATTTGGTAAACCAGGAAAGTTCGAACGAGACTTAGCTCGTCAAGAAGTCAGTAGACAAGCACACGCTGTCAAGCAGGTTAATTGCTGGGAGTCCAGTAAAATTTGTCTGACATGATTGAATTGTTTTTCATTCTATATTTTTACCCAACGATCATTATTCTTCACTTGCCTATTGGCAGATGACTCATTCAACGAATGCGAATAGAATAGAATAGATAATTAATGACAAGTATACGCAAAAATATTTACAACATATACACATATAAACATATATGCCCGTGTGCGTATGAATACAATTCATTTATTCGCACCACACACACAAACATATATATATATAACAGCTATTTTATATTTTCGACATTCACTTTTCTAATTAAGAAGGCGTGGATTTCTACTGTTTATATATATATATATATATATATATATATGTATATATATATATATATATTGAAGTGATAAAATCATCATTCTAGAACATGCAGGAAAGAGATTCTATTTTTAATATCCAGTTAATTTATTTTTTATTCACACTTCAATACACGATCCCATTTTTAGAACGATACCTGATTTAATATTGGCTACTTCTTTCTCTCTCTCACTATCTATATATATGTATATATATATATATATATATATATATATATATATATACGCTCGTGCACGCGCGTGTGTGTTTGTACCCGAAGGGCTGGTTAAAAGTTCTCATTTCCCCAAATCTGACCAGATGACCAAATATCAGAATTTAATGTGAATTTCTGGGTTGGGCCGGGAATTGTCAGGGTCCCTTCTTATATGCACTATGTACGACAAAAATGTTTGGATATTTTGAAAATATTGTTGCATGAATCTACATTTTTGATACGAGGCGTCGACGTCGTTTTAGTAAATGTTTAACTCTCCTGAACCCGCAAACAATATTAGCGGACTTATATGAGTCTGGGCAAAGTTAAAGTACACAAGACATTTAATTTAAACAAAACAAGTGTTAATAAACATATTGAATGTTATAAAAAGTAAAAATGAGAAATGAAATTAAGTGTGTTCAAGGCAACATTGAACGAGACATGTACTTAACGACTATTACTATGATATACATATCTATATTTCTCTCACCCCTCACACACACACACACACATATATATATATATATATGTGTGTATGTGTGTGTGTGTGTGTGTGTGTGGTCACTGAAGTCAACACCAAACCTGTGATTATTGTCAGGGGACAATAATCCAATACACACACACACACACACACGATAAGGATATAGTTTTAAGATATGCTATATTTAAGGATAAAAGTGCTCGTTATCAGCAATAGAGCGACTTTAATTATAAAAGCTGACATTAAGATCAACATCAAGCGGTGACAATCTGTTTTATTCCTTAAACTTCAGGCCATGAAAAGTACTGTAGCAGCTTGGTGTTGACATCAGTGTCAACACACACACACACACACATATATATATATATATATATATATATATATATATATATATATATATATATATATATATATATATATATGGGGTGAGAAAGATATAAATATATATATATCATATTAATAGTCGTTAAGTCGTTCAATTAAGAATGAAACATCGTTAACTTTTCATCAGGCTATATATATATATATATATATATATATATATATGGAAAGCTGCCAAAAACTGTTACGCACGTCATCACCATAGACTTTCACATTTTCAGTTTTCTAAGGAATACCAGATCGTAGAGGAAAGAAATCTGCCCACCACACAAACAACACTAGTTCTTGAAAATGACTGAGACGGTCGAAAGTACTTGAACAGAACAACAATACAAACAGTTCCTCGAAAATTTTGATCCTTATACGCAACACCTTATTCGTAAATTGGAAAGGTACAATAAAAAAACCGACGGACCTTGTCCAATAAGAAACCGACAGACCTTGTCAGTTCCTCTTAATCAAACTTCTGCGTGTATATATATATATATGTGTGTGTGTGTGTGTGTGTGTGTGTGCTCGGGTACGTATATGCTGTATCTCGATTTCTCGAAATGTAATCGCTTTTTCCATCTTTAAATGTGGGCTACGCGGATGTAGCTTTTTATTCCTGCTAGAATTATACACTCTCTTGCGTGGATGTGGCTCTTAAACGCCGTGTCTGAATAGAATAATATCGATAGTTTATTAGCTAACTCATGAACTTAGTTCATTCGATAAGTGAAAAGAAAAAAATGTAAAAGGGGTACTTTGCTACATTCAATAAAGCAAAATAATACATGATATTGGTTACAAGTCAAACACACACACGTATATATATATATATATATATATATATATATATATATATATATAATTAACTATATTGGGCATACTACAACTTCCTTGAGTAGGCACCTCACCTGTCACTTATCAGAACAAAGTGCTATTAAAATATCTATTTAGCTACAATTTACAAGAAACCTTAAGAAAAATTCTATTCGAAAACACTTCTGTATAAATCACATTATTGGAAACGTCTCGCTGTAAGAGAGGCCTTGTATATTAATCGTCTCTCTCCCACTATCAACCTCACCTTATTTAACAGTGAGAATGGTGTGTTGTAGTTTATTTGTCTTTTTTAAATAGTAAGTCACTGTTTCATGTTGTATTATACCACTCTTATAACTCAACACTCGACTCATTTGGTGTACCTACACCTGATTTCCCCCACTAGAACAGATGCTCTAGCTGGTGATATGCGAATAAACCCGTCACTGGTCTTGGAATCATTTTTAGATTAGACTCCCATAAAACCAACAGAGGTGACGGGATCCCAGCAGTCGTCCTAAAGAAATGTGCTTTCGATCTGGCTCCAGTTCTCCCCAAACTCTCCAACAGTTTCCTGCTGTCCAGCTTGTTGGAAGTCCTCCTCTGTAGTTACTGTTTTTAAGAACACAGGAGAACCTTCTGGGCCCTCTAACTATCGCTCTATTAGTCTGCAACCACTTTTCAGCAAAGTATTCGGGGCTTTAATAAATGCTGAAGTGGTTAAGTATCTTACATTTCACAATCTTCAATGTAATCCTGACTTGGCATCTCGATTTCAGTCACTTTCTCACAGACGTGATATGGCTTCCCTCTGTATTTTCTACAAATCATGGCAACTGCTCTGGCGAGTTTTTTTTACCCCAGTTCCCCAACTACATGAATTTAAGCATGCTACTAGATTGGCATCTAGGTCACACCCTTTTACTGTCGAAATAATTAAATTCAACAGTTTCTTTACCCGCACTTCCTGTGTGTGGAAATCCCTTTCCGTTTATTTGTTTTCCTGAAAACTACAGTCTTTAAAAATTTGTTTTCCCTCTTCTTGAATCCCGTGCATCTTTTATACTTTCCGGAATCCCTCTATACACAGTCTTTTCTCTCACTTTCATTCTCTATAACCCCCTGCATACTAGTGGCTCTCTTTTCTTGCTTAGGGTGAGCTGATTAAAAAAAAGTATTAGTTTCCTTTTAGTTTCCATTTTCTCCAAAACATTCCAAGCTCTTCTACCTTATTGTGTGCCTCAGAAACCTCAACTGTCTCTTTGTGATGTTAAATATAAGTTTCCTTTTTGTTTCCATTCTCTCCAAAAGCTTGTCGTTGCTCATATGTTTAACCCATGGTATCCTCAGGATGTAGGCGATCATGGCTTTCAAAAGCTTTCCATCCCTTGTAGCTCTTCTTATAAACTTTGTGTTGTTTTCCTCTCTCCCTCTTTCCCTCTATGTTTCCCATGAGTATCAAAATTTCCAAGCCTTTCTTCCTCATTATGTGCCCCAGAAACCTCAACTGTCTCTTTGTGATGTTAAGTATAAGTTTTCTTTTTGTTTCTATTTTCTCCAAAATTTTGTCATTGCACACATGTTCAGTCCACAGTATCCTCAGAATCCTTTTTAGAACCACATTTCTATTGCTTTGAGTCTCTTCTTCATCTTTGAGGAGATTTGCCCAGCATTTGCTGCCATACAGGAGGACGTGTAGCAGTTTAGTACCGTTTTCCTTGTTTTTAGCGAAATCTTTGTATTTCTTAGTACTCTGCTTAACTTTTTCTCGCATTTCTCACTTGTGGAACTCTCTTCCGGCTCCATGTTTTCCAGCCAACTTTGACCTTCCAAAATTTAAATGCAATGTCAATCGCTTTCTACCGTCTTTTTTATTGTATTATTGCTTCTCTTTTTTCTTGTTCTTTCACACTCAGTACCCCCCCCCCCGCGTCTTAGTGGCTTTATTGCCTTGCATGGCGTGACATGATTAAAAATGATGAGGATTATAGAAAAATTCTTGGCTCGTCTCGATTCCCAAATCTGACCGAATTTTGACGGAAGGATTTTTTAGCAAGGCCGATAACTTTTCATCACTCATTCACATGCACGCACGCGCATATATATCAATCAAAGACACATATTTTATCTCACACATTTCTTGATATCTGATACTACATGAAATCGAATGCTGGTCTCAAGAGTCATCTTAGAGGCCATGGACGAAACGAGACGGAAGCTATCGTAAATGAAGGGGCGGCTCTTATCTGTGGCACTCATCCTGTATGTATAGTTAGTTAAGTCCCATACGTTATACACGATTGGGTGATCATGTCTCTTTCGATTCATGACTGATGGGGCAGAAGATA
Source organism: Acanthosepion lycidas (assembly GCA_963932145.1). Classification (NCBI taxonomy): domain Eukaryota; kingdom Metazoa; phylum Mollusca; class Cephalopoda; order Sepiida; family Sepiidae; genus Acanthosepion; species Acanthosepion lycidas. The sequence goes on from OZ010575.1 coordinate 32,998,998, forward strand.
AGATGTCTTGCAGTAAGCTGCCGTTTCTTTCCGCGTTAGGCTGGTTGCCAACCCAATCTGTCCCGCTATTAAACCCATATATGGGAGGAGAAGAGATGGAATCATACCTTTCCCAACGGTATTTGCGCGTAAGTGAATTTTAACGAGCTTGACTGAAATTTGAACTCGGCTATCCGATTTCTCATTCCGAGCCGTTTTCCATTACACCACTCGAAATATTGAGCTGTGAAAGCAGAAGGAATCTGAAAGACCTCCCGTTTATACTGGTGGTTAGGTTTTTTTAGATGTCCATCAGAGAACAGATAATAACTGAGGCATAACCGTTCATCTCACGCAAATTAAGCTCATCCCTCATTCCACCATTAGTTCATGCTGAATTCTATCTCGGTTTTAATCTCTGTTTGAGGTGAACTTAATCATATAGATTCATTCGTTTGTCTTATCATCCTTTTAACATTTTAGAAGGTTTACATTTTTCACTTTTCTTTTTATTAAAAATATAACATAGAAGTGATCTCAGGGTCGGTTAAGGGTCTCGTGCACCCCGCGTATCCATGATAGAGGGGCCCCCACTCTACTGACTCCCCATTTTCATAAGGTAGTATTCATATAAAATACAAATTTGATTGTAACCTAATTATGTACAATAATGAATCATCTTACTTATTATAAAACGCAGATTGTGTGTGTGTGTGTCTGTACGTTTATATATTGGATCGGATTTCCTACATTTTTCAACCGATTTCAACAAAACTTCACAGGACTGTGTAAAATTACCTTGCGGTGGTTCTGACAGCGCCCAAAATGGGAAAAACACAACTGTTTTTGCACAAAATCAATTTGAAAACGCAATAAAACACGATTCTGTCGCCAGGATGAAAGGGGGACAACTCATATTGAGTTATACTTATTATAAAAACCCAGGTTGTTTGTGTGTGTGTGTGTTCGTTTATATATGGGATCGGATTTCCTACATTTTTCAACCGATTTCAATAAAACTTCACTTTTCTTTGGCAAGTAGTGTTTCTTATTGTCTTGAACACTTTTTTCTTTATTTTTACATTCAGAATGCTTTAAAAATTCCATTTACAAGACAATTGTTTATAATAAAATTCTATTCAATCGATAGACTCATAACGATTGAAAACAATGTTTTTGTTTGAGTCTGGGTTTGACCAATTCGTTAAAAAAAAAAAAAAAAAAAAAAAACTATTTAAGACATGCGTGTCCGTCAACCTTAAACAGTAATCTTTGTCAATGTTATTTTTCAGTCATTATGATGGTCGATACTTGATCTATCTCTTACTGTTACATCCCCGGGAAACGCCGGGCTCTACTGCTAGTATGCAATATAGGTGAGAAATGAAACTAGAAAAATTGAAAATAAAGTCTATCTAAATACAAATTAGAGACACTACAACAAACAAATGTTTTGCGATAATTTTTCACATCAACTTCAAATTTCTTTGTTAAAAAGATGAATACGTTTAACACAGTCATCATTATGGATAAAAAAAACCCCAGTGAACTTTATGTAGTGTTTTTTTTGTTTTTTTTTTTAGACTTAGCATGAGCAAAATAAATTCACGGATTCGGACTAAAAACAAACCAAAACAGAATAACGTCAAGATCTGTGAAAATTTTTCATCCTGTAATAGTCAGATGTCCTTACTTTAATTTGTAACGTATATAAATATAGACAAAAGCAAATGTTCATAAGATGAGAATTGAAATTTTTAGGCCACATAATACGGAAAGAGGGCTTAGAAAATTTGACACTCACAAGACATACTGAGAGGGACAGAGAAAAGCAACATATAATCTACCTAACGAGCTTGTGCAAACGGATGGCAGAACAAAGATTAGGAGATATAACAAAAACAGAAACTTTACCAAGGGATACAAAGGACAGGAAGTTGTAGAGTGCCATGATTATCAACGTCTTGAAATAACACAGCGCATAGAAGGAAATGTATCATAATATCTAATGAATAAATAAACTTGTGATTTTCACGGCTACAAAATACCAATGACCACTACAGAGAACCGTTTCTGCCTGCATCAGCATGGCTGATACAAGACTCCTGAAGAGCGACACACTCCGTCTTCTTGGCCTCGCATTTTCCACTGACATGAATTGGAGTATCAAAATCATATCAATAGCTGCATGTGTTGCAATGAAAGCTGTGTCACTGTGTCGTGCCAGAGAACTTTTCTCGTCAGAGTCCATCTTGCAAATCTACCATTCGTCCGTGCATTGAATACTGTTGCCATATATGGTCAGGTGCTTCTGCTGTACATCTTAAGATTCTTGACAAAGTCCGAAGAAAGATCTGTAATGTAATCGACCGTGATGAGGCATCTCGACTTCAGTCACATTCTCACCGACGTAACCTGGCTTCCATCTGTCTTTTCTACAATATTTTCATGGCAACTGCTCTGGCGAGCTTGTTGCCCTGAATGCATGAATGCAAGCATGCTACTAGATTGGCATATAGGTCCCACCCATTTACTGTTGAAATAGCTAAATGCAACTTCTACTCCAACAGTTTCTTTTCTCGCACTTCCCACCTGTGGAACTCTCTTCTGTTTCCTTGCTTGATAACTAAAATCTTCTAAAATTTAAATGCAACATCAGTTGCCATCTTCTGTCTTCTTGAACATCGTTCATCTCTTGTTCTTTCCTCAATCGTACCTATTCTCAGTTTTCTCTTTCACTTTCACATAACCCTCTGTGTACTAGTGGAATTGCCGTCTTGCTTGGGGTGAAATGATTAAAATAAGTTTCCTATTGTATTGTTAGATATTTGAGCTTGACCACTTTAACAAAATATAACAACCATAAGTATGAATGCTGGTCATTATTTAAAGAAGTAAGAGGATACAATAATGGATCATATGCAATGAAAGTTCACATATTTGTCACTTTCTTCTCACTCTTATTTCAGTCAGAGTTTCTGTATCTGCTATCAACACTGTGTCATCTGCATCTCTTAAGTTGCTAAGATTGTCTGCCAATAATGGATCCTGGTAGGGTATCTAATTCTCTCAAGATCCCCTCATCCTTGTCTTACACACCTTTTGCATATTTACTGAATTCATTCTCTATCTGTATGCAGGTGGTTTACTCCCAGTATAAGTTATAGATTATTCTAACATGCTTCTGAAAAAAAAATAAGAGTTCAAACAGTTCTTTGTAAAATATCTTATCAAATATTTTTGCATAATTTTTAAAACATGAAATAACTCAGAGTACCTAGAAAAATGTCATAGTTTTGATATTTTAATTTTAGCAAGTTCAATGACTATACAATACCTGTAGAATTTTGCACTTAACAAATTTAACAAAATATTACAATGACAACAATAAGTAGTGATGAAGATCATTATTTAAAGAAAAAGATGAACCAACTTCTGTGTAAATATTTACCATTATTTTCCAGTTGAACAAACATTTTTTATTAACACAATGTTTCAGCCATTTTGCCTTCTAGACTTCTGCAGGCTTTTAGAAGGGAGAACAGATACTACATTTAGCATTTACTTGCACCCAACCTTGTTGTAGCCCTTAGCAATTTTTCTATTTATTGCTAGGGCTTTAGCCACTCCATTCTGCCTTCCATTCACACAAGTTTGTCAGGCACACTGTCTTCCCCTTTCTCTCAATATGCCATGTGAGTGTTAATTTTTCTAATCTCTCCTTCCTCATCATGCATCCAAGAAAGACAGTTAAACCAATTATATAAACGAGTTTTAACCTGTGAAAATTAACTGTTTTCTTATTTTAATGTTCTGTTGAATTTTAATTCTTAAGTTAATGTTTAAATAAGCTTGTGGTGAGTACTATGACAATAGAATATCTGTAGAAATTCCCTTATCACATCATTAAATATGTGAGCTTAATAACTTTAATGACATATTGTAGTAACTATTATAAATATGAATGCTGGTCGTTATTTTAAGAAGTAAGGGGGTACAAATGAAAATATTTGAAATTGACAATTTTTTCCATTTCCCTGAAACAGACATTAAACATCTTTCTTTTCTTTCCACATAATCAAAACGGATAGTCCATTATTTTTTATGAGGTACTGACAGGAGATGTTAAAAACTTCTTTCTTTCTTTCATTCATTCATTTTCTCACTGAAACCAAGTAGTGTTTTTCCCCCCTTTCTATGTGATCAAAACGTAATAGTTCACTATTTATAAGGTATTGGCAAGGTGTAAAGTTCATGTGAACTAACGAAGAGTGGAGACAAGCACAATTGTAAGAGAAAGGCACCATTGGAATTGTTATGTAATATACTAATCTGTTAAATAAAACGTTAACAACTTTAGTGTGTATTTTTGAGCTAATGTTATGTTAAATTTATCTAAAAGATTGATGTCACCTTAACTTAAAGTCATTGCTATAGGCAGAAATTTTCCTTCCGCTGGAAAAGAATTTAGTATTTTAAACATTGCTATGTAGCTTCAATATTTGAGTCGTGTAATGGTTATCAACATGGAAAATGAAATCGGTGAATTGATTTAAAATTCTGACCTAGTCTATTAAATTAAATTTTGCACAAATATTCTCAGGAAAAGCAATGAGTTAAATAGCAAGAGAGACCGATATCTCCAGACTTGGATGGAAATCAGTCTAAGAAAAAGAAAACTGAATTCCAAACTGTGGTGAAGGCAATGGAGAAAAAACTTCAATGTCTTTCTCAAGAATACATGGCAACTCACAGATAATGAAGAAAATGAATCTGTGGAGACAGTTTTAAATAAAGAGTGGCTTCAAACCAATGTCGAGATGTTCTACCTTTTCTTTTTTTTTTTGCTGTTAATAAATGTCATAAGTTTCAATATCAAAATAAGCAAGGAAATTTTAAAAATCAACTCATGAAGAATGGAATGGGGAAACAACTCCACTACCTTTCGTAAGGATGCATGGCAATTCACAGATAATAAAAAAAAGTATCTGTGGTGGGCCATGATCACCTACATCCTGAAAAGGCATGGACTTAAAGAGTGGGTTTAATAGCAGAGCAGACTGCACTCACCCGATTTGATTGGCAACCATTCTAAGAGAAGGAAAACTTTGAATTTCAAACCATGAAAAGGGTTACAGAAAACAACCCCACAACCTTTCCAAAGAAGGTATAGTAATTTAAAGATAATAAAAAAGGGATCATGTGGAGGGCTATGATTAACCTACAGGCTGAAGAGGTATGGCATTAAAAAATGTAACTACAAACAAATGGGGATATGTTCTATCTTTTACTACTGTTAATAAACGTTGTCAATATGGTTGTTTAAGAAAATGAATAACCAAACCCCTGTCCCTCACCTCCTTGCCTCCTCGGATGTACATTGCAGTATAGGAGGTGCATTGCAGTGTAATAGATATTGGCTTGAAATGTGAATTTCAGTCAGGTTCATTGCATTCACTTATGCACAAATAGCCTTGGGACAGGTATGAATTCATCACTTCTCCCACCCTAGCTACCAGTTGAATAGCAGAACTTTGGCACAAAAAGAAACTGCAACCTACTGCGGAAAATCTCTGCCTACTCAGTCATAAATAGAAAGAGATAATCAACACTTAACTGACTAGATTGGTAGTTAGATCTCATCATTTTATAATCTAGATGTAAATATAATTTCTATTTCAGTTTCTTCTCTCACACTTCTCACTTGCGAAATTCTTTTGCTTTTCAGTCAATTTTTATCTTCAAAAATTTAAATGCATTGCCAGTCATTATCCTCTGTGTTCTTAATGCCTGTTCTTTTATTGTCCACTTTCTTGATAAAGTTTTCCTTTATTTCATATTTTCTTTGGATTAAGTATGAGTTGCTATGGGTTAAATAGCAGGGCAGGCTGTGCCCTATAGCATTGGTAGGCAACCAGTCTACCACAGAAAGAAAAGGCAGCCTACTGCAGAAAAATATCTTCCCAGTTAGTCATGAATCAAAAGATAAAAGCGTGTATCAGTGTATCAGTTATGGCATATAACTGACTGAGTGTTTCCTCACAAAGAAAGCAATAAGATCCTTCAAAAAGGAAAATAGAATCAGTTCATAACCTAAAATTAAGAACACAAGTAATGAGACCCCACCTCCCACTTTGTGCCCACCAGTAAAAACTAATGATTCTAAAGATATTTATGGTATTATCCAAATGAGAGCTGAGAGAGTTTATCATCTTTCCTTAACCTTTCAACCCTACTTCTCTTAAAGTTGCCTCCCCACCAACCATCCGTCCATTCCCTGGTAGAAATTAAGAATTGCATTCTATATATAAGAGAAGCAGGAAACAACA
>OZ010575.1:33010305-33022805 GCA_963932145.1 Acanthosepion lycidas
AAATTTTACCAATGTTGGTTTTGACATTTTTATTAAATGGTGGTTTAAACCAAATTATGTTGTGTTTTTTATTTTTACGTATATTGTCGTCATTCTTATTAATGTTTATGTCTTCTAGTTTAACGTTTTGTTTACTTTTGTACCAATTTGTGCAAGTTGTTTAAAATTCCTGGTGGGTAGTTGGATTCTTTGCTAATGTATTTATGGTTATAAAGCTCTTTAGTATAAGTCATGTATATTCCTTTGGATAGGTCGAAAGTAGTGTCCAGAAAGTCGATCACCTTGGCATTGGTGTTAGTGGTGATATTTAGTTCATGATCCTTGACAAATTTAATATGTCAATCTGTTGTGGGTTGGTGTTACTCCATTGTCTCTGTATAGGCCAGTGTTCATGCCATTGAAAGTATACCAACCAATTCACAAGCTTCTGCAGAATCAAATGCTCCCATCACTATAGAAAAGTTTGGATTGTCTTTTTGGGTTCACATAGAATCCATGCTATAGGATGGCTTTCTGGGCTTGCTTAACGATGTTGATTTCCTGGTTGGTGATGGTGCAATAATTCTTGGCCAGATTTATAGTAGCCATTAACAGGTCTTCTGTGATCAACAGGTAAAAATTTGTGATGTTGAATTGCTAAAAGGTGCATTTGTTTTTCCTTTTTATTTTAGGGAACCAACTGATAACATCCTTTGTATTCTTTCATTGGTTGATCCCTGTGACATTCTTAGCATATTTACAGACACGTTCTAGTATAGCCTTGCTGATTTTGCCTATATTATTCTTGTAAGCAATTGGAAGTGCGCATTATTGGAGAAATTATCTTTGTGGTCCTTAAAAATAATGAACGCCTTTTGCTTGTGTATTTTATGCACTCTATCATCGATCTTAAGTTTATTGGTTGTAATTTTGCATCATTGTTAATATCATTTTCTCATTCAGCTGAGGCTTTCTTATATATTTTCTTAACTTCTTTGTGGTTGTCATCAACATTGTAGTAATGATGATTGCCAGTTTTATCAGACTTGATGTATGTAAATATGTGTTGTGTGTGTGTGTATAAAGGAGGCACAGTGGAGTAATGGATAAGCAGCTCAGATTGAGGAATTGGAGAGCCAAGTTCAAATTCCAGTTGAATTCATTACATTCACTTAGGAAAGGTATGAATTGTCTTCTTCTCCCATCATCTATGGGTAAATAGCAGGACAGACAGGGTTCTATAGCTTTGGATGGCAACTGGCCTACTGCGGAAAGAAATGGCAATCTATTGCAGGAAAATATCTGCACCATCAGTCATGTATTGAAAGATACATAATCGCCCAAGCATGTATCACGCATGGTACATAACTGTGTATATATATATATATATATATATATATATATATATATATATATATATATATGTGTGTGTGTGTGTGTTTGCCTGCATGCGTAATTATTATTAAATTTAATGTTCTCTTCAACTTTTCTATGTTCTGGTCTAGTAATTATCATCATCTGTCAGCTTTTGCACCCAGCATATGGACTAAAACTTTCCTTAGACCTTGGGTTGTTCCAAACTGGTCTGCCATGTGCACACTTGCAATGATATTAGCTATTTCAAAGGTGTCTTTTGAGTTAGAGTGATTCCTGCAAACAGTACTGAGCATATTGACTACTGATTTCCTTGAAAAGATCTTGTTTCTTTTGTATATTCACCTTTATATTATTCTTATTTCAGGATAGCACAATGACTACCAGGATCCAATATGTGTATATTGACACCCAATATATATGTCGGGTTACCTCCTAATTTTCAAAACTGCTCCTAGGGGATGCTCTCAGTACTATAAATACTCTGCGATAAAATTATATCATTCTCTTCTTACTTTTTATGCTTACACGTCAACATGTAAATCTCTCGCAAAGAATGTGTTCCCTTTTGAGGAACACAGGAATAATACATACATACACATACGTGTACATATGCACATTCACTCACTACACATACATTGAACTATTAGGTTGTCACATTCATTTGACACACATGTCTTTGACACTTGTCACGTCTTATTGTTAATACATCATCATTTATTTGTACATATATATACTGGTTCCTGTCATTTCTTTATGTGGACTCACATCTCGAGTCTGCCATGTTTGTTGTGGGCATTTTAGGAGTCACACATGTTTATCTTTCAATGCATACACTGGACTGCAACATATATATGTGTATTGAAAGAAAAGATGCATTCCAAATTGGAAAAGTTTTTATGACGCACTTCATATGTTAAGAATTTTTCCAATTTTTCATACATCTTTTCTTTTGAATATATACATGATAAGATAAAGAACAAATAGGAAATGTTTATTAATCTAACATGTTTCACTTTTATTAAAGCTTCATCAGAGAATGAAATATGGAGGAAAAGAAGAAAGAAATTCTGGTATTTTTACTTTTGTGTTATTTGATTTTCATTGATCAATCGTGTATCATATGCATTTTGACTCTTAAAACAACGTTAGCATAATTTGTGGTATTCCAAATTCAAGGAATATATGTAAAAAAATCAAATATACATACACAGAAATGAACACGTATACATGTAAACATAGAGGCTCATATGCTTATGTATCTGCCGCCTCTCCCACCACTCTCTCCTCTTTATCTATTTTCTATGTAACTCTCTCTCACTATATATATAAATATATATTAGGTTGGTGCAAAAATAATGACGTAATAATGTCGTTTTTTGACGTTAAAATATACGTCAAAAAACGACATTTTTACATCATTATTTTATATATATATATATATATATATATATATGTATATATACACACACATCTCAAACAGTCAAAACATGAAGAGAAACTAACAACACCAAAATAAAACCACCTTGAAAATGGTTAAGAAAGCAATCAAAAGCACTTGGGCGGTATGGATAGTTTTGTACCCCTACACTCCCACCAAATGGAAAAATGTAAGTGCACTGGAAAAACTAAATAAAAAATTTATATAATTTTCTTTGTCCATTATATTTAATGAAAGATTTTTAAAAGAAAGTTTGCTGCCCAAATATTCATATATATATATATATATATATATATATATATATATATATATATATATATATATATATATATAAACAAGTCTGGTTAAATAATTTAGACATATCATGTAGATTAGTTTTCATTGTGATCCTTTCAAGTTTGGGGATTAATTTCTTGGTAGCCTTAGAAAGTTGATTAAGAAAAATACCAAAATTTTCTTTCAAATAGTTTTTATTTTCCCCAAGTACTTTCAATCTCATCTGAGACCATCTTCAGGGAGTTAAGTTGTCTGTGTGTATGTATTATGTGTTTTTGTATATTCAAAACATTTCAACTGTTTGTTTTTACTGCTTATGCAGCATTCTAGATGTCAAACTTCACATGTTTTTTGGGGTTTTTACCAGTATAAGGGAAGTAACATTTTTCCTCATACATATATAATTTTTTTTTATAAGCATTCATGGACTTTGTTGCTATATTTATAGTTGACTTTATTTATTTTGGCCTTTAATTCTTTTATATAAAGAGCTTCAAAGATTTTTAGTTTTTGCTTATTATTGTTTTTTGTAATATCCATTTAATCTGTGAGTGTGAGCATGAGTGTTCCTTTAAATGCTGAGTTATTGAACTATGCTCAGCCAAATAAAATGTAAGTCTTTTATATATATATATATATATATATATATATATATATATATATAGTTAAGTTATGAAGAAATTGGTAATCCGTATGGGTAATCCCAAGGAGGATGAAATCCTGAGAGCTCAATGTAAATCCAGAGCTAATACTTAAAAGAAAAACAGACCACTTTAAGATACCATTATAATAATTTATTTCACCAGAGCCCTTTTAAAGGATGCCGGATCATCAGATAGCACTTCCAAAAATGAAATAAAACAAAAAAAAAAAAAAAAATTATTATTTTTTTATTTTTGGAAGTGCTATCTGATGATCTGGCAGCATTTAAAAGGGCTCTGGTGAAATAAATTATTATAATGGTACCTTAAAGTGGTCTGTTTTTCTTTTATATATATATATATATATATATATATATATATATATATATATATATATATATGTGTGTGTGTGTGTGTGTGTGTGTGGTGTGTGTGTGTGTGTGACATCTATATATACACAAAAGTGGATTGATAAGTTTGTATGCTGACATGTAGTTATTAGCTTAATTTTAATGTAAAATGTTGATTGTATAATGTTTAATTTTTTTTATCTTTTACCACAGAATTAAGTGCATTGACAAGAAATGAGATTATATTGAAAAATAATTGTGTTCTGTGTCATCTCGGGATCCCCATGCTGTTAATAAAAACAGTATCAATGAAGAGGGTCATTTACTTTTAAGGCAGTAGTAGGAATGCATGTCGCACATTGGCTCAGTGTCCCTCTTATGGATAAAAAATAGTGAATGTTATATTGTGCTTTTTGAGATTTCACAAGGGCAAATGTGTGAATTTTCACACATTTGCATAAAGAAAAAAGACCCCTGAATGATGTCAAAATCTGTGAAAATTTTTAATCTTTTAATAGCCACATATATAAATGTAGGTAGAAAAAAGCAAATGTTGATAAGATAGTGAGGGTCATAAAGTACTGCTTGGGCCCCCATTTGGTTGGTGAATTTGGAGTAGTATGTGCCAGCTCTGATGTACATGGTTATAAACAATTAAAGTATTGCTTTTTAGACATATCTTGTTTCTTTACATTTGTGAGTTCAATCTCTGGTCATACCAGTGTTGAGAAGTCATATGCTCTGATTCAATGGGGCAAAGAGACAAGATTAATTGATTCATTCATTTTTTTACAGCTTATCAACCCTTTTCAGGTTATTTTAAAGACAGACAAGGGCAGTGGAATGGGAACAGTCTACCTCTGTAGAATAAATAAACACTTCTGTTTGGAATCCTCTGTAAGTTACCCAGATTGATATACACCTGATGGGAACAATAACTGAAATGTCATGGTAACAACAGCAAAGATGAGAAAAATAGGTTGCATGTAAATAATAAAACCTTCAACTTTGATTGCATTCAGTAATATAGACTAGTTCTTTTTTGGGAGGCAAATGCTATTATAGTTCAAAGATTGCTAGTTTCCTTAGTTTTCTATGGCTTACCATCTCTTTGCAGGTTATTTAAAGCCAGAAAAGAGATTGTAAGAATTGTTTTTATTTTGAGATAATAAGGATTTAGTGATACAAGCCTTACTAATTAACCCATAGCTGGAGGGAGAAGTGGATTCATACCTTTCTGAAGGCTATTTTCACATAAGTGAATATAATGAAACCAACTGGAATTGGAACTCGGCTCTTTTATTAATAATTCCAAACTATCACACCACCTGCATATCCCAAATTACATCACCTGGTATTCCCAAGCAGTACTGACAAGACCCAATGTTGTCTAACACAAAAGAAACACAAAGTTACATAAAACTGGTGAGTATTAACTGATATGAGTTATCTCCATTGGTATTCCCAAGTGGTCACCTATCTCGCTAATGAAAGGTTCAGCATTGCTTAACAGACAAAAGAAACAAAGTTAAATAAAACTGGTGAATATTGACTGATATGAGTTATCTCCTTTCGTATTTCCTAACAATCACCCATCTAGCTACTGACAAGGCTCAATGTTGCTTAACAAAGTTGAATAAAACTGGTGAATATTGACTGATATGAGTTATCTCCCTTCGTATTTCTAGCTACTGACAAGGCTCAATGTTGCTTAACAAAGTTGAATAAAACTGGTGAGTAATAAGTGACATGAGTTATCTCCCCTGGTATTCCTAAGTGCCCACCGACAAGGCTGAATGTTGCTCAACAGAAAAGAAACACAAAGTTACATAAAACTGGTGAGTATTAACTGATATAAGTTACCTCCCTTGGTATTCCCAAATGGTCACCCAACCAGCTACTGACAAATCACAACATTTCTAAACAGACAAAAGGCACAAAGTTGAATAAAACTGGATAAGAATGAACTGGACAGACTAAAGTGTTCAGTTTGAAATTGCATGGTTACCAGGTATAATAACAGACACCTGAAGAAATACAGAGTTTACAACAGTTAAAACATTGTCTGTATAACAAACAATACTGGTCTAAATAGTAATGTATATAATAATGTTAATTTCTCATTTAAAAAATTCAGACATGAAAATTAGTATAGATATTGACTATTTCAACAGTAAAAGCACATTAGAAACAGATGAGGCAAAGCTGAATCCATATTGTTTGTCAGAGAGTAGGTCTTGAGAAGGGAGATGCTTAACCACTTCATCATTGATTAAAGCCTCGAAGACTTTCATGAACGTCTCAAAGGAAATCACAGAATGAGCCCCAGTCTGCTCATTGATAACAGAAAGATATTCTATTGGTAGGTGGAACATGGCATGGGGAGAAGGGAAAAGAGATGTTATCAGATACTACAACATGATCAGAATTGCCAAGAAGGAAGAACTGCATAATATGACAAGAGTCAGGGATAGAGGTAAAACAGAGGTCAAGAAGAGAGGCATTTCCATCAGGGTTACTGAGGAAATTTGATGAAAGGAAATGGTGCAAACGTAGCCTTGGGGTTGTCTACTGGAGGTGCCTGTAGGGACACCCTTCAATGCACACTGTGCCACTGTAAGAACCCCAATGTTATGCAATTGTTGATTAAAGCAGCCTCTCAAGTGTACTCTCATAGCTGAAGTAGACAACATATTTAAACAGTTTGTATCATGGCTATTGACCTGGATATTCAAGAAATCCTAACAAATCTTTGTAGGAGAAAGCATCATTTGATTCTGCAGGCTTTACTACTTGGTCATGGAAAATGAGCAAGGCTACAGTTTTCCCTACAGAGGGGGGACAAAGGTTCAATCCTTTTCTTTATTAGAATTTTATGAATGTCCAGGTCACTAGACACCATAATTAACTGGGGCAAAAGATGGCTTGGCAATTTTAATGCTTATAAAACTAAACTTTTCTCTATTAATCATTTGAAAGACCCTTCACTGCCTTGCATCAGCATGGCTGATGCTATCCTCCAAGATAGTGACTCATTGTGATTACTCTGGCTAACATTCTTAGCTGACATGAAGTGGAAAGAATATATTGAATCCATTACAAGGTCAGATGCTATGAAAATCAGTTCACTGTGTCAGGCAAGACAATACTTCTCTTCTGTATCTATCTTGAATATCTATAAGTCTACCATTCATTCATACTTCAAATATTATTTCCATATATGATCCAGTGCCCCTGCTATTTATCTGAAGCTCCTTGATAAGATACAAAGAAGATATTATTGGTCCTGATCTGGCAGCTCAGCTACAGTCACTTGGCTCTCTGTGCCTTTTTTACAAATAATTTCATGACAATTGTTTGGATGAGCTCTTTACTATGATACTGAGACTGTATGAATTTAAGCACAATACTGGTGGTGAGATCGCATCAATTTAAAGTTGAGCTGGCTAGATGTAGCCATAACTTTTCTATGCTAAGGGTCTCTTTTCTTGCACTTCTCATTTGTGGAACTCCCCCACCAACTCCATGCTTTCCAGCCAACTTTAATCTGCAAAAATTTAAATGCAATGTCAATCATCATCTACTGTCCTCCTGATTGCTCTTTTCTCTTTTTACTCATTACTAATGTTTCTGTTCCTAATTCCTCCACACCTTTTAACCCCTTGTGTGTTAATGGCTGTACTACCATGCTTGGGGTGACACTGATTAAAAGAGAAAAATACTCACTGTTTAAAATAAAAAATAAAATTTCAAACACGAGCGTCCACTATCATAATGTTTGATGTTATCTTCATAGTAAATTTGATTAGTTTGATAAGATCAAAATGGCAGCTGATGTCCAAAATGACCTTCAGTCTGTTGTTAAATGGAGTAAAAGGTAGCTTGTTAATTTTAACAACTCTAAAACTAAACTTCTCTCCATTAATCATCTGAGAGACTCTTCTCTGCCTTCCCTCAACATGGCTGATGCTAACCTCCAGGGAAGTGACTCATTGTGCCTTCTTCAGCTAAAGTTCTCAGCTGACATGAAGTGGAAAGACCATATTGAATCTATTTCAAGAGAAGCTGCTAAGAAAGTTGGTTCTCTGTGTCATACAAGAAAATTTTTCTCTGCAGAATCTATCCTATATATCTAAAAGTCTGCCATTTGTCCATGCTTTGAATATTGCTACTACATATGGTCCAGTACTCCTGCTATTTATCTAGAGCTCCTTGATAAAATCCAAAGAAGAATCAGCAATATTATTGGTCCAGATCCGGTGGTATGGCTTCAGTTACTTTCCCACTGCCATTAGGTTGCCTCCCTGTGCCTTTTCTATAAATACTTTCATGGTAATTGTTCAGATGGGCTCTTCGCTATGGTACCTAGACTTTCAGAATTTAAGTGCAGTACTAGACTGGTATCAAGATCTCATCAATTTACTGCTGAGCTGGCTCGATATAACCATAAATTCTATGCATTAGCATTAGTTTTTTTTCTAACACATTCCTTGTGGAAATCCTTTCCAGCTCCATGCTTTCCAAACAACTTTAATCTGCAAAATTTTAAATGCAATTTCAATCCCTATCTACTATCCTCCTGATTACTCATTTTGTTCTCACTCATTAGTAATGTTTCTGTTTCTAATTCTTCCACATCCAGTAACCACATTGTGTCTTAGTGGCTTTACTGCCTTGCATGAGGCGAACTTGATTAAAGAAAGAAAGAAAAAAATAATAAAAATATTAGATTAAAAATAAACTTATTAATTCTTTAGGAATTCAAAATAAATGTCAGATTTAAAACAACAGCATTAATTCTTTAGAAATTCAGATATATCAGATTTGTTGAAAGATATAACATCAAAAGAGAAACAAGTTATTGATTAATGAGATTACAATTTTTAAAAAGTTGAAGAGAGACCAGAGAACAATAAAAAAAATAATTGCAAACATTAGCAAGATAAGAAAAAAAACAAAAACCTGAAATGAGAAAATTTAAAAGGTAATAAACAAAAGTAGTTAAAGAAATTATTGAAAGTTGCTGGTGTTGTAAAAGAAAACAGAGAGAAAAGATGCAGAATTTTAAGAACAATGACTAAAGACATAAAAGCAGGCAAATTGGAAGCTTTAAGTAAACATCACAAGAAAAACATGAAAACTGAATTCTCAGCAGAAACTTTTACTAAAGAATGTAGAACTACTGGCTAGACAGATCAGCTAGAAGAGGCTGAGACCTTCATGATGATAGTTAACTAACATGAATTAGAAGATAACAAGGGGAAGGTTGAGTAGAATTTTGAGTGAGCATTTTCAGCATAAAAATTGTAGATGGTGGTGAAGTTATCAAGATAAATCCAAAGAATGTTTTCTTCAAAATGTTTTTTTGAGTGGTATAGGTCACAGATTTCAGCTTAGACTATGTGCTTTCACATTCCAAAAGGCTATTGCCTAGATATATCACTTGTAGTCAAAATAGTAACTTATACATTACTATTCTTTAAAAGAAATCAAAAAGAGCCTAAAAAGAACTGGTGAAAGAGAGTCCTCAGTGATTACTATATTTCAAAAGAACACTGTTTACACTATTCGGACTATTGTCCTCATTTTTGTTGCCATATTTATTACGTTTCATTGCCATGTGTCCTTGAGGACACATGGCACAGTGGATAAAGGCGTTAGTTAGATCCAGTGACAGGACCTAAAGAGTGTGAGTTCAATACCTGGTTAAGGCAGTGGAGGACTTGGAGAGGGGAATTAAGCAGGAGATAACTGATAACTGACATCCATTAGACATGGCACGTGGAACTAAAACAGTCTACTCCAGTGAGCGAAATAAAGGGTTCGGTTCAAGATTCCAAGTACTTGAAGAAGGCCGGAGCATACAACGGCTGAAACCTTGTAATAAATATGGTGACAAAGATGAGGACAACAGTCTGATAAATGTAAATAGTAAACATAATACCTCATCTCAGAAATATAGACAGATTTCAAAAGAATTTAAGAAGTGTCAAAAACAGTGAGCCTGGTTCAGCACGGATCAAGATCAGTAGATTCTCTCCCTGCTCATCTGTATGGAACACCTTTTATTCAGGTTTTTGACCACACATGTAAATTAGCAATAAAAGAACTAGAACCGCCCATGTGCTTTATAAAAAGTACTGGTGAGCATCTACAAGCTAAAATATTTCAACATTTGGAGTTGAAATAATACTGCTTCAACTATTAAAAATTTGGCATCGTTTAACAATGATGTTCACCATGTCCAAGGCCATAGAGCCTCTTGAAGCAGTGTTACAAAGTAAAAGGCACAGTTCATGGGGATATATGTAGAAGATATTTTACCCTAGACTTGAACAGGTTAAAATTGTAGTGATCAGAGAAGCACCTTGTTGAAAGCTAGACATATGAATGCTTACTTATAGTTTATAAATGATAACTTTGAAAAATCTAGAGCTTTAGAGAAAGTTTACTACAGTTGAACAAAATTAAACTTGAACTGTCTGAGTAAAATGGTTAGAAGTATATGCTAAAAAACCTGAAGAATCCTTTATAGCCAGAGAATATAATTCCTACAGTAAATTAAGGTGGTAGCCAAATTATGCTGTAGGGATAATAATTCAATGCCAAAGGTAATAATTCTCTTTACCAGGATGAAGGAAGAATGAAAAAGAAATAAGTCATGTGGAAATCTCAGAGGAAAACATAATGCCTTTAGTAAAATATTCAAAACTGAATCAAAATTACATTTTTCAACAAAACATAAACCCAAATCACACTTTGAAATTTAGTATCAAGTTTTCTGGATCATATCAGGTTTGTAATTATAAAGTGACTGTCACAAAATCTTGATCCCAACCTGATAGAAAATATATTGAAATACTTGAAATTCGAGATGAACTTTAGAAAAACAATCAAATTTGATCAATTTAATAAGATGTACATGTTAAATTCCTTGACAAAATCCAAAGAAGAATCTGTAATGTAATCAATCCTGACCAGTCATCTCGACTTCAGTCACTTTCTCAGTGATGTGATGTGTCTTCACTCTGTCTTTTCATGGCAACTGCTCTGATAAGCTCTTGTTTATTGCTCCCAGACTACATGAATTTAAGCATGCTAATGGATTGGCATCTAGGTCCAAAAAAGAATCTGTAATATAATTAATCCTGACCAGTCATCTTGACTTCAGTCACTTTCTCAGTGATGTGATGTGGTTTCACTCTGTCTTTTCATGGCAACTGCTCTGACGAGCTCTTGTTTATTGCTCCCAGACTACATGAATTTAAGCATGCTACTAGATTGGCATCTAGGTTTCACCCATTTACTGTTTAAAAAGCTAAATGCAACTGCCACTTCTACTCCAACAGTTTCTTTTCTCACACTTTCCACATGTTGAACTCCCTTCCATTTACTTGCTTCTCTGATAACTACAGTCTTGACAATCACTATCTTCTATCTTTTTGAATCCTGTTCATCTTTTGTCCTTTCTTCAATCCTCCCTATTCTCAATCTTCTTTTCCATTTTCATTCACTGTAAACTCCTGAATACTAATAGCATTCTTACCATACTTGCGATGAAATGATTAAAAAAAAGATTCTGCAAGAAAAATAATGGTTAAAAAGTGTCACCACTCCACTTATGATGATGATGATGCTCTTTTTGTAAAGGGTTAAAAGAGCATCATCATCATCAGTCATATAATTAGGTGTGGTCATAGGGTTGCTTGTGCAGCTGAGCACGATTTCCCTCCATATATCATTGTGACAATGTCTGAGCCTCTGTGAAGGGTCTTCTATCATTTCATTCCATCAGACTATTTTTTCCCTCTGTCCACATCTTATTCTTTTCTCTAAGGTGGTACCTTGTAGGTGTATTGTAGGTAGTCCTTTGTAAGACAGCAGTGCAAAGATTATTGGCTCTTATGACATGGCCATACCATTTCAACTTTCTCTTCTTGACAGAGGTTACAGGCTTGCTTCTTGTCTGATGGTGTCTAGTACTGCACCATTTGTGATGTAGTCTACATAGAAGATGTCTAGGACACTTCTCTAGCATCTCATTTCTAATGCTTGGATTCTCCACTGTAATTCTGCTGTTTATGCCTAAGATTCACAGACGGACAAAAAACTTGAGAAGGCCAGTACATGCAACAATCTGACCTTTGATTTCAGGCAGATATTCTTTCCAGATGGTTCTTAGTTTTGTGAGAGCTGCCATTGTTTGTGCTACTCTTCAAATTATTTCTTTTCACCAATATTTGATCCAGAATATTTGAATTGGTTCAAATATTTGAATTAGTCCAAATAGTGATATTTATCTTGGTTGAAACCCCCTTCTCATTATTATTCTCATTGCTTCTTTTTCTTCTTCTATATGCCACATCAAATCAGGACATAGTTAATCATGGCTCTTCACAACTTCCTATCTTTTGTGTTTTTCTACCTTTGCTAAAACCC
>OZ010575.1:33030305-33037805 GCA_963932145.1 Acanthosepion lycidas
AAATTTGCTGCATTTTTTAACTTCAAGGTTTCTTTGTCAGAATAAATTATGTTCATTGCTGAAAACCCTCTTTCAGCCTCTGCAGAACTTACAGCAATGGTATTAATTATATTTTTAGTTATTCTATATTGGCTATTAATACATAAGATTATTTTCAGATAATCCAAAAACTGGTATGCTAAGCTTTTATAATTTTAAGAATCAGTTCATGTGAACTGGTAGGATGCCATCACTGTATATATATATATATATATATATATATATATATATATATATATATATATATATATATATATAAACATTTTAGTTAGGGTATATCTGTAAAAGGACAATATGAATATAGACAGAAGGGAAACTTATATAGCCAACACATTTTATTCTCTATGGGATTTATCAAGGCAAAGGATTTTATTTTGTAACAAGTATTTATATATAGGAGCATATTATTCAAAATATATCACAAATAAATTAATCCCAAACTAAATTAATTTAAATAGAAATTTGCACAAAATATTCTAAAACATCACTTATTCACTTTCATTTATTAAACATTAAATTGTATCACTTCATGTCCTCCATAGCTTGCCTAACATTTCAGTTAACCTGATGAATATTTATGAGTGTTCCTTAACTCAAAAATTTAAAAAACCAATAACATTTTCAATATACCAGTTTTGCCAATGAATGTTGGTGGTAAGCCCAACCAGAGATCCACACTCTCTGCCATATTGTTATTGTCTTTTATTGAGTTTGAGAATCTTTTATGGCTACAGCCAACCATTGTCTTTTAAACACATGGATCCTTTATGGATGATAATTTTAACAAGGAATGCATGTGCTTGATGCTATTTAAAGTGAGGTAAGGACCTGCACAAGACCAATACACCCTCTGAAAAGTAGCATACGGCCATAAAACACCAATCTACATTAAACAACATCATGCCTGGTCAGTACCTAGATGGGTGACTGCTTAGGAATATAAGGTGCTGTAAGAATTCTGCAAATGACAAATTAACATTATTACATTCATTGCTATTTAAACCAGCATAATCATATTGGTTGTCATACAGACAACATTTTAGCTGTTGTAACCTCTGTACTTCTTCAGGTGGCTGTTTTATTGTAGCCAGTAATCTTGGAATTTCCGACTGAACACTTCAGTTTATCCAATAGGTTCTCATCCTGTTTTCTATGCTTAGGGGAGATAACTAATATCAGTTAATATGCACCAGTTTTATTCAACTTTCTGTCTCTTGTCTGTTAAGCAATGTTGAACCTTATCAATAGTTAGATGGATGACCACTTGGGAATACCAGGGGAGATAATTCATATCAATTAATACACACCAGCTTTATCCAACTTTGTGTCTTTTGTCTATGAAGCAATGTTAAGCCTTGTCAGTACCTAAATGGGTGACTGCTTGGGAATACCAGGGGTGATAACTCATCTCGATTAATACTCACCAAGTTTATCCAACTTTGTGTCTCTTGTCTTTTAACCAACATTAAACCTTGTCAGTAACTAGATGAGTGACTACTTGGGAATACCAGGTGATGTAATTTGGGATATGCAGGTGGTGTGATGGCTAATGGCATGGAATTATTAATCAAAGAGCCAAGTTCCAATTCCAGTTGGTTTCATTATATTCACTTATATGCAAATAACCTTTGGAAAGGTATTAATCCACTTCTCCCTCCAGCTATGGGTTAATTAGTAAGGCTTGTATCACTAACTCATTATTATCTCAAAATAAAAAAAAATTCTTACAATCTAAAAAGTATTTTCTGGATTTAAATAACCTGCAAAGAGATGGTAAGCCATAGAAAACTAAGGACACTAGCAATCTTTGAACTATAATAGCATTTGCCTCCCCAAAAAGAACTAGCCTATATTACTGAATGCAATCAAAGTTGAAGGTTTTATTATTTACAAGCAGACTATTTTTCTCATCTTTGCTGTTGTTACCATGACATTTCAGTTATTGTGCCTATCAGGTGTATATCAATCTGGGTAACTTACAGGGAATTCCAAACAGAAGCATTTATTTATTCTACAGAGGTAGACTGTTCCCATTCTATTGCCCTTGTCTGTCTTTAAAATAACCTGCAAAGGGTTGATAAGCTGTAAAAGATGAATGAATCAATCAATCTTGTCTCTTTGCCCCACTGAATCAGAGCATATGACTTCTCAGCACTGGTATGACCAGAGATTGAACTCACAAATGTAAAGAAACAAGATATGTCTAAAAAGCAATACTTTAATTGTTTATGTCAGCGCCGGAGCATACTACCCCTGAACTCGCCAACTGGGGGATCTTAAGTCTGATTGGGGGTCCCAGGCAGTGCTTTATGACCCTCACTATCTTATCAACATTTGCTTTTTTTGACCTACATTTATATATATGGCTATTAATGGATGAAAAATTTTCACAGATTTTGACATCATTCAGGGTTCTTTTTTATTCATGCAAAAAGCACTATATAAAATTCACTATTTTTTTATCCATAATGTTGAACTTATTATATTAAAATTATTCAACTTTTAACAAGAAAAATCTCAAATTGATGTTAAAAATTGCCACAAAATATTGTTGATTTATTTAAGATGCAATGATTTATTTGTATTTAGACAGAAATTATTTATTTTCGATTGTTCTAGTTGAATTCTTCACCTATATTGCATATGATCCATTATTGTACTTACAATAAAATTTGTATTTTATATGAATACTACCTCATAAAAATGTTTGCATCTTTTCTGTTGCTATCAAGACATTTCAAATGTTGTGCTCTCTGGTCTTCATCAAGTATGTCAATTCCGAACAGAACCATTTGTTTAATCTACAAAGGTAGACTCTTCATGTTCCACTGCCCATGTCTGGTGATATCTCAAGTTCTTATTTTTAGTACTGTTCATTTATTACTTGCTCTGTTTCCACTGTGTCCAATTACACACTGCCCAGCCTAGTGATTGAACTCACAATTACTACATCACCAAATTCATGAACCAATGCCAAGGTTTTATATAAGAGTGCTTTCTTCTAGATGGATGACTTAACAAAGACTAGATTTCCATACACGCATATGTACATATACACAGATATGGATATGCAAATATACAAGGTTGTTGTTGATAACGAGAAGGGTATTTAATGCTCTGTTTGAGTTTCCATCTAATTAGTAAACTCACACACGCATTCTTTCTGCATAAGCCCAACAGAAAAATTGTTGTTAATTGCCTCTTGCAAGTGTGCAAACAGAAGGCTATATACACTTACCTTCTTTGGTAGAAAAATCGAAATAGAAGGAGGAAAAGTAGAAGGATAATTAGTTATAGATAAGAATAGATCAAAATGAAAAGAAAAGGTGGGCTATAATGAACAAAAGAAAAGAAAAAAAAGAGAAGAAAACATCAGAGATATGAAGCATGTTTAATTTCTTTCATCTTTCACCAAAAGCGGTCTCCAATCCAAAATTGTATACACAGTTATCAAACAAATTCCAAAGTCATTGCTAATTACAATGATGCCATCTGATTGGTTGTTAAATAGACACATTTTCTTTATGAACTTAGAAGGAGTGTTTATAAAGAGGAACAGCAAGTCTTCACAGAAAGTAATTGTTCACTGGCTGAAAAAGCTTATATAGCAAATGGCTTTTACTAAATTATATCTTTGTAGTGCCGATGACTTGTGGAATACCATCTTCTTTTACGAAAACAAAAATTTTCCAGATGATTATAAATTAAAGGAATAAAAAGAAGTACAAGATGAAAAATGTAATAAAGGATTAATTATGGTTCTTTTTATGCTTGGTGAGAATTTAAATCTTTCATAAGAAAGAAAAGAGGAAAATATATAGAAAGAAAATGAAAAAAATGAACTGAAAGAAAGAGAGAGCAGAAAGAAAAAAAGTGACAAAAGGAGAGGAAAGAAGTAGAGCTAAGTAGAAAAAAAGAGAGAAAAAGAAAAGGAGAGAGAAGAAAGAAAAAATGTAAATAGAGAGAGAGCAAAAGAAAAAGAAGAGGTGGAAGAAAACAACAGGAAAATGAGAGAGGAAAAAAAAAGTTAAAAAAGATGAAAGAAGAGTTAAGAGCAAAATGAGGAAAATAGAGAGAAAGAAAAGAAAAAGAACAGGTAAAAAGAAAGAGGAAAAAAGGAAAAAAGAGGAAAATAGAGATAGAAAAAAGAAAGAAGCAGAACAAAGAGAAAGAAGAAAGCAAAAGAACAGGGAAAAAGTGAGAGAAGAAAGAAAAAGAAGAAAATAGAGGGAGAAAAAAGAAAAAGACATAAGTGGAAAAAGAGAAAGGAGGAAGAAAAAGAACATGAAAATGAAAGAGAAGAAAAAAAAAGAAAAAGTGAAGAAAGAAGAGCTAAGAGGAAAACAGGGAAATAAAAAAGAAAAAAGTGGAAAAATGGAGAAGAAAGAAAAAGAAATGTGGTAAAAAGAGAGAAAAAAAAAGGTTGAAAAAGGAGAAAGAAAAAAGAAAAACAAAGAACAAAGGCATAGAAAAAAAGAGAGAGAAGAAATCAAAGAAAGAAATGAAATAATGGAAGAAAGAAAAAAATAAGTGTAAAAAAATAGGAAAGTAAAAAGAAACAAAGAAATTGGGAAAAAAGGAAAGGATATAAAAAGAGCAAGCGAAAGGGATGAGGATTAAAGTAAAAATGTAGAAGACAGAAATGAGCATAAAATAGAAAAAAGTGAGAAAGAAAAAGAAGAAAAAAGAGATGAGTGAGATGAATGAGGAATTTGGAGGGAAAGGGAAAACAAATAAGAGAGAAGAGAATGGTTTGAGATAAGAGAGTAAAAGAAGAAAAAAGAAGAGTGAAAAGAAACAATGTGAAAAGTAATAGAGAAAATAACGAAGGAATAAAAAATATAAGAAAAAGAAAACATTAAAAATTGGAAGTGTAAAAAGAAAGAAAGAAAAGGAAATAAGAGAAGAGCCCTGCATATAGAGTGGTGGTTAACAAGCTGGTCTCGATAACTGTGAATCCGATTCTTATAGAACACCCAACAAAGGATTGGACTAACAAACCTAGAAAAGAGAAATCTTGTACTATTAGACAATATAAAAATATTATAAAGGACACCAAAAAACTCTTGGAAACCCAGAGAACACCCACATTTTATGCACCATGTCCCTCTAAGACTTGACTGTAGACAATTTTCTGTCCTTTGTAGTTTTAGCAATGTTTATCATTTCAATATTCTTCTCTATTCTGCCATCTATTCACACAGACTTGTTAAACAGGCTACTCAATGTTTCCATATGTTAAATTCTTCAAGCTGTCTTTCCTCCCTAAAGGGTGTGATGGGTAAAGTGTAGCCATTTTATATTTTTAATTTTGTGTATGCATGTTGTTTGTTTTTGATTTTGTCAACTACACAGTATCATAGGGTCAGTTGGGCACCATCTTTGAGAAAAAGAGCACCATGATGCAATTCACTTCTCCATAAATTTCGAAATGACATGCTGTACTGCATGACATTCCTGCTGGAAGGTCCAATACAAACATTTTAGAGAGTTTGAGTGTCAATCTGAGGACAGTGCAGAGGATTTAGAAAGTGTTGGATATATATCCAGTCAACATCCTGGTGTTTGATCACTAGTGATGGTGACATTACACCTCCATTCATCTTCCTGGAGGGCCTCAGACTCAACACGGTGGCCTACATCAAGTGCCTTGAGAAGGTAGTGCTGCCCTGGGTCAAGAGAGTGGCTGCACAAAAACCTGATGTCTGGCAACAGGACTCTGCACCATGCCACACAATCAGCAGAAGCCAATCATGTCAGACTATTTCTGCAACTACATAACCACTCCACAAAACTTTGGAATCACATTTCTTGTTGGTGCATATATTTTATAGTTTCACTTCATGGGACATGTGTAAATATATATATGGTTTGTGTATGTCTTAGTGGTATAAAAACCACTTTGAGAACAAATCATTTATGCCATTCCTTTTCCTGTCAGCCATTCTTCAAAGATGAGGTGTAGACTAGACTAGACGGCACAGTGATCTGTTTCTACAGTTGGATGTTGAGAATACCATGGACAGAACATGTAACTAACAAGGAAATTTTAAAGAAAATGGAATGAAAAAGGACACTTACAATGAGAAAGTGACAGTGGAAATTTACAGGACACCTACAGTAAGCGATGGATATACTGGCATCTAAATTATGCAGAAATGAAAATAACACTGACATTTCATTTTAAGATAAATTTACCAAATCACTTAGAATAATAAAGAGTAAATTGATTCAATAAAATTGCTGTTGGCTTCGACGATAGCCTCCAGACCACTTCCTTCAACGCTTCTGGATGGTCTCCTTGTTGAAGTTGGTGAATACTGCAATAATGTTTGACTTTAGTTCATCTTTGGTGTTAGAAGGAGTTTGGTTGATCTGTCACTCAACTGTGGTCAGCACATAATAATCAAGGGAGTTGCATTCTGAAAACTTAGATGGCCAGATGTAAGGGGTAATATGGTTGCAGAAATTGTCTGACAGCCATGACAGGGTACCCCTGCCTGTGTGGCATGGTGCAGAGTCTTGTTGCCCAACATAGGGTCTTCCAGCAGCCACCCTCTTGATCCAGAGCAGCATTACCTCCTCAAGGCACTTGATGTAGGCCCCGTGGAAAGATGAATGGAGGCATAACGTCATCATCAGTAGTGATCACACTAAACTCTTTCATAATCACCATTAGACTCATCCAACTCTGCATTATCCTCATATTGACACCTAAACACTCTGAAATGTTTGTATTGGAGCTTCCAGTGCAAATCCCAAGCAGTACAACATACCGTTTCCAAATTTCTGGTGGAGGGAATTGCATCATAGTGCTCTTTTTCTTACAGACACTGACACTACTGTGCCATTGAAAAAAAAATCAAAAAGCAAATAATGCACAAACACAAAATTTAAAATATAAAATGGGTAGAACTTGCATATCACATCCTGTATGTGTGTGTGTGTATATATATATATACATATATATATATATATATATATCCAAAGAAGTTTACTAAAATTCAAACAACAAGTCCTGTCTGTTTAATTTTTTCTTGCAATAAAAATATTTATTGCAAGAAAAAAATGAACAGAGAGTGCTTGTTTGAGTTTATTTGGATGAACTCTTGCAGCCAAAATACATATTACATATATATACACCTACACACACGCACACATATATATATACACCTACACACACGCACACATATATATATATATACCTACACACGTGCACACATATATATATATACCTACACACGTGCACACATATATATATACCTACACACACATATACCTACCTACACACACATATACATATATATATATATATATATATACACACATATATACCTACACACACACACATATATATATATATATATACACACATATATACCTACACACACACACATATATATATATATATATATATATATACACACATATATACCTACACACACACACACATATATATAT
>OZ010575.1:33042805-33072805 GCA_963932145.1 Acanthosepion lycidas
TACACATGTATGATAT
The DNA here is from genome assembly GCA_963932145.1 of Acanthosepion lycidas. NCBI lineage: Eukaryota > Metazoa > Mollusca > Cephalopoda > Sepiida > Sepiidae > Acanthosepion > Acanthosepion lycidas. Next base: position 33,042,822 of record OZ010575.1, read on the forward strand.
ATATACATATATATGTGTGTATGAAATATACACATGTATGATATATATACATATATATGTATGTATGAAATATACACATGTATGATATATATACATATGTATGTATGAAATATACACATGTATGATATATATACATATATATGTATGCATGAAATATACGCATGTATGATATATATACATATAAATGTATGTATGAAATATACGCATGTATGATATATATACATATAAATGTATGTATGAAATATACACATTTATGATATATATACATATAAATGTATGAATGAAATATACACATATATGATATATATACATATAAATGTATGTATGAAATATACACATGTATAATATATATACATATATATGTATGTATGTATCAAATATACACATAATATATATATATCAAATATACACATGTATAATATATATATCAAATATACACATGTCTAATAAATATTTATCTATTATTTGAATATAAATTTAAATATATCTATTCATGGAAAAAATTTTAAGATTTTGCATAAGGCTTCCTAATATTCTTTTGTTTTATTGTTTACTGTTTAATTAAACATGGCAGCTCAAACAAAATGTGATCAATTTGTCACATTGAAATGGCTGTTATAAAAAATTGTGAGGTGGTAGAACAATTAAATGTTTGAAGAAAATCTGTTTTTAAAATGTGGGAAAAGTTTCAAGAGGAGCCAGCAACATCACCAAATCCAATTCCAGGAAGAAACAGTTTAGGAGAGTCATTGAAACCACCAAAAAATGAAGAGAAATTCATGAAGAAACATGTCAAAGATCACAAAAGAGCTAGATAGTTGCTAAGAACAAAATATTTGAAGGAGATGCAGCATGCCGCAGAAAAATCTTCATTTGGTTGAATGAGAAGTGGATGGTTGGTTGGGTTTTATGGCATATCAACCACTGTAGGTCATTTAATGCCAAATTAAGGTGTATATATATATATATATATATATATATAAATACATACATACATACCTATACATATATTAAATATACAGTACTATTAAACATATAGCTGGCAACATTATTTTTTCCCAAAAAACGTATAGCTGGCAATATTATTTTTTCCAAAAAACGTATAGCTCTCAACATTATTTTTCCGAAAACATTATCTGAAGCCTTGTTGTTGGACGTAGTTTATCGTCATACCCAGGACGCTGAGAAGTGGAAGCTGTGCTCAACTATCAAAGTGATATGGTTTAAGTCACTTCAACAGGAAACATTCTCAAAGGTGTCAGAACACAATTTAAGTAACATAAAGCAAGTGGAATCATGGTTTAGGCTTTTGTTGCTTCTGGTGATTCAAAATCAAACAGTTGATTCTACACAAAATATATTTGCTGGAATCCAATCTGAATCGCTCAAATTTTGGTTTCATCCAACCAGATAACACTTTCCCGAAATAGATCTTTGGACTTCCTAATTCCTGTTCTTTTATTGTTCTCTCTCCTTTTATATGTCGCTTGTCACCTCAGGACGTAGGCGATCATGGCTCTCCACAACTTCCTGTCCTTTGTAGATCTTAATAAACCTTTCTGTTAATTCTCCTAAGCTCTTTCCCACCATCCATTTATGTTATGCATTGATTTCTTCTGTCCCTCTTACACACTGATGAACATCAGATTTCCCAAGCACTTCTACCTCATTATGTACCCCATAAACCTCACCTGTCTCTTCCTGATGTTAAGTATAAGTTTCCTTTTTGTTTCCATTTTCTCTAAAACTTTATCATTGCTCACATGTTTGGTCCATGGTATGTTCAGTATCCTTCTGTAGGACTACATTTTTGTTGCTTCAAGTCTCTTCATCTTTTAGATTGTCCAGCACTCACTGCCATACAGGAGAATGGATATCATGTAACATTTAGTACTCTTTTCCTTCTTTCTAGTGAAGTTTTTCTATTTCTTAGTACTCTGCTTAGCATTTGCAATGCTTCCCTGGTTATCCCAATATGTCTTTGGATTTCCATGTCACTCTATCTATCCTCTGTTAAAACACTTCCCAGATATTTAAATTTGTACACTTGTTCAATTCTGATATCTCTGATTTGTAATTTGCACTTTGGGCTCATCCTTTTTCTCATATTCTCTCACACTCAGTAACCCCTTGAATCTTAGTGGTTTTATTGCCCTGCTTGGGGTGAAATGGTTAAAAAAAAAGATGGAGTATCTTTTAGATGTTTAATTATATATTCTAGATGATCTTTGAGGTGATTTTATTTCAGAACAGAGAAATTTTCTATGGTCTACAAAGGATAGGGGTTTGTGGAAAGTCATGATCACCCACGTCATGAAGGGACATGGCACATAGATGATGATAATCAAATGATCATTAAATGTGTTGATTCAGCATCAAATGACATTTCATTTTATTAAATAAATTTTGAATTGATTAAAAAATAGTATATTTGCTAGTATTTAAATTGAATTGTTCGATTTTGATTTCATCTGACCAGATAACACTTTCCCAAATAGATTTCCTGTCTATCTAATTCTTGTTCTTTAATTGTTCTCTCTCCTTAATGTTTTCTTTTTGTCATATTATCACACACTCAGTAACCCCCTTGTATCTTAGTGGCTTTATTACTTTACCTGGAATGAAATAATTAAAAAAAAAAGAAAGATAAAGAGTCTTTCAGATGTTTATTAACATATTCTAGATGAGCTTTGGGGTTCAGGGTGGCAGCACTTGTTTGGGTCCCAGTTATGGGCAAATAGCTAACCTCTGCCACAAACAATTCAACAGTATATTTTTATAATAAAATTATCAATAGCACATTTTTGTAGTGAAATTACCAGCAATGCCATTAAGAAAATTAACAGCAACACATTTTATCTACAAACTATATCTCTAAAAAGATTTACATTTACTCTGAAAATATAAAATTATGTACAAAATATCTGTAGTTGAAGGCATAAAATTGAGTAATTTACATTTTGGCATTAAATAATCCATTGAGGTTGATATGATGCTCAACAAAATCATCAAACCAACCATGCTTTGGGGTTATGTTATTTAAAATATCTTACCTCTATAAATCACAACATATTGTGGATTTGTGCACTGCAGCATCAAGCATGAACAGACATCTTCCGGTCTTCAAGAGTAATGGAAGGGTTTGTTTGCCTGTCTATACTGGAATTGATTTATGCTGTCATCTTAGAGAGATATCCAGTTCTTCTGCGATTTGGAGTGGCACCATGAAGCTTCCACTTCTTGAACACAAGCATCACGGTACTTTTGCTACTTTTTTTTGCCATCGTGTTACAGCTTTCTTTATATGTTATTTTTTTTTTTTTTTTAAATAATTTAACTCTAAGCAAGGCAATAAAAGCTACTATCCTAGGAGTTATGCAGAGTGAAAGACACAGAGGACAATAAAATAACAAAATTCAAGGAGACAATTGACATTGCGTTTAAATTTCTGAAGATTGTTGTTGACTGAAAAGCAGAATGTCTTCTTTTTTTTCTTTTTTTTTTTTTAACAGTAAGGTTCACCTTGTACAAAGCCTTGGCGGCCACTCGTGGGTTACAATAATGGGTAGTTTATATAGATAATGATAACGGTTGACTCTAGACTTGAACAGGTTAAGATTGTAGTGAGTGGGGAAACGTCCTCTAAAGAGTCTGTTCAATAGGGCAGTGGTTCGCGAGTAGAATTTGTTTGAGTAGAACTTACTTCTCACCGATGGCATACAGAATGAAGGTAGTTTGTTACTATGTAAATGGCATGTCGGATTCTAGCCATAAAGGTCAGACCTGGCGGAACTAGGAGATGCAGTTCATCCGAGCACTTTCCATGGTAGTAATGATGGAGCAGTGAGAGGCTCGTCACTTTCCCCCTGTGTTGGAGTATCTGGAAGAGAGTTCTATAAGCGAGAAGTGTGGGAAAAGAAACTATCAACAGAGAACTCAGAAGCTGATTCGTAATGGTGGCGTAGACGGTGCACGAACCCCACTAATATTTCTAAGAAAATATTTTTCGTTGCAAAGTAGATAAGGTAAGCTAATATAGTGTCGGAGAAATAACTGAACTTAAGTCAATGTTAACCAATCGACATAAACTTGAATCTAATCTTATGAAATATTTTTCAGTCTTTCTGATAACAATAAAATAAATTTTGAAAATAATAATCAAAATAAAATAAATCAAAATTTTAAAATGACCAGCTATAATGAAAAAAGTTTTTTATCGTGATATATTATCGTATATTTCATTAATAAATTTTAAGATTCGTTTTTAATTACCTTTTACTCAAAAAGTTTAAATTTACAATTTTACATATCAAATAAATAAAAGAAATGCGAATTTAAATTTTGAAGCATATTCTTAAAAGACACTTATAAAATGCAACGGTAAAGGTCATCAGTGATGTTACCCTGATTTCATTTCGGATATTACATCAGATCCACCCCGACCTGTTAAGGCCACCTCTACGTATAATTCGCTCCACGATGTGATTTTAACACCAAAATATATATTAATAATCAGGAGGTAGATTTTTCTTACGGCAATGAGACTTGCATTAGCCAATCAGAATTTGCTTGACTGCTGTCCAGAGGTATAAGAACAAAGGTGCGACGTGCGCGCGCTTTCCAGTTTTTTTGCCTCTCCTGCACATGCGCCAACGTTATTGTAAGTCTTTATTTTACATTTACTTGAAGGAGAAAAAAAATTATTTTCCTAATACGGCGTTTAATTCCTTGTGGAATCAAACACCGTTTTATGTTCTCGCTTTTACGTCCTTGCATTCACTTACTAACGTAAGAAAAAAAAAACACTCAAACAAACCGTACAGTAAATTGAACACGTTCTTGAATGGCATACTGTAGGCCTTTATGGATACGAAAAGTCAAAATCAACGGGGCGATATTCTATCGTGGGGAGGTCGTATTAAACTCGATTAAAAACCGATGGCTTCATGGGTTTGAAAGATATTTGATGCTAAATTTTCTTCGTAAAACAATGTAAAAAAAATTAAAAAAATTGGTTCGCCTATGGCCCCTCACCAAACTAAGTTCTAACTACGGTTTTTTTGTGTTTTTTTTTTTTTTTTATTTTTTTTTTTTAAGAAAAAAAAGCTAAAACACACCGTTGGCTTCATTTCCGTCCTAGCCAGAGAGTGCAAGTTGACTTACCAACAAAAGGTGAAGAGAAAGAGAGAGGAGAAAAAATCGTTTCATTCAACGAACGAACTTATTAATTCTTTAATTCACGGGTCATTCCTTTTCAGCCAAATCCGCTGGAATCCTTCTTCAGCTACATCAAAGCTTTCTGTCAGTACTTTCTTTTTTTGCAGCTCCCACTATAACAATTTTGGCAATGCTTTGCTCAGTGAGTGTCCCACAGAACCTCTGCATCCCATTTTTATCAGATCGAAGTAAGTTTACCAACCATTTTGCTGGCACCTTTCGACAAATTCCTGGTATTTGTCATGCTTTCTTTCATTAGCAAAGGTGATGTTTTCCTCGCAAGTAACCGATAATTCCTGAATTGTTAACTTCTTTGTGCTATATTCGAATAAATTAATAGATCGGGACGCAGTGTTGTCTGTACTATATGACTGGAATTTCAATTGTTTTTTTAGGTCCGTGGTCAGCTGCCAGTCGGGTGCTGTTGAAATCATGTTTGGGGTACTCTTTTCGGTTCCCGTTTTCTTTTCCTCGGCTTTAATAAAATTTATTAACGGATCTCTTAACCCTGCTTTATATTTGCACGACCTGATGGCTTTCGTGACTGCGTTCGCTAAGGCTCTGAGGACCTGGTCATGGCGCCAACGATATCGGCCATCCCCTAAAGCCTTCGAGCAGCTGCTTAATATGTGCTGCAAAAACCCTCCCTTTCCACGTAGAGCACAGTTGGGTGTTTCTTTCATTCCCCCAAACATTCAGATTTGCTGAACTTGAGAACGTCGTAGACCGATTTTATTAGGAACTGAATTCTACTAAAATCAGCGCGCCAGCAATCTGTCCAATGTATCTTAACCTGATCAATTTTGTCTATGCTCCTTGTTGGTACAGCCCAACCATACTACTGTAACGGTTTTCCTCGGTACCTGCTCAAACTTCATTTTGTAATAACTGGCGCCTTTCTTTACCTTAGGCCTTGTGATGTTTACTGGGAAAGTAGCCCAGTCCTGTCTTCCTTTTGCCGTGATCCCGATTAAGGCCTTTTTGTTTTAGGCTCTTCTGTCACAGCTAATTTCTACCTACCTCCTTACTAGGAACTCCTCTTTGATGCAGCTATTGGTATTCTCCTCTCCAGAGTGTCCACCGTAGTGACTGGGACTTCATATAGCTGAAGCGGCCAAAGCAATTTGGGTAATAATGAGTGTTGAAATACCTATGCTTTAAATCAGCCTGGTAGGCCTGATTTATCGATTTTTAATAAGGTTGTGTCGAGGTTGTCACTAATCTGGCAGATATGGGCGGTATCTTTCAGACTACTGTTGAATGTCTTGCCTAAGCTCTTGATTGGTTTCTCTGAGAGCGTTAGGATGTTAGTTCCCGCAAGAGTAAATCTATATTTGTCGGTGACCTGGCCTTTTTTAATCACTAGAGACCTTGATTTAGCTGGATTGAATTTCATCCTAGCCTAGTTCATGTTTCTTTCAAGACCCCTCAAGTGTCAATTGCCAACTGTTACAAAATTAGTTGTGACTGTAAGGTAGGTACCTCCAAGAGATCGCTAAAAAAGAGCATAGCATGATGAAAAAGACGCCAAACTTGACGAAAACAAAATTTTATCGTCTAAATGTTTATTATTAAGAGGAAAGATCAAAGTATTTTGGGGGGTAATTTTTACATTTTTTAATCGTTCCTAGCACATCCGAAATTTTCGTTAAAAATCTCGTTTTTTTTTTTTTGTTTGTTTTTTTTTTTGAGTCATCAAAATTGACCATTTTTTCCATTTTATGAAAAAACTGGAAATCTCACTTTGAAATTATTTTAAATATCAATTATAATTTTTTCAAAACTTATTTTAAGAAAATCAAAAAATATAATGTTTATTTAAAATATTTTGAATCAAGCTTAACTTAGCTTCTGCGCCGAAAAGATGTAATTTGAAAATAAAACAAAGCAGGTCATAAACTTTCGCGTCACTTGACAGGTGATGAATGACATATTGACGGATTCCGTGAGGATAATTTGTTCTACGGAAGGAGAAAAGTGAAATAATTTACATTTAAGTGTACAAATTATTTACCTCGTTATTTTTAAGGAAAACTTTCAGCGCTCTATTTTTTTTTTGTACTTAGCTTTCACCTTTACGTTTACGATGCTTTATGGAAAATATATTATAAAGAAATTAAAATAAGACTGTTAAGAGTGAGATTAAGGTCATCCATGTAAGCTCTTATTGGTGGCAGCCGGACCCTTGACTCTGACTGGGGTCCACAGCACTTCTCTGTCGCCTTGACAATCATATTCATAGCTAAGGTGAAGAGTGCTGCCGATATTGTACAGCCCGTTATTATAGCTTTTTTTAATTTGCAGACGAAGTGTTCTTGATGTTACTCTCACCTAAAAGTTGCTGTAATAGTCCATGATCAAATTGCCAGTGATGATAGGAATGTGGTGCCCTTCTAAAGCTTCACCCACGAGTTTGTGTGGAAATGACCCGTAAGCGTTTTCGGGGTCCAACCACAAGATCGTTGTTACCCTTGTTCTTTTTGGCTTCTCTCAGAAGTTGCGTCAGTTCTCCTGTGTGTGCCAGGCAACTAGACCATTCCAACAATGCCACCCTTCTGGACTGACGAGTCAATGTAGCCGTTATTGATATAGTAATAAGAGAGACGCTTGACCAATATTGCACTCGGTGTTAAGAAGAGAAATGATGAAATTGTCCAATCTTTTTTGAGGATTTTTCCTTAGGGGGTCCATATCCCGTCGGCTTGTCTCCATTGTGCAGCAATCCTGCCTCTCATCCAGATCGCCTTTAACAATTTCCACAGAAATTGGAGTATTCCCGTGCATTGCTTGTAAACGATGTAAGAGACTACACTAGAACCCGGTGACGATGCAGATCCCGAAGTTCTGACCACCTCTTGAATTTCTTTCCACGTTGGAGTCTGTATTAAATTCATTATTTGGGGGCTTCTGGGTAATCAACAGTTCATTTGGGCCCAATTCCTGTTTCCTTGCCGGGTCACAGAAGGTGTTTCAAAGATAAATGCTAATCTTCTCCTCTGGTGTCTCTAATATGCCACTCGTCTTATCTCCCAGGGGAGACCTAGCGAAACCAAACGGATTTGATATGAAACTGGCTCATTTCCTCGCTCTCTCTTTCCTCCCCCTTCTGTGCCACTCCACCCTGCGTAAGTTCTTCAGTTTATTTCTCAGGATGTCACGTAACTCCGCAAGAGCATGGCTTTCTTCAGTACTGGCAGATTTAAATTGCTTCCTGATGTTCTTATCTATTTCCTCAGATCTCTTATCGTGTTTTCTCTCCTGTCCAAAGTGTAAATATTTTCCTGGGGTTTTGTTTCAATAAAGCCAAACGTTTCCGCTGCCATGCCTACAATTATCGTTGTCATAAGTTTCAAACGTTGGACTAAATCTCCTCCCGAAGCTACGTGCAAATGTGATGTCATTATCAAACTCCTGTCATTCCCCCTTGTTGTTATCTGAGGGGTGCAATTTAATCCTCTTCTGGGATGCCATACCTGGTGAATGAGTAACAGATGCTTGGAAATCCGGGGCACTGTGGGGTGCTTTCTGGTCTCGCACCTCTTCTGGTTTACCAATACTATAACCTGTACGTTGCGTCCGTTTCTCCCCCTCCAGGAATTTAATGCAGCCTTTTTGTATTTTGAGGCCTCGTGGATTTTTACATATCTTTCTTCATAGGCATTTACTCGTAATCTGTTGTACATTGCCAGTCGTTCTGTCCTAGTGGGGATCCCATGCGAACACAGCAAACCCTAAACGCCGTCTTTCCGAGCTGTTGACTGTCTTTCCAATAGTCAACCAGTCTATTCCCTGGTTGCCAACTGAACTGTTCTCAGTAGTCTCTGTAAAAATCCAGACCAAATATTCTTAAAATACATTTATAAAATGCAATGGTAGAGGTCATCATTGATGATATATATATATATATATATATATATATATATATATATACCTAGTGAGCCAGACAAACCTACCTAGGTTTCACCTAAACGGATCGTCAGGGAAAGTACGTACTTTCCCTGACGCTCCGTTTAGGTGAAACCTAGGTAGGTTTGTCTGGCTCACTAGGTGTATCTAGGTCTGCTCTACGGTTGTATTGAGCTCTTTTGTTAGTTGTTTACTCGTATCGGGGTTTTTTCTTTGGGCTTCAGACCTGCATCTGTGCGATTTTTTTCGGCAGTAGTTCATGTTTGTAGCTTTCTTTTTTTTAAACCTTTTTTTCCCTCGAGATTGATTTGATTATTGGCAAATCAAAAATTCGAGGGTTTTTCGAAACGAGTCTAGTTATCTATATTTGTATATATATATATATATATATATATATATATATATATATATATATATGTGTGTGTGTGTGTGAACACTTTCTACTCATTTCTATATCCTAATATATATGATCACAGAATCTAAAATTTTGAATTGAAATTTTTACTGAGGAATATGCCACCCTCTTACTGAAAATGTTGGCACTTACGGTTACAACTAGCAATTTCAACAGCAAGATTGTGGGATGTAGCAGCCAAATAGCACTTTTGCAAAGTCAAATTAGCGATGTGGAAAGCTCATCAGAACAATTACCATGAAAATATTTACAGAAGAATTCTCAATAGCTTTTTGTCATGACTGATACATTTGTTTAACTGATGAGCACATGGTGATGGTAGACAGCAGAATATTATCCATGATTTACAAGAAGAATCCATTGTAAATTTTATCCCAAACCAGTCACACCTCCATAACGATCTGTGATGGGCACCTGGAAAATGGTGTAATGATTAGTAAGTTCAATCCTCACTATATTCCCCATGCTTTTAGCCTTGTGCCACATCTAAGCTATGCTTATAAAATTATTTGGGCACTTTGACGTAGTGTAATAAGCTTGTCTTGCTAGAGCAAACTTGTGAGTTTGATCTTCACTGGGTGCTCCATACATTCGGCCTTGTGCCACATCTAAGCTACTTAGAAAATCACCATAATAATCATTAACAGTTTGTAGTGTATCAGTGCTGTGATTCGGAATTAGATCTTTTGTTAAAAGAGGTGGGTGACCATAAACTACATTCGCTAACAAGACCTCTGATCAGAAGATTTGAACTTTTGAGGAGCCTGGAACCACCTCTTCCTTGTTGTTCACAGGTCTACCCTGACCCAGGGTGATAGCACCTGTTAGGGTCCTTGTTATGGGCAAATAGTGACCCCACCAAAAAAAAGTTCTATGAAAGTTTAAAAACACATTTTATATATTAAAAAAAAAATTGACAAATACATCTTCTATAGTTGAAGGTATAAAATTGTGTCCAAAATACTTAATTTTCAGCAATAAATATCTCCGAGGTTGATATGCCATTAAACAAAATGAACCAAATCAAAAGTGGGTGGGAATATTTAAGCAACAGGGGTTTGCTAATTTTGGCAATTAATTTAGGATAGAGCAAGGATGATTTTTTCTTGTTTAAAAACTTTAGTAAATTCTGTTCTCAAATATTATTTAGGCAAGGTGGGTAAATAATTTTGTTAGTGTAAATAATTTTACAACATACGCTATGAACACTTCAATCCCTTGCAAAAGCATAAATTATATGATCAGAATAGACATTACTGGAAGATCCTACCTTTCATAAAACCAATATATATATATATATATATATATATATATATATATATATATATGTGTGTGTGTTCATGTTCCCATATAAGTAGCCAAGGTAATAGTCACCCACAAATTTTAGGAGTTTGATAGATCAACAACACAGAAATCAAACCCCTCAAGCTCTGCTATATATATATATATATATATATATTCAATTTTAATAGAAAACAGAAAACCTTAAGGGTTCATTGGTTATAATTTATTTTCCCCAGGTATGTGGTTTTTACCTGGTTCATCAAACCCACTTCCAAGACCAAGCGTGAAAAAATTTTTTAAATTTACATATAGTTCTCATACACTTTTGAGTGGTGTGTGTGTATATATATATATATATATATATATATATATATATATATATATATATATATATATATATATATATATATGTGTGTGTGTGTATAGAGGAAAAACGTTGAAAAAAGTTTTTGTAGGACATGTTTCATCCTTTCATCAGACTAGGTTTTTTTATGTTGATGCAACTACACGTTTTAAATTTAAAAGAATACAGTTTATTTTTTATGTGTTTTTGGTATATAATCTGGTCAGTTTATTTTGGATTCTTTTTCCTTTCCTTTTGGTTCCCATCATTTTTGTTATTAAATATCCTACATTGTAATAAAAGATCTGCCAAGAATGATGAAACATTTTTAGTACCTGGACACAAATTTACTATGGATGTACTAGCAATTAAAGCACTTTAGTATATTACTATACTTTCTTGAGTATCCGTACCTCGATTATTCGAATTTCGATTTATCAATTATTCTGGATGTGGAATGAAAAGAGAAACTGAAATCATCTGAACCTTTTTTAATTTTCCAAACTAAATCCAATATTTAATATCAGTCAATCATTTGGTGCATTTAGAAAACGATGGTCAACATTTTATAAACAATGACAAAATTGGTTATGATTTCAACCAAAAGCTACTCTTAGAGAAATATCTAATTTAATCAAGCTTTGAGAGTTAACAGCAGAAAAATTCTAGCTCTCCGCATCTTTACACTTCTTTCTAAGGTCTTCTAATAACTCTTTGGACTTCGTGATTGCAGCACATGGTAACTAAGAAGCAAAACGTAATTGTAAACTGCAGTATATTATTTACAGAAAGAAAGCGCTGGAAATTTCACACCAAACCAGTCACGCCATCATAGATAACCATCTATGACACTGTGAAACAAAGGTTTGTAGCATAACAATGCTGTAAACCAGAATTAGATTTGCAGGCAGTGTGAATATTTAGGCAACATAGGTTTGCCAGTTTTGCCAATTTATTTAGGGTAAAGCAAACATTATTTATTAATATCCAGTTAAAAATGAATATTTTCCTATTTTAAAACCTATCGTAAATCACTTGTTCTGTTCTCAAAAATATAATTTCGCAAAGGATCTGAATATTTTTACAACCACCTCTCTCTCTCTTTATATATATATATATGTCTATGTCTCTGAGTTTGAGCACATTTTTTTTGCTTACGGCTTTATTTCGATCTTCGCCAGATGGGTTCTTTCCCCACTCCAGATGTGACTGGTTGGCATATGCATGGTGTGCTAACACTGTCCACCATTTTTTCCCATCTTAGTCTTTTCTGGGGGTATAAAAGCTTTCATTTTTACATTACAGCTGCCAACAGCCTGACAATTCGTTAAAGGCATGAAACCTATAGTAGTGGTTGGACTGTGTACACCTGAAAGGTGATTCTTTGTTTAGAAAAACTCTACCATATTGTATGGTGTTGTGCACTTTTCTTTTTTGGTGTGTATACACAGCAGACTCTTTTCAAGTGCTGCTCTTATATATATATATATATATATATATATATATATATATATATATATATGTGTGTGTGTGTACACATTGGCATATACATATACATGCACTAAGGTTCACATTTCATATATTATTTGCAAAAATGCATGCATGCATAATTACAATTCTGAACTGGTTCCTGCTCTTTAAAATGGTACAGGTCTGGGGATCATTTGCAATGGGGCTGCAAATAAATAATTCCCTTGCTTAAAATTATATAATAGATAAATGGAATATTAGACTTTAATTTAAAAAGACTTGTTTAAATATTTAATATTCATCTACTCAATACTATCTATCGTAATTGTAAGTATATTTTATCATTAATGTACATTTTATATCTACCTTTACATTATAATTGTAAGCGTTTATTCAGAGCCTTTGCATGTTGAGTGTGGCTGGAATTTGAGTGTCTTTCCATTTTTAAAAATCTTTTAACACCATTCCCACTATATATATATATATATATATATATATATATATATATATATATATATATATGTTTTGTTAAATAATATTGGGAAGTTCTATCAACTTTTTTTATTAAATTTTAAGATAAAAAAAAACACAATTTCAATTTGACCATTTATATGATGTCACCTTAAGTGACTTGAAATCGAATCCATTAAATGTGAGAAGCTTGGAATTGAAAAGTAGCGACACACAGAACCATCTTTTAAAATGATGGTAGTAACATTCAAATGTACTTGGGAGGTGGGGAAATAATGTAAAATAAAAGTTATTAGGAATGCTGTCAAATTTACTGATAACACAAAACATGTTATTCAAAAATTTGAAAGATTTAATAAAAACTTGATAGACATGTTTGAGACAATTCCTACAGTCAAAATACACTTTGATTAGCTGCGATACAGCAAAGCAGTCTGTCTGTGGATGACAATATATATGCTCCTGAAAAATTTATTTCAATTGAGTTCTCTGGGGAGGAAGTGTGGGTTTGTAAACAGTGACTATTACAGCTAATAATGCATGACTCTTTGGTAACTCAAATCGAGTTCTCTCAGTCATTGTGTTTATCTAAAAATAAATATGCTTAAATTCATCTTAATTCTTGTGGTGCACCAACAGCTTAATGGTAGAATCCCTGACTGACACCAATTCAGTCGGGTTTTGATCCTAGCTAGAGCCAACCAGACATCTAGCCACACTGATGAGTTGTGATACAGCGAAAAAAGTCTGTGGATGACAATATATATGTATATGTAATGGTAGCATTCTACCGATTTGCACAGACCGATTCTTAAAAATATAAAAGCTGAATGAACTGGTTGTTGGATTACCCAAAAATAATCTTATGTATTAATTGCAGATATATAATAGCTAGAAATATAATTAATACCATTGCTATAAGTTCTGCAGAATCTGGAAAAGGGGTTTTCTGTGATGAACATAATTTATTTTGACAAAAGAAATTGTCTTGAAGTTAAAAATATGGCAAATGTTTGAGTCATAAATTTGATAGGATCTTTGGGACTGCAACGATTCAGTTGGCTAAGAAACCATAACACAGCTGATGACACTAGAGTCAAAAAGCATCATACTTGAACAGAAATATGATGAAAATAGAATTTCTATCTGGAAATACTTTAGTAAATAAATGTTTTCTATTATCAAAATGGTTTAATTCTTTTTGATGCTTTAAAGTGATTTGTTTCCAACCTAAAATTGAAAAGGGAAGCATAATAGGCTGCCTTTATAGAACCAATTCCTAGAAATTTGTGATGCTACTATTTAATATATATATACATACACACACACAGGGGGGTGCGATGGGTAAAGTGTCGCCATTTTATATCTTTAATTTCATGCATGCGCATTGTTTTTGATTTTGGCGGCTCTGCAAAAGTGTGCCAAACAACAGCAAATCCTCAATCCCATCCCTATTCAATCTGATTAAAAAAATCCTCAATCCCACCCCTATTCAATCAATCTGATTACCCCCCCCCAAAAAAAAAAAAAAGAATTGAGGCTATGCTGATTAATATGTGCATAATCTCATCACTGGTCTTGGACATCATTTCTAAATTAGACTCCCATAAGGCAATTGGCGGGTGACGGGATACCAGCCATCATGCTAAGGAAATGTGCTCCTGAACTGGCCCCAATTCTCTCCAAACTCTACAACTATTGCTTTGCTGCTTTCTGCTTTCCAGCTTGTTTGAAGTCCTCCTCTGTAGTCCCTGTTTTTAAGAACTCTGAAGAACCTTCTCATCCCTCTCACTATTGCCCTATCAGTTTCCTAATGCTTTTCAGCAAAGTATTTGAGGCTTTAACCAATGCTGAAGTGGTTAAGAGTCTTACCTTTCATGACCTACTCTCTGACAAACAATATGGATTCCATTTTATTCAGTCTGCAGTTGATGTGCTTACACTCACCACTGAATAAGTATATCATTCTTGATAATAAAGGTGAATCTCATCCTGTGGCTCTAGATGTCTCATAGGCATTTGACAGGACTTGGCATGCTGGTCATCTGCATAAGCTTCCAGACTATCCCATTACAGGAGGATTGTTTGATTTAATCCAATCATTCCTATCAAATTGTGGAATGTAGGTCATCCTAAACGGCATCGCTTCAAGATCCTTTCACACAAATGCAGATATCCCCCAAGGCTCTATACTGGGTCCTACACTGTTTTAGATCTTCTTCAATAGAAAATCTGTCAGAGCTGACAAAGTTAACCTGGCCGCTGCTCTTGAAAAGGACCTCCAATCGGTGATTAAATGGAACAGGAAATGGCTTGTAAATTTTATTGCCTCCAAAACTAAACTGCTCCAGTTATCCATCAAATTCCCTGCCCACCATCAGCATGGCTGATGCACAATCCCTGGAGAGTGCCTCATGTTTTCAACTGACTTGAAGTGGAATAACTACATTGAATCAATAGCTGCATCAACTGCAAGGAAAGTTGGTTCATTGTGTCGTGCCAGAAGGTTTTTCTCATCAGAGTCCATATTGCGCATTTACAAATCTACCATTTGTCCATGCATTGAATACGGTTGCCATAACTGGTCTGCTGCCCCCAGCTGTTCACCTTGAGGTTCTTGGCAAAATCCAAAGAAGGCACTGCAATGTAATTGATCATGACTTGGCATCTTCAGTTGTGGCTTCCCTCTGTTTTGTCTACAAATATTTTCATGGCAACTGCTCTGACGAGCTTTTATCCCTGGTGTGTGACAAGTGTGCTATTAGATTGGCATCTAGGTCACCCCCTTTTACTGTTTCAACAGTTAAATGTAACTGGCAATTCTACTCCAGCAGTTTCTTTTCTCACACTCCCTTTTGCTTACTTGATTCTCTGATAACTACAGTCTTCAAAAATTTAAATGTATTGTCAACATCCATCTTCTGTTGACTTGAACTACATTCATCTTTTATCCTTTCCTCAATCTCCCCATACCAAGTCTTTTCTCTCACTCTCACTAACCTCCTGCATACTAGTGGCACTCCTACCTTGCTTGGGGTGAAATGATTTTTAAAAAAAAAATCACTGGAGCCTAATGAAATTGGTTGTTAGTTTTCACTTCATTTGCATTCATATATATATATATATATATATATATATATATATATATATATATATATATATTTCCAAGAGGATAGAACCTAGGTAGAACTCAATGTCCAGGACAGAGTAATAATATAATAAAAATGTATACACACATTTCCAATGTCTGTTT
Organism: Acanthosepion lycidas; assembly: GCA_963932145.1. Classification (NCBI taxonomy): domain Eukaryota; kingdom Metazoa; phylum Mollusca; class Cephalopoda; order Sepiida; family Sepiidae; genus Acanthosepion; species Acanthosepion lycidas. The sequence goes on from OZ010575.1 coordinate 33,059,181, forward strand.
TTTAATTTTAATATAGGTCAGTGATTTGGTAGCGAATTATGCATAAAAAATAATTCATATCAGTATCTCACTCATTTAAACTGTTATTTAGTTAAACTGTTAAATTTTGATCCCTACCTTCACCTTTAGGTGTACCTGTTCTTCTTTCTTCTATTAAACCTCTCTCTAGAGCTTTCATACATTTCACTTTCAAACTTTTTTTCCCACTCCCACACATACTCTCACTAAAATTTTGTTTTTATACCCGGAATTATATTTTTTGATTTCTTTTTGAATTCGTAGGTCTGATGAATTGTATCATGATTACGATTCCAATGTAATGAATTACAACCATGGAATATTAGTGTTTGAGCTTTTTTATTATATATATATATATATATATATATATATACACACACACACACACCGTGTGTAACAGCAAAACTGTCCAAACCATGTCACAGCACTAATTGAGTTTCTTTTGTCCAGGTTTTCAGATATGACATTTAGCAATCTTGACACCATTTGTCATACAAATCACTGAAAAACCCTTTGAGTTATTCAGCCTGAAAGAGAACAGGTTAAATTTTTTTTGTCTTCCCAATTGAACAATGGTGAGATCATTCAGGTCTTCAATAAAGGTACCAACATTCATACTCTGGCTTCCATCCTCAAAGTCCATTCAAGACCCATGAAGAGAATGGTGAATACGTTTAAAAGAGGGAACAATAGAGAGGAAAACTGGTTCAGGAGGTAACAACAGCAATAGTAATCATCATTTCAACTTAGAAATAATCCAACAAATTCCATCTCAAACCATAAGACATTTGGCACATGAAAAAAGAGTTTCATCTATGACAGTCCAAAAAGCAGTAAACAAAAGACTTGAGAATGAAATTGTACAATGAAACCTGTGAGGCAACTTGTTACTCCAGGATAGAAAGAGTGGATGAAAATCATATGTTGGAAAATGATCTTGGCATAGTGTGTGTATATATATATATATATATATATATATATATATATATATATTTGAACTTTATTTCAATCCTTCATGGGCCTCACATCCTTAGCTATGATTCATTAATGATGAACATGTCATTTTCATTTATGATCAATTTCATGACAATTCTTCTGTTATGCTTGGAGAGTAATTATACATTCTTATGGCTCAAAGTAGATCAATAGTGTTATAAAAATCTTGTAGAATTCCAGTAAGATATGTAATTTCCAAATTGAAAATTATCAGATTCAGTAAAAATTCCTTATTAAATTTAAGAAATGAATTAACAGTAAATTGTAAATGTAGTTTACATTTTACCTTAAATTTTGTTAAACTTTAAAATTTGATTATGCTTTTTCTTATATTTCAATTGTACTGTGCTGTACCATGTGGCTTATTTTTCTATTTGTGAGATTAATTTGGATTTAATATAATTTTGTATTAATCTCCTGGTAGTATTAGTAACATCTTGTACAGATATATTGGTATTTGGTTGATATTTTGGACATTTTATATTGATTGGTTAGTGTTATTAACACCTTATATGAAGAATCTTTATTCAACAGTTGCATGTTAATTTACCAAATAATTCTATACATATAAATTACTTGCTAGTTTCTTAAAGAAGTGATTTATTTATCATCTATAAAAAATTTTTATGTAGGAAATTCACAAAGCATATAACTTGTTTAGCATTTTGTTAAATTACTACCCCCCCCCCATTTTTATTTCTTGGGAAATGGCATTATCTGGTTCGTATAATTTATGTAACCACTTACATCTGCTTTATAGTTTGGCTGCCGTTAGCTGCCAATCTATGGGTCATGACCCATCTATAAAAAATAATTTTTAATTTTGCTACTTTGCTTAGTTTAAATTTGACATAGGTCATATTTGATTGGTTGATCAGAGTAAAGCCCACAAACCTTATAACACCCACATTTTTTATAAAAAAGGTTGTATTTTGCTTTTAAATCTAAATAAATCATTCACTCACTAGTAATTTACTGATGAGATGCATTGATACACATTGAAACATGACTGCAATTGTGTAGTGATTTTGACATGTTTTCTGTGTAATATCCTACAATAAATAATATTGTTCTATTTTGTATTGAGACCTCTTTTAAATTAAATGTCATGAATGCCGGAATTGTACCCTATTTGTTTTCATCTTACCTGGATATATATATATATATATATATATATATATATATAATGTTATAATTTCGTATAATTTTATATATCAACAAACAGAATTTAGAAAAATAGTGTAACAAATTGTTAAAAAAAAAGAAATTGTCAAAAATGTCTGAAAAGTGCCTTGACTGCTAGTCCAGCCAAGACAAATTTTCATCCAGGATCTTAGAATATATCACCATTCTTGGCAGATTTTCTGTTGTCACAATGTAGGATAGGAAAAAAGCTGATGGAAAGAAAAAGAAAAAAATACAGATGAATTTGGCTAGAGTGAAAAAATATTCTTCAAAAAAAAAATATTAATTTAAAAATTTTGAAACTGCCAACATCTCTCATTTTGTGCATATGTGTAGATGTGACAACATGAAAAAAAGCAGTCTGATGAAATCCTAACAGATGAAATGCATCGCAAATCCTTCTATCCAATTTGTCATTCTATATATATATATATATATATATATATATATATATATATATATAGTCATCTGTAGACACTGTTTTGCTGTATTACAGCTCCTCAGTGTGGCTAGATGACTGATTTGACATCAGTCAGATATCTTACCTCTAGGCCAACATCACATGGCAGAAAGAAAGGGAATTTTAATGTTTTTCTCTATACAAAATACGACAGCAGCTTGGAGAACTAAATTCAAGTTACTTGATGAGTAATGCTTAATAGCACTATATATATATAGGAATAATAGCATATATATATATATATATAAATATATATGCTATTATTCCTACACATATATATATATATATATATAGGAATAATAGCATATGCATGTTTTATATATATATATATATGTGTGTGTGTGTTTTTTATATATATATATATATATATATATATATATATACACACACACATTTTATTAATTGTACCCACCAAAAAATGACATTAAAATTAAAAAACAACCATCTGCACTCAAAGCACAATAAAGGAATTTTCAGTTTTTTTCTTGTCAGTTCAAGGAATATAACAATAGAGAGATTATATAAAAAAAATGAGATTTTTATTCATATTTAAAATGTAACTTTTATTAAAATCAACAAGTGACCAATTTATGAGAATTTACTTTATTTCTTAAAACAAGCACATACATTTATAGAAATGTGTATATATATTTACATAGAAATATAGATCTATAAGTTTTTATTATCCTCAGTATGGTTAAAACAATACGGTTGATTGTCATCATATTTTATAACCCATGCATACTGTATTTAAAGCAAATGTTATGGAGGCAATTTTGGTCCCATAAAAACTCTTACCAGACATATGAGTGCAACTTTCCACCATTTGTAACCATTTATTGACCAGTGAATGGTTGTCTGCGAAAAAGAAGATCCTAACCAGCAAATTACAAATTGGGGATACCAAATTCAAACAAGTACAACAATTTAAATATCTGGAAAGTGTTTTAACAGAGGAATGAAAGTGTGACACTGAAATCTGAAGGCGCATTGGGATAGTGAAAGATGCTTTTCAAAGACGAAGCAAAGTATTAAAAACAGAAAAATTTTGATAGAAACAATGAAAAGCGTATTGAACTATTATGTAATATCAGTCATCTTATATGGCAGTAAGAGCTGGACAATCTCCACAGACTTGATGCAACAGAAATGTGGTTCTACAGAAGGATGCTGAGAATTCTATGGACCAGACATGGGAGCAATGATGAAGCTTTTGAGAAAATGGAAACAAAAGGTCATGTACTCAACATCTGGAAGAGGTAGTTGAAATTTCTAGGGCACATAATTAGAAAGGAGTGCTTGGAAAATTTAATACTCACAGGAAAGGTTAAAGGTTAGAGGGATAGAAGGAAACAATGCATAACCTAATGAGCTGGTGCAAATGGATGGCAGAACGGGTTAGGAGAGAGAAAAAGACAAAATTTATATAGAGCTTCAAAGAACAGAAAATTGTGGAGAGCCAATGTCCTGAAGAGACATGTCACATAAAGATGATATTGCAGCTTAGGCACATGAAACCAAAAGATTCCCAGTTGAGGATGTATACTTTGGTAATATGGATTCTGCTTTGCATGGTCTAACAATGAATGTACTCATGGCCATATATATCATGTTCTTGAGAAGAAAGGTGAAGCTTGAGCTGTGGCGCTAGATATCTTGAAGGCATTTGACAGAGTTTGGCATGCTAGTCTTCTGCGTAAGTTTTAGGGCTATGGTATTACAGGATGACTATTTGATTCAATTTAATCATTCCTTTCAAATCGTGAAATAAAGGCCGTTCTGAACAGGTACACTTCCAGATACTTTCTTATGAATGCAGTGGCCCCCAAGGCTCTATTCTGGGTCCTACACTGTTTCTGATCTTCATCAATGATCTTTCTGATGACTCCTGTCTCAGTAGTAAACTGGCAGCACTGGCAAATAAGCCTGGCTGCTGCTCTTGAAAAGGACCTTCAATCAGTGGTTAACTGGGGTAGGAAATGGCTTGTAAATTTTAATGCCTCCAAAACTAAACTGCTCTCTCATTTAGCCACCATAGAGATAATTCCCTGCTTGCCATCAGCATGGTTGATGCTAGAATCCAGGAGAGTGTCTCTCTGCACCTTCTTGGCCTTATGCTTTTGAATGAGTTGTGGAACTACATTGAATCAATAGCTGCATCTGCTGCAAGGAAAGTTAGCTCACTGTGTCATGCAAAAAGATTTTTCTCATCAGATTACATCCTACATATCTACCATTCATCCATGCATTGAATACTGTTGCCATCTCTGGTCTGGTGCCTCCAGCTGTTCATGTTGAAGTTCTCGACAAAATCCAAAGAAAGATCGGTAATGTAATTGATCCTGACTTGGCATCTTTGTCCCCAGTCACTGTCTTACGGGTATGATGTGGCTTCCTATCTTTTCTACAAATATTTTAATGGCTACTGTCCTGGTGAGTTTTTTTTTCCCCCTGGTGTCCCAACTACATAAATTTAATTAGACTAGCATCTAGGTCCCATCCTTTTACTGTTGAAATAGTTAAATGTAACTGCCACTTCTACTCCAACAGCTTCTTTTCTCGCACTTCTTGCCTGTGGAATTCCCTTCCGTTTACTTGCTTCTCCAATAACTACAACCTTCAGAAATTTAAATGCAGCATCAATTGCCATCTGATGTCTTGAATCCTGTTTATATTTTATCCTTTCTTCATTGCCCCTACGTCCTGGGTATGACGGTAAACTACATCCGCGTCCTGGGTATGACGGTAAACTACATCCACGTCCTGGGTATGACGGTAAACTACATCCGCGTCCTGGGTATGGCGATAAACTGCATCCAACAGCAAGGTCTCAGATAATGTTTTCAGAAAAATAATGTTGCCAGCTCTAAGTTTTTGAAACAATGTTGCCAGCTATACGTTTTTTATTCTATACAAAATAGGCATTTAAAATTCATATAAACTGGATTTGGCATTAAATAACCCACAGTGGTTGATATGCCATAAAACCCAAACAAACATCATTGCCCCTATACAGTTTTTCTCTCACCTTCACTTGATGTAACCCCTTGCAAACCAGTGGAATTCCTGCCTAGCTTGGGGTGAAATGCTTAAAAAAATGTTTTTTATAATATTACCCAGTAACAAATAAGAAGAGACAAGCTGAACAATATTGAAACAATCATTTTTAATTTGCTTGAAATTTCATTTTGTTCAAAATTTCAAATTGGAGTTTGCATGACATCTTTAAAATAAAACATGCACACATATTTTTGCATACATGTATTTCTGAGTGACAGATAATTATTAGCTGTTTTGTATATGATGAAAATGCCTTTTGCCTTTATGAGGGTAGATAAATAGGTTTGTAGCCTGACAGGTAATTATTAGCTTTTTTTCAACATTAGGATATATATTAGCAACAGCCATTACAGGACAAAGCCTTTTACAAAACCTTCCATGACTACAGTGACTGTGATATTCTTTGTCTTACCAGCAAACAAGTATATTTTATCTTTCAAGCATCTTTTTGGTTTTTCTTACTAACCAATGGATACCAATCAAGCAACCTTTTGCTCCATCTGCTATCTTTCCTTGCTATGCGTCTTACCCACATTTGTTTTTATTGTTTAATCACTTCTATAATATTTATCTTAATCTGTTTCCTAATCCATGTTGATCTCTAGCTCTTATCTGTTCACTTCCTAGCATTGCTCTTTTCATTATGCTTTGTGTATTTCTGAGTTTGGTCTAAAGTTATTTTTTACTTCCATGATTTACATACATACATACATACATATATACATCATAAGTTGCATTACACATTCATTATAAACTTATTAGCAACATGCTTTTCATTATATCTCCATTTTTATTAAACACTTTCCATGTTATGTATCATTTTACTTCAGTTCTATGATTTGTGATTAGATGTATTTCTTCCAGTTCATCTACTTTAATCATTATTTGAGAATGATGCAACTGAACATTACATGTGTTTTATTTCGGTTCCTTTTTTAAACTGACATTAAGACTTTTCCTATTTAGGCTATTTAGCATGTCTCACAGTTCATCTGATGATTCTGATATTAGTAAAATGTTGCCAGCAAATTGTAGATCATTTTCTTCTTACTATTGTGAATATCAAATTGTCTAAGCCCTCTTTTATCATCATGTGTTTCAGAAATGTCAACTCTCTCTTTCTAAGTGTCAACTTTGTTTTCATTTTCATCAAAACATCATCACTTCTCACATGCTCTTTCCATGGTATTCTTAGAATCTTTCCGTAGAATCACATCTCTATTGCATCAAGTCACCACTTCATCAGTGAGAAATTGTCCAGCATTCACTGTCACATCAGAGGATTGGTACTTTATAGCAATTCAGTATTCTTTTCTTTGTTTCTAATTAAATTTTCTTAATACATTGCTTAGTTTTTGGAAGGCATCTTTCAATATTCCAGGGTGCCTTTGGATTTTTTGCCACACTTTCTGTCATCTGTTAAAATATTTCCTTGATAGTTAAATTTCTGTAATTATTTGATTTTGATGATTTTTTTTTTTCTGTGTCTGCCATCAAAACAGTATCATCTGGATATGTTATGCTGCTAAGATTATATCCACAAATAAATCCTGGAAGGACTTCTAGTTCTCTTAAGCTCCTTTCTATTTTTCTATACTTGATCGATTCATTTTCTCAACATAACCACAAACTGTATAGCAATGGTTCCAGAGTGACTAGCATAAAATATTTAATAAAGATATTTTCATTATTGCTTTTAATTAAAATTTGTTCATACAGTGTGTCCCAAAAGTCAACAAGGGATTTCAAAACTTAATAACTCCTTTATTTTTTTAACTTTAATTCACAATACCACATTAACATATAACAAGAACTCATCAATTTACAGTAGAAATGGATAGATATAACTATGCTAACAGTTTCTTTTCTTGCACTTCTTGCTTGTGGAATTCTCTTCTGGCACCATGATTTCCAGCCAATTTTGATTTTCAAAAATTTAAATGCAATGTCAATCATTATCTACTGTCTTTTTGATTTCTCTTCTTTTATTGTTCTCACTCCTTAATAATGTTTCTGTTTTCTTATTCTTTCACACCCAGTAACCCCTTTATTTTTTACTGTCTTGCATGGGGTAGATTTGATTAAAAAGAAAAAGAAAGTAAATATGGGAAATAAATTTAAACTAATAGTTGAGAAAGATCACATCTTTTAAGTGGCATTTTCATCTCCACATGAACATGCCTTTTCTAAGGCATTTACCATCACAGTTTTTCAAGTTCTAGTATTTTGATGTTTGTCTGTTGTTCTTCAATTGTTGGAGAGTGTAAGACTTGTTGACATAAACCTTTTCTTTAGATTAGCTGCATAGGAAAATTGCGGGGCTTGTCAGATCTGGGGAATGTGATGGCCAATTTATGCCACAACTGTGAGAAATTATTCTTGTCCTGAGAAACTGGACTGTGGTTTTTGTTGTATGGACACAGCTTGATGCATTTAAAAAATTGTTGGAGTGATGTCCAAGATATCCCAACCTGTTGTGACCACTTTTGAGTTGATGCGTTCAGATCTTCTTCGATAATCTCCCTTACTCGCTCAAAACATTCCTTCATTCTTAACCGAATGTAGTATGCCACTCTGTCGTACACCATTTACTGAACCTTTTCTTTCGAATCTTTGTGAATCTGATGTACTGTAACGTTACCAATCCTTCATTTTGGTAGAAAAATTTCACAACTTGTTTTAATTTTTCAGTTATGTGTTTTTTGCTTAACTAATTTCCAAAGCCCCCTTTCTAAAATACCTGAAAGAAAACTAAATAAATTTAATAAACAAAAAAGTTATTAAACGTTCAGACCTGTTGGTGACATTTGGGACACAAGAGGAGAATCTTATTAATGTTGGTAGAAACGTTCAATAGAGAAATCGAACAGATTTATTTACTAAGTGAAGATTAATTTGTTTTTTACATCTTATCAACCTTTTTTGACAGGTTATTTAAAGCCAGAAAATATTGTTAGCTTGTAAAAATTGATGATAATGATTTACTGATAGAAGTCCTACTATTTTTAACCCATTGCCGGGGGAAGAAGAGATGAATTCATATCCTTTCTAAGGATATTTTCACATTAAGAGAATATAACAAACCCAACTGGAATTGGAACTCGGCTGTCTGCTGTCCGATTCCAAACCATTACACATTAAACCACCTGCATAATCCAGGCTTACAGCATTGGTATTTCCAAGTGGTCACCAATCTAGGTACTAACCATCCTTGATGTTGCTTAACTTTGTTGATTGTTTGAGAACAGTGCCCTCCAAATATAAAACATAGTAAAGAAAATCCAATCTCACTTTGTTTCCACATGTAAAGATGATTGAAGGCAGCAACTGAAATTGAATTCACACAAGTCAATCATTGGTCAATACTTGAGTATTACTGTATTGCAAAAATAATCAACATGCACATTTTTGTATGTATAACACTTTTCTAGATTTTATATATATAAAATTGTGTATTTGGGCAGTTTTTATTTAAATACCCTGTTTTCTATGTGGGGGCATGTAAACGGTTTTTTCTTACTGTTGTAGTGTTCCTTTCCTTGTTGGCTGCCAGGTCATGTAATTTAATAATTGCATATTTGGGCAGCAATCCCTCTTTTATACAAGTTTCATTAAAAAACACTGACAAGGTACTATGGCTAAATTTTTAACTTGTCAGTCATTTTTAATGAAATCTCACTACATATCTATATATATATATTTTAATAAAGAGAAAAAAGAAAACTTAGACACACGTTTCATCCTCTGCCAAATTCCGACTGTTCTATGTAAGAACCACTTTCATTACCTTTACTCCATTCACAGCTTCCTTAAAGCATCTTTTATATATATATATATATATATATATATATATATATATATATATATATATATGTATGTATATGGTGCGATGGGTAAATTTTCACCATTTTATATTTTTAATTTTGTGCATGGGCGTTGTTTTTGATTTTTGTCAACTGCACAGTGTAGTAGGGTCAGTTAGGCACTGTCTGTTAGAAAAAGAGAACCATGATGCAATTCACTCTACCAGAAATTTCGAAAAGGCATGCTGTACTGCTTAGTATTTGCACTGGAATCTCCAATACAAACATTTCAGTGTGCTTGGTTGTCAATCTAAGGACAATGCAGATGATTCAGAATTAGATGAGTTTAATGGTGATTACGAAGGTATGACAGCTCAGAAAACTTATTCTGATTGTTCTGATAAATAAATCCTGAAATGGTTGGTGAGTGCCTCAGACCCAACACATAGGCCTACATCAAGTGCCTTGGGAAGTTAGTGTTGCCCTGATTCAAGAGAGATTGTCTGCTGTCTGCTGGAAGACCATATGTCTGGCAACAGGACTCTGCACCATGCCACACAAGCAAGAGAACCTAATAATTGCTGTCAGACAATTTCTATGACCACATCACCCCTTACATCTGGTCATCTAACTTTTCAGAATGCAGCCCCCTTGATTATTATGTGTGGGGAGCAGTTGAGCGAGTGACCAACAAAACTCCTTATAATACCAAAGAAGAACAAAAGGCAAACATTATGGCAGCATTCACAAATTAAATGAAGAGACTGTCCAGAAGAGATCCAGGAGATTCCAAAGTTGTCTGGAGGCCATGGTTGAAGCCAATGGGAATTTCAAGGAATAAATTTACTCTTTAGTATTTCAAGATATTTTTGTGTGATTTTGGTAAATATATCTGTTAAAATGAGATGCCAGTTTTCATTTTTGCATAATTTAGATGACAATTCATTCATCGCATCCTGAATATATGAATAAGGGCAAAAGGAAAACTTAAACAACTTATTTCATCCTCTGGCAATTTCTCACTATTCTATGTAAGAACCACTTTCATTACATTTACTCCATTCATACCTTTCTGAATAAATATATATATATATATATATATATATATATATATATACACAGACACACACACACACACATATTTATAAATTTTACACACATGTATGAGTGTGTGTAAAACTTTTTATATAGAATATATCTGTAAAAGGACAATATGTATAAAGAGAAAAGGAAACTTAGCTGATGTGTTTCATCCTCTGAGTGACTTTATCAAGCAAATGCAAGAATTTTATTTTGTAAAGCTGCAAATTATGGTGGACACTAAGTGATATAATTTAATGTCTAAGAAATGAAAATGAGTAAAATATGTTCCTGAAATGTTTTATGCAAATTAATATTCAAATTATATAAGATTTGGATTAATTTATGTGCTATACTTTTTAAATAAAGTTATGAAATTAACCATTTTCTTTTAGTTTTTTAACATTTTTATAGTCATATATATTGATTTGGGAAGGTAATAATTCTTTCATGAATGGAGATATTTGAAAAAGATCATGGGTGCTAACATCATCCATAACCTACCTAGACTTTTCAGCTAACCTGATGAATATTTATGAGTGTTTCTTAAATTTTAAAAGTTTGGAAAACTAACACCATTTTTACTTTTACTTTTGTCTGTAAATACTTGTAACCAAATATTACAGAGGCCACAACATCAGCTAAAATAAATTATTCTTTTGTCTTATATATATATATATATATCTGAGATGAGGTATTGTAATTATACTATTTACATTGTTTAGACAATTGTCTTCTTCTTTGTTGTCATATTTATGACATTTCAGCCATTGTATGTTTTGGCCTTGTTCGGTGATTGGAGTTTTGAACTGAAACCTTTATTTTGTCCACCGGGGTAGGTTGTTCTAGTTACATTTGCCATGCTGCTTCCGGATATTTCCTTTTCCCTTTAACTCACCTCTCCAAGTTATTTGTTCACTTCTTCTGTGGCCAGGTATTGAACTCACAATTTCTGGAGTCAAGTCACTTTTATCTGTTGGTCCATGTGTCCATTTTGGGCCCAGCATATGTGCTGATTCCTTAAGTTTTTGTATTTTTCAGTGGTGTTCTCTGTCTATTATTTCAACCTCATCCCATAGGGTGCTGTGATCTTCCCTTTTCCCATATGCTAGGCCACAAAAATCTAAACCAGCCACACATAGACATGAATACAATATGGGAACCAGTAATATGGTGTGCTAGAGAAAAACAATAACAACAACAAATTGTAATATGAGCTCTGGTAGGTTTATAAGCAACAAAAATTCATACACTGATGTCCTCAAGGACACATGGCCCAGTGACATGACACAGATTTGTGGGTTGACATACCTGGCCGCAGCAGAGGTGAACAAATAACTTGGAGAGTTGGGCTAAAGGGAAATAACTGAAACTGAAATACCCAGAAGAGGCTTGGCATGTGAAACTAGAGAAAATTCGAGACATCTGAAGAAGGCCAGTGCGTACAATGGCCGAAATGTCATAAATATGATAACAAAGATGAGGACAATACTGTAAATGTATGTATGTATGTATGTATGCATGCATGTGTTAGTGGGGAGGAATTAATAAGAACAGGAATAAAAATATACACACATATATATATATATATATATATATATATATAATAAAAAGGCTTCTGGATTCTATCCTCTCGGAATTTTTTATTAAAAAAATATACATGTATGTGTATGCACCTATGTGTATATATATTTATATATTTTGCATATGTATGTTTATATTTACCACTAATATTATCTCTCTCTCTCTATATATATATATATATATATATATATATATATGTGTGTGTGTGTAACTGCCAGATCTACTCTCTTTGTACAGCATAAAAATCCAATTCTCAGGAGATTATTACTCTATTGCACTTGTACATGTGAACATAGGATTCAACAGTTTTACACCTCAAGCATTCTTCAGACCATGTGTCACAACCCTTTTATCAGGCTCTATATATAGGCCACTGGGGGGATTCAGCAAAGAAAGAGACTAATTCTTTTCTTTAGGAATAAATTTGAAACAAATTATAGCTATGCTACCTACAACAGCATCATGACCAAAAAGACTAAAATCACATAAATTTCAAATCCAAAAGAAAAATATACAAAAGGTAAATATACAGCAACAGATAAATAAATATAAATTAATGAAATAATAAATAAATCACTAAGAATAATGCCATTTCAGCCTCTGAGGGATTTTATCACGGCAAAGAGGACAAAACACATCGACTAAGAATACTTGTTCCTCTTGTCTTTTTATGCCTTTTGTTCCTTTGCACATACACTCTATCTGAAAATAATTTACACACACACACATATCTCTCTCTCTCTCTCTCTCTCTATATATATATATATATATATATATATATATATATATAGTCAGTCAATTGCTGATACCTCCTGAAGAGGGGACAGAGCAGTTACTGAAAGGACCATGTATGAAATTCTGGAGTCATGGTGCTGAATATAACAACAATCATCTAAGTGACAAATTCCAATGTTGTATTAATTTATATATATATATATATATATATATATATATATATATATATATATATATATATATATATATAGTCCACGATATAGAAATAGGTAAACAACTGATCTTATGTAGTGGACTCTTCTAACATAATGGAATGAGAATTTTCTGTTACTTTAAACTTGATAAATAAAATGCAAAAAAATTATTTATTTAGTAGACAGTTAAGTGGGGTGATTTTGCAACAGCATCATACTTATAACATATAAAACCTGTTTTTTTAATGCTTTTATTAACGTTTAACAGAAATACCTTGAAAATCTTCCCAAAGTTGGTTACTTAATACCAATTGTAAAAATAGTGACACTCTGAAGAAATTTCGTACAAAACCAGTTTTTACTTACACTGATTTTTAATATCAGTAGACATAAGACACTACTTGGTTTCAGTCAGAAAATGAAAGAAGGGGTGGTAGAAGTGTTTAATGTCAGTGAAATGGGAAAAGTTGTCAATTTCAAGTCTTTTCATCTTAAAATAATGACCAACAT
>OZ010575.1:33077805-33140305 GCA_963932145.1 Acanthosepion lycidas
ATTTATTACGTTTTGGCCGTTGTTCACTCCGGCCTTCATCAGGGGTTTGGAATGTCAAACTGAACCCTTTATTTCACCTGCTGGTGTAGGCTGTTCTAGTTCCACATGCCATGTCTAATGGATGTCAGGTGCCAGTTGTCTCTTTGAGGACACATGGCACAGTGGATAAAGGTGTCAGTTAGATCCAGGACCCAAAGAGTATGAGTTAAATACCCGGTTAAGGCAGTGGAGAACTTCGAGAGGGGAATTAACAGGAGATAACTGACATCCATTAAACATGGCATGTGGAACTAGAACAGTCTACCCCAGTGAGCAAAATAAAGGGTTCAGTTTGACATTCCAACCACCTGATGAAGGCCAGAGCATACAACAGCCAAAACATAATAAATATGGTGACAAAGATGAAGACAATAGTCGGAATAATGTAAATAGTGTAATTTTTAAAAATCTTTTCTTTACTGGCTCTCTAATTCTGAAACAAAAAAAAAATTGTATTGGAAAATTTCCCCATAGTTGGTTATGTTTTTGTGCTATAATTTGAATGAAATTTTAAAATTAGTCTTGTAAATCGACATAGCTAATTAAATATGAATAAATATTTACTTATCTAATAGATAAAATATGTTACAGTGTCTTCCTTAACTTCCAATTCATCTGACATCAAAGTGAGAAAATATTTTCTAGAAGAAACACAAAAACATTGTGGAGTAAATTTTTAATGCATCATTCTGTAATTTGGTTAACAGTTCTCTGGATCGTGTTGAAGAGGTGAAGTTGTTAGGTATGAAATTTATTATCCTTTTTAATTTCAAACCAACTGCATATATTTTGATTATGAAATTTTATAAGGCATTCACTGATCACTGGAATGAAATTCCAGCACACCAGTTTTGAACCCAAACTTAATATTTAAACTAAAAAAAAGAAAAGGGTATTGATCTGGAAAATAATATTTTGTATGATGATTTATCATGTCAAACCCCAACTTTCAAATTGAGTGCAATATCCCAGTTCCAAAATCGACCTGCCCTAATGAGAAGCAAGTTGGATGACAGAATAAGGACAAAGAAGGCTGATTAATTGTAAAAAGTTTTTAATGGTAAAGGTAATATTAGCTGTTTCCTAATAATGAAACATTCAGCATTCATTGACTGAGCAGAGAATACTACTTTCAGTTGAAATTTATAAATAAATTTCTCTTATATTTTTTGCTCTCTTTCCAGTATTGATGGGGGTTTCCTTCCTAACATTTTATGTATTTGAAGTATTAAGAGCCAAAAAAAAACACAAGAAAGGCTCTAGCACATATAAGAAAAAGACAAACTAACAAAGTTATATATAGTAAATTTTCTGGTAAAATTATGAAAAATCATTTTATCTTAGAGCTTTTAGTATTAAAGACATGGAAGAAAAAATACTTTATATATATATATATATATATATATGTGTGTGTGTGTTATAAAATAAAGAACAAATAGAAAGCATATATCAATCTAACATGTTTCACTTTGATTAAAGTTTCATCCAAGATTAAGAGAAAATGGACAAAAAATATTTTCAGTTTTGTTTGGGTTGATTCTCATTCATCAGTCATTATCACATGCATTGAAACTGTAGATAATTCTATATATATGTAAGTTTGTAAAAATTCTAGTAGGTATAAGCAAGCAACAAGATGGCAATGTGTATTTGGAATTGTATATGTGTGTCCTACTAGAGAGACACACATAGGATTATCTACATTTTTCAATGCATGTGATACATGACTGACCGATGAGAATCAACCCAAACAAAATTGAAAATATCAAAGTTGGGTCATTTTATTTGTTTTCTCTCAATCTCTGACAAAGCTTTAATAAAAGTGAGACATGTTAGATTGATATGTTTTCCTATTTGTTCTTTATTTTATCATCCTGTTGGATTATGATCTGCATTTGATCTTTAACTCATATAAGTAAAGAATGTTATAATCACATGCACATACATTATATATATATATATATATAGAGAGAGAGAGAGAGAGAAAGAAAGGGAAAAGTGAAGAAAAAGACAAATAATCATGACGCCTTACATATATGCACATTCACACAGACCGGCATGTCTGCATGCACACATGTACAAAACAATAAGGAAAATTTTGCACCAGTGATAAGTGCATAAAAAGAAAAATCAAGAATTATAAGCAGCTAATTGCTGATACCCACTGAAGAGTGGACAGATGTGACTGTCTATGAAACTCTGGTGTTGGGATGCTGAAGGTAACATCAATCAGCTAAGTGACAAACTTTTACTTATATTAATTATATATATATATATATATATATATATATATATATATATATATGCATACATATACACTACAGACAAAATGGAGAAACCCTTTATTTCTTTAAAAACACCTTAAAATGAAATATTTTTGTATTTTTCAAGTAAATAAAATTTCAGTAACTACAGTGTATTTGCTTTTATCTTCACAAAAAAAATAAGCACTTAACAATAAAAAATTATCATACAACAGCATCATGTTTTGTTTTTGTCAAGAAAACCACCATCTGCCTTAATTACTATTAGGTTGGTGCAAAAATAATAACGTAATAATGTCGTTTTTTGACGTATTTTTAATGTCAAAAAACGACATTATTACGTCATTATTTTTGCACCAACCTAATATTTTACAAGTTATTGGCATTCTTTCTAACAGTTTTTGAAAAAAAAATAGATGGCAGACCTTCCCAAGCATTTGAAAAAGCTCACTCTCAGGTTTTGTGTATTCTCTTCTAACTCTCCTATCCAATTCATTCCATACTAATTCAGTGGGAGAGGTCAGGAGATTGAGGCAGGAAAATCATTTTCCAAAAATTTATTCCTCTTTTTTTTTTTTTTTTGTTTTTTTAAAGAAATGCAGGAGGCCCAAAACTTTTTCCCTGTAGTAATGGCTGGCTATTTGTTTCCAAGCACACCCATCTGCCAGGGCAGATAACAAATCCCTATTACAGGCTCCCACTCAACCCACAGAATCCAGTGTGTTTTATACTGCAACTATGGTGATTGGCCCATAGTTACAGTTTCATGATCAATTTCTTGCAAAAGACCAGCATGATGACTTGTGACTTCATGCTAGTACAACCATCAGTGTCATGTAAATGGTTCTGTCTACCCAATTTTACTCAGAAGTCTTGGGTTTACCTGTGGTGTAGTTTTCAAACAATTTCCAAAGGTGCTGTGCACTGGTATCACCTCTCCAGGCTGAAATAATCAAGCAAGCACCTCCCTATATATATATATATATATATATATATATATATATATATATATATAATATATATAATCTTATTTGGGTGGATATTCATATTTTAAATAGATACACCATTTTTAATTTTATTTTAAAAAGTCTGTAGTATGTTTATTGGCATAAATCTAAATACAGTAAAAAAAAAAAAAAAAAAGTGTTGGCTTAAAATAAGATAAAAAATAAATCCATTAATTCTTTAGAAATATATATATATATATATATATATATAGCAACATTTCTTTTAAACATCTTCCCTTAAATATGATAGACAATGAGATTTAATTTTTCCAGCATTTTTACATTCTTCTGTTTGGTGGTAGTAAGGAAGTACAAAGATTTTCCATAATGTCCATCATCCCAAGGGACTATCTTCTTTAGGCATTTTCAAGGGGGGTTTTGCTTTAGGTGTTGTTAGTTTTACTTCAGGTTTTCACTGTTTAATTTGTATTTTGTTTTTGCGTCCTTTTGATAAGGAGAGTTTGAGTTTTCACATGTTGAGCACGATTGGAATTTGCATGAGTGTTTGGGACAATGGATATTATGGAAAATTTTTGTACTACCTTACTCCCACTAAATGGAAAAACCTAAGAATATTGGAAAAACTAAATAAAAAAAAAAAAATTAATTAAATTTCCTTTGCCTGCCATATTTAACAAAATATGCTGAAGGTAACATCAATCATCTAAGTGACAAACTTTTACTTATATTAATTATATATTCATATATATATATATATATATATATATATATATATATATATACACACACACACACGTTATACCTACATATATTTAATAATTGTATATTGGGCAACAATCCCCCTTTTATACAAGTTTCATGAAAGACTACTGTCAGGGTGCTGTCATTAAGTTTTTTACTGAATTCTTGCATTTATACAAGTTTTTCTTTTCTGGACATAAAGTGTGTAAAAACTGTCCAACTGTTCTATATATCCATCTGCTTTCAGCTGTTCTATTAGCCACTATTGAGTGATTTTTTTTTTTTTTTTTTTTTTTTTAATTTTTAACTGAATATGTAGCTTTTTTTTATATATGTGTATCTATAGTGATGGTAATGTTTTTTTTATCATTTTCCAAACATGGTCAGAACATTCTTAATTTATCTTTTTTTATTATTAATGCTTCCATTATTTTTAGCCGTTTTTTTACATGTGGATGAGGCTATTATGGTCATATTTTCTACAAGTATGCTGCAGATGGAATTTGGATGTTTTTCATAAGTATTTAAATGGGTTCATTTTATATATATATATATATATATATATATATATATATATATAAAGTGTATTGGGGTAGCAGATCATTATTCAAACATATATTGTTAAAAAAAACAACAAAAGTCTATGTTCGATCATGAGATGTTCTAAGCTTTGTATATTTGCTTTAATTTCAGGAGAAAATAGTGACAAAAACTGTTGAACATTTGGATATTTTTTATGCTTTTCCTCAATTTAAGCTTTTGGCTCACATAAGCAATTATCAGAATGGTTAAATGAATCCAACACCAAAAAATTTCAATGGAACCTCATTAGATGAAAAATAAACACAACCAAACAGGAATTACAACAGCTCAATACTGAAATTGTATGTATTAAAGGAACATTACAACAATTGAAAAATTCAAAGAAATATTGGATTTATTATATAGTACAACACAAAAGGAAAATTAATCCTATAAACAAGTCATCCAAAAAAAGCTAAACAAATTATATAAAGGAAAAATACTTTTACCAAACATCAACTATAACTTCATTAACCTATCAGATTACCTACTCATTCCAAATGAAATGCAATTCCTTAATCTTGGACCAAATTTCACGTTGCACAGAAACCTAATTTAATGTTTAAACAAATGCAAATTGAAGCTTTATACCAGGAACAAGAAAACCATATTACTACACAGGTAGGCTTAAGAGAATTATTTAAAGCCAAATCTACTAAACCCTGTTATCATGAAATTCCGAATAGAATTATAAACACTCCTTTAATAAAAGCAGTCACACAAATACAAAATGACAAGTTTTGTTATCCAATGAGCTGATAAATTAATGTTCTCATTATTTTAAACAAACATGAGTACCACTCAAAATTACAGGCCACTTTGGATGATCATTATAAATTTAAAAAGTTAACCAAAAACACCACCTCCCAACTTAAAAACCATATCAATAAACTTATTACTGCTAACAATACTGAAACAGGATCTTATAAACTTCAAAAGATTATAGGTGACTATCAACCTGGCTACCTTTATGGAAATGTAAAAATCTATAAAAAAAGATCATCCCCTTTGACCTATCACTTCACAAATACCTACACCAGTATATTGCCTTTCAAAAACCTTTAATAAATTATTTACTCCCTACTTCCTACTTCCCAAGTAAATATTTATTAACTCCACAAATGAATTTATACAAATTGTTATGCTGTAAAACCAAACAACCAAATAGTTGCATCTTTGGATGTATAAAATTTATTTACTAATGCCCCTGTCGATGAAATAATTGACATCATTATCCATGATGTATACAATGACACATTGCTTCCAATCATCAATATTAAACCCACTATGTTAAAAAAAAATATTATTAGCATGTACCACTCAAGTACCTTTTCGTGACCTCCTCTAGACAATATTTATACTTGAATAGACAGTATCACAAGAGGATCTCTTTTACGCCCCCTTTTTTCTAATTATTATATGGCACAATTTGAAAATAAAATACTTAATGACACTAATAAACCCCCTATATATGTAAGATACATAGGTGACATTTTCATTTATTGATCAAATTACACAACTTAAAAACAAGTTTGAAAGTCACTCAGTCCTCAAATTTACATTAGAACTTAATATTAATAATAAAATTCTGTTCTTTGATGTACTTATTGATTCCAGCACACTTAAATTTACTACTTCTCTATAAAGAAAACCCTTGTCTTAATTATAATAGTGACTGCACCCAACAATATAAGTGTTATAAAAAAAGTTAATCGAACACACCCAAAAGAGATCTTCTTCCAAAGCCATATTCTATAAAGAATTACATTAAACAAACATTTGTTAATAATGGATTTTTTAATTCTGTCATTGATCAACAAATTAAAATGTATCTTGAACTTAATAACACCTCTAACAAAATTGATAACAATAATAATTGTAACCATAATAGTGTACATCAAAATTAACATAATACTATTAACTTATGCTTTTGTAACCAAATGCATAATAATTTTAAACATGATGAAACAACACTCAAGAACATAATAGGTAGAAATTTTAAACCCATTAATAATAATAAACAAGCTCATCATATATTATGAAAAATTTAAAACAATTGACCTCATAGTTTCTAATGATCCTACAACCAGAAAACTAAATCCTCTCCAAAAAAACAATGTAGTCTATCAATTTATATGCAGTACAGAGATTGTATCTCTGATACTAATAATAAACACACAACAAATATTGGTTTTACTACAACCATGCTTTCTCATAGACTTACCTGTCACCTTTCTGATCTTAGTTCTATTAAACATTTCTTATAAAAACATAGCTATGTACATAATAATAGACAGATATTAGCTGATAACACAATAATATTCACAGTAAAAAAAAACAAAAAACCTTCTGATATCGGAGGTCATCTAAGTTAAAACAAAGCAACCTACACTCAACAAAATTACATTTCAAACTAGTCACATTACATTGCATCTAAACATATGGTTCTGCTGTTAATATTTCATGCTCTCACATGGTACGTCATAGACCTGCATCACAAATTCATGACCTGCATTTTCTATTCCATGACTGTTATCATTGCATAGCAAACTTCTATGTAAACATAACAGGATATTATCTTTGATGGTGAATATCTCTGTTGAAATGTCCATATAACCACTCTGATGATGACTCATGAGAGCCAAAATCTTATACCAAAGAACAGCATAATAAAAAATATTTAAACAGTTTTTTGACAGTTTTTGTTTTTATTTTCTCCTGAAATTAAAGCAACTATATGAAGCTTAGAATGGCTCATGATCAAATATAATAGACATTCATTGTGTGTATGTATATGTATGTGTATATATATATATATATATATATATATATATATATATATATATAGTCTACTTATTTTTACACTGATCCTTTCCAGTTGACTAATCAGTTTCTTAATGTTGAGATGAAATTCATCAAGGAAGCGCTTGTAGTTTAACTGAAGAACAACACCAAGAAATTGATTAGACAACTGGAAAGGGTCAATATAAAAATAAGTAAACACAATATGTCTATATTATTTAATGAAACATGTTCGAATGAAGATATGCTGCCTATATATATATATATATATATAGTGAGCCAGAACTTACCTACCAAGGTTTCACCTAATGGATCTCCAGAGCTAGTAATACCCTGAAGATCTGTTAGGTGAAACCTTGGTAGGTAGGTTCTGGCTCATTAGGTATTTTAGATTTTGCTCTACTTAGTGTATTGAGCACTTTTACATTTTTACTTAATTTACTCTGTCGGTGTTTTTTCTTTTGACTAGGCATTGTGATAAATATATTTTCAACCAAATGAATGTCTTTAGTCTTTTCTGTTTTTGACTGAATTATTTTACCCTGATATCAGTTTGTTCAAATAAATTTTAATTTATAAATTATATTATTCAGGTTTTTTTCATGCCACCTTAGTATAGGCATTAAAATAATACATAATACACACACACACACACACACACACACACACACACACACACACACACACACACACAAACAAATTGTAATAATAAAAACTAAAGCTTAAAATATGAAATAAAAATAGAAAATAAAAACATTACTATAACTCTAGATACTTATATAACACAACCCATTCATTCAGTCAAAAGTAAAAATAAAATCATCCTTGATAATGGCTAAAAGTATAACCAAAAGTGCTGGGACATGCAGAAATTTCGGACAGTTTTGACACACTTTGTGTCCAGAATGAAAACACTTAAATAAAAAGTTTAATAGCAGTACCTAGTCAGTTGACTTAACAAAACATGTATAAAAGAGTGATTGCTGGCTAAATATATATATATATATATATATATATATATATATATATATATAAACACACAAACTTAAAAATACTATAAAAGTGAAATAGATGTCAATATGTATACATTACAAATATTACAAGAATTCTTTTACTTTAATGTCTTCACTATCTTATTTCTTTTACTTAATCCTCCTCACCACAATTATTACATCAGGAAAATAAGTTAAGCCATTTCTTCCACCTGGGTGACCTGAAGTTATTTGCCAAAAACGATTCGGGGTGAGGAGTTGAAGTAAATAACCAGGAAGACATGCAGTGCTGACACTGATGGGAAGTTTTGCTGAGACAAGTGCAGTCCAACGCTTTCCATCAGAAAAGACAGGCAGGCCTCACACTGTCAGTCTACATCAAGAATGATGTCAATACAAAAATTAAACAACTCCACAGTTAGAACATTCAATATATTCAGACATACATGATTTAGTGTTTCATGAAACCTTATTAAGATGGTCATTTTAAGAACTGTCTGTATTATCAGTCAGCATATTTCAATATGTCTATGTGTCAACATCATTATAGCCATCATTCTAAAAATGTTTTCCAGTCTTAGCAAAGGTTTTGCTTTGTATACTACTTCTATATGTCGTGTCCCTTCAGGAGGTATGCAATCATGGTTCTCCACAATTTCCTGTTCCTTGTAGCTCTTAATAACTTTGTCTTTTTGCTATCTCTCCCAAACCCTGCTCTGCCATCCATTCTCTCAAGTTCGCCAGGTAGGTTGTGTGTTGCTTTCCTCTGTCTCTCTTACCTTCAAGCTGTCCTGTGAGTATCAAATTTTCCAAGTGTTCTTTCCTCATTATGCACCCCAGAAATCTCAGCTGTCTTTTCCTGATGTCATATATAAGCGTGCATTTTTTTTACCATTTTCTCTAGACTTCTGTCATTGCTCACATGTTCAGTCCATGGTATTTTCAGTATCCTTCTGTTGTTTCAAGTCTCTTCATCAGTGAAGAGATTGTCCAGCATTCACTGCTATATAGGAAGAATGATATTACATAACAGTTCAGTACTCTTTTCTTTGTTTCTAAGGATATTTTTCTGTTTCTTCCCTTGCTATCTTCTACCCCTTATAAGAGCCAGATTAGGCTGAAAATGGAATACTGTTGCCATATTTGGTCAGGAGCTGCCTAGACCTCACTTTCCGGTCTTGATAGTTCAAAAGCATCTCCTAGTCCTAGTTCCACACTCCATCATCTCTCTCACAGGCAGGATGTGGCAAGCCTCTCCTATCACTACTATCAAGGAAGGTGCTCAGACATACTGTATCTCCTGATTTCACTATGTCTGACTTTCATATAGCTAGGATCCTCTATGCCAATTGCATAGTAGCAAACCACCCATATTCTCTCCATATTCCATCAGCAAGAAGTAAGTTCCACTCAAGCAGCCCATCCTGGGTATGACAATAAACTACATCCACATCCTGCGTAAGACAATAAACTACATCCAAAAGCAAGGCCTCTGATCAGGTGGTTTTGAGGAGTGTGGAACCACCTTTTAATTGCTGGTGTTTCCAGGTCCACCCTGACCCAGGGTGGTAGCATCTGTTAGGGTCCCAGCTATGGGAAAATAATTAAAACCCAAACGTGTAAAAATAGGTTTTCATACCAGAAATACTTTGTAATAAAAAAAATTATTACCAGCAATATTTGAAGGAAAAATTATTATTAGCAATACTTAAAGAAAAAAAAAAAAATACCAGCCATACAAACAGCTATACATTCTTTGAAAAAAATATTACCAGCTATAGATTTCTTCAAAGAAAAATATTTCCAGAAATAGATTTTTGAAGAAAAACATTACCAGCAATAAAAATTTTGTTGGCATTAAATAACCCATTGAGGTTGATATGCCGTAAACCAAACCAAACCACTCAAGCAGCTTCTTCCCGTGAACCACTGCCCTATGGAACAGATTCCCAAGAGGATTTTTCTTCGATTGCAACAATCTTAACCTGTTCAAGTCTAGAGTCAATTGCTACCTTCCCCCTCCTACCCATATAAACTACCCCTTAACATAACCCTCTACCTCAGGTGGCCCCCATGCTTTGTACAGGGTGTAACTTAGTGTAAAAAAATTTCTTAATACTTTGCTCAACTTTTGTAAGGCATTTTTCATTATCCCAATGCAATTTTGGATTTCCATTTTACACACCCTGTCCTCTGTTAATACACTTCCCAGATATCTAACTTTTTTTACCTGTTTCATTTCAGTATCTCCAATCTATAAATTGCAGGTTGGGCTGTTCCTTTTGCTAACAACCATGCATTCAGTCTTCTTGCCATTGATGTTTAGTCCTTTCTTCTTGCTTTCCTTCAATATATGCTGTAGGAGTTCTTGTAGTTTCCTTTCTATGTCTCTTATCAACACTGTCTCATCTGCAGATCTTTTGTTGCTAAGATTGTGGCCGCCAATGATGAATCCTGGTAGGACTTCTAATTATCTCAGAATCGTCTCACTGTATAGGTTGAATAAGTCCAGTGAAATGATACATACTTGTCCAACACTCCTTTCTATTTTTGTGTATTCATTGAATGATTTCCTTTTTATCCAAATGCAGGTGGTTTACTTCCAGTATAGGTTCTGGTGTTATAATAAAGCCTACATGATGATCTATTACCAAGACTCTTAAGTTGATATCTTGCAGAAAAGTTGACCAATATTGACTATGCAGATGACCTAGCTATCACAGTAGACACCATTACCAATGACACAGTTCTCCTACATCATCTAGAAAATGCAGCTAATGATGTTGGACTCTGTCAATGTCTCTAAAACTGAATTCATAAGCTTTAACCAGAAAGGTGGGATGACACATTCTTGTCTTGCATCCCTTTCTGATTTGTATATTCATTAAATTCTATTTTTTATCCATATCCAAGTGGTTTGATAACAGTATAAGTTCTGCATTATTCTAATATCCTTCTCAAATATGTCAAGGTTGCCTAGCAGCTCCAACAGTTCTTTGTGACATACTTTATCACAGAAATTAGCAAAAACTATTATTTATATGGCATAGCTAAAAAAATGGACCAGATCAGAAATATAAAACACGACAATATAGTTGTCTGTTGTTGTCTTACAAAATTTAATGAAATAATACAAACAAGCAGACAAAAATTGTAGAGTTTAGTGATTTCAGAAGACTGAAGTGTAAAATAAAGCCATTACTTTGAAGGATTGTGAGATAATCCATAAGTAGAGTGACTATTACAGCGAAAGAAAATTGCTGAGAAAACTCAGTGTGTGGTTCAGCTTATTATGGTCTGTTGGGAATTAGGCCCAAGGCTTAATGGTAATGGGGTTCATCTGATCGAACTGGAATTTTTCATAATACTTTTTGGCTCCCATTTTTTTTCTACGATATCTCACAGATATTTGTATATTTTTTATCATAGACTATTAAGACTGTAAACTCTGAAGTTTCATTCTTTCTGAATTGTTACTTTTTAAGCTTAGCTTAGTTTGGTACAAGGTCACAACTATGGGGCACCATGTGATATTCCCAATTACTATTCAGTAGTAAGGTTCAAACAGATTAGCTCAATAACCATTACTCCACCCAAAAGTGACCATTCATAAGGCTGACAATGAGAATCTATTTCTTCTTCTTCACCTTTTTCTTCACCTTCTCCACCCCTTTTCTTCACCTTCTCCACCCCTTTTCTTCACCTTCTCCACCCCTTTTCTTCACCTTCTCCACCCCTTTTCTTCACCTTCTCCACCCCTTTTCTTCACCTTCTCCACCCCTTTTCTTCACCTTCTCCACCCCTTTTCTTCACCTTCTCCACCCCTTTTCTTCACCTTCTCCACCCCTTTTCTTCACCTTCTCCACCCCTTTTCTTCACCTTCTCCACCCCTTTTCTTCATCTTCACCCCTTTTCTTCATCTTCACCCCTTCATCTTCACCCCTTTTCTTCATTTTCTTCTTCTTCACCCCTTTTCTTCATTTTCTTCTTCTTCACCCCTTTTCTTCATTTTCTTCTTCTTCACCTTTTTCTTCATTTTCTTCTTCTTCACCTTTTTCTTCATTTTCTTCTTCTTCACCTTTTTCTTCATTTTCTTCTTCACCTTTTTCTTCATTTTCTTCTTCACCTTTTTCTTCATTTTCTTCTTCACCTTTTTCTTCATTTTCTTCTTCTTCACCTTTTTCTTCATTTTCTTCTTCTTCACCTTTTTCTTCATTTTCTTCTTCTTCACCTTTTTCTTCATTTTCTTCTTCTTCACCTTTTTCTTCATTTTCTTCTTCTTCACCTTTTTCTTCATTTTCTTCTTCTTCACCTTTTTCTTCATTTTCTTCTTCTTCACCTTTTTCTTCATTTTCTTCTTCTTCACCTTTTTCTTCATTTTCTTCTTCTTCACCTTTTTCTTCATTTTCTTCTTCTTCACCTTTTTCTTCATTTTCTTCTTCTTCACCTTTTTCTTCATTTTCTTCTTCTTCACCTTTTTCTTCATTTTCTTCTTCTTCACCTTTTTCTTCTTTTTCTTCTTCACCTTTTTCTTCTTTTTCTTCTTCACCTTTTTCTTCTTTTTCTTCTTCACCTTTTTCTTCTTTTTCTTCACCTTCTTTTTCTTCACCTTTTTTTTCTTCACCTTTTTTTTCTTCACCTTTTTCTTCTTCACCTTTTTCTTCTTCACCTTTTTCTTCTTCACCTTTTTCTTCTTCACCTTTTTCTTCTTCACCTTTTTCTTCTTCACCTTTTTCTTCTTCACCTTTTTCTTCTTCACCTTTTTCTTCTTCACCTTTTTCTTCTTCACCTTTTTCTTCTTCACCTTTTTCTTCTTCACCTTTTTCTTCTTTTTCTTCTTCACCTTTTTCTTCTTTTTCTTCTTCATCTTTTTCTTCTTTTTCTTCTTCATCTTTTTCTTCTTTTTCTTCTTTTTCATCTTTTTCTTCATCTTTTTCTTCTTTTTCATCATCTTTTTCTTCTTTTTCATCTTTTTCATCTTTTTCTTTTTCTTCTTCTTCACCTTTTTCTTCTTCTTCACCTTTTTCTTCTTCTTTTTCTTCTTCTTCTCCTTTTTCTCCTTTTTCTTCTTCTTCTCCTTTTTCTATGTGCTGTGTCTCTTCAGGATGTTGGCAATCATGACTCTCCACAACTTCTCCTTTGTAGCTGTAAATAAATTTTGATTTTTCACGAGCTCTCCCAAGTACATTCCGTCATCCATTCATGTAAGCTTGCCAGGTAGGTTCTCTGCAATGTTGTGATCCGAAGACGTATTGGGATGGCCAAAGATGCATTCCAAAAGCTAGGCAGGAGGATTTTGTTAGCAACAAAGAAAAGAGTACTGAACTGCTACATGATATCTGTCCTCCTTCATGGCAGCAAATGAAGAAGAGACTTGAAGTAACTGAGGTATGGTTCTACAGAAGGATGCTAAGGAAACCATGGACCAAATATGTGAGCAACAATGATATTTTGGAGAGAATGCAAAAAAAGAAAAAAGCTTATACTTAACATCAGGAAGAGGCAGCTGAAGTTTCTGGGACATGTAATAAGAAGGGCTTGGAGAATCTGATACTCACAGAGCAGATAGAGGGAAAGAGAGACATGGGTAAGTAATGCATGACATACTTAGAGGGTTTAAGCAAGTGGATTACAGAATAGGGTATGGGAGAAGTAGGAAAAGGACAAAATATATTGAGAACTACAAATGATAGGTGGAAGTGGAGAGCCATGACCGCCTATGTCCTAAAGAGATGAGGCACATTAAAGAAGAAAAGAAAGAAGATGTAACATTGCAGAAACATTCTAGCAATCCCATTTTGTCAAATGGGAGATTTATTTCCCATGACAATTATAATACTTGCAGGCTGAGTACTAGTAGAAGGGGTAGGAGCATATTATAGAGAGGTGGGATGATAATTACTTCATAAGTTTCATTCAAAGTACAAAATAAAATTTACTTCATCTTAATGGTAATAGTGAGATTAACCATTTTTATACAGAAAAGAAACAGCATTTGTTGACCTAAAAGTTGGTTGAAATTTGTAAAATTTTTCTTAAAAACTGTTTTTCAGAAATATAGGTTTCCCAAATCCACTAACTTTTACTGCTATTTCTGGTACTCAATTTTTTTTATTAATAATCCACCCCAAGGAAAGTGATAATGCTGCTAAGACTCAAGGGGGGTGAAATAGGAGTGAAAGAGAATGAGACAACTTTAGAAGGAATCAGAAACCCAATCCTAAACAGGAAACAAGGGATAAACCTCTACTTCTGTTCAAAAGACTGGGGAGGAGACGTTAGAAGTATAGAGTGGAAGTAGACTTTAGAAGGAGCCAGAAACCCAATCCTAAACAGGAAACAAGGGATAAACCTCTACTTCTGTTCAAAAGACTGGGGAGGAGACGTTAGAAGTATAGAGTGGAAGTAGACTTTAGAAGGAGCCAGAAACCCAATCCTAAACAGGAAACAAGGGATAAACCTCTACTCTGTTTCAAAAGACAGGAGATGTGTGTGAACCGCATGATAGGTGAAACTATATCTACACTTATTGAGAAAAAAAAAATTGTAAGTAAAATTACAGTTGAGACGTTAGAAGTACCGAGTTGTAGTAGACTTTAGAAAGAACTGGAAACCCAATTCTAAATAGGAAACAAGAGATAAGCATCTACACTAGTTAAAAAAAAAAAAAAAAAAAAAAACTGAGGGGGAGTTTGAACCAGATGATAGGCAAACTTCTTTACTTATTATATTTTCTTATTTTTAATTACCATTTAAAATATATCACTTCTTTCTTTAGTTTCTTGTTGTATATTGCCTTGAATGTTCTTTTTTGTTTTACAGGATAAATAGAAATGAAAAAAAATTAAAATGGAAGGTTTTATTTTTAAATTCTGTGTCTGTTTTAATGCTGGCAATTCAGTTTCAATAACACTGTTAAGTATATATATATATATATATATATATATATATATATATATATTTAATCAATTCATCTCAAGCAAGGTGATAATGCCATTAAGACCCAAGGGGCTACTGGGAATAAAAGAGAATAAGACTTTAGAAGGAACCGGTAACCGAATCTTAAAGAGGAAACAAGGGATAAACCTCTACTCCTGTTCAAAAGACGTTGGTAGGAGTTTTACATGTTGTTATTTGATAAGGAGCATTTATATAAGCCTACTGGAATAATATTCTTGGATCTGATGAAACCAAGATTTTTACAACATGGTTCACACTGTACAATGCCTAACAGCCACTCAAGGTAGGACGTTACAGAGTAAGATGCACCACCCCAAGCAAGGTGATAATGCCACCAACACTCAAGGGATGACTGCAAATGAAATAAAAGGAAACAAGGGATAAATGTCTACTCTGGTTAAAAAAAAAAATGGGGTGGAGTGTGAACCAGACAATAGGTTCCTAACCTTTTGTTTAAGTTAGTGTGAAAAGTCACATCATGATTATGTCATTATTTTTCCTATAAAATACATGTGATATTCATTTTTTTTTTTTTTTTTTCTCTTTTAGAAGTCTTCGAGTGATGAGGATTTTGCTATTTGGTATAATTCTTTAATTGTAATTCTGTAGTGCCGGTTGAAGTAGCGAACAAAGTAACAGTAAATCATAATCTCTACAGTTATCCATTCCAGTACACGGCATGGTGTAATGGTTAACTAGCTTGTCTTGCTAGAACAATTATGATTGAGTAGTGAGTTTGATTCTCACTGGGAATCATACTTTTGGACTAGTGCCACATCTAAGCTGCACTTATAAAATCACTGTATTTCAAATACAAATGAGTAGAAATAACATAAATTCTAACCTCCAGGAAAGTAACTCATTGCGCCTTTTCAGGCTAGCGTCCTCAGCTGACAGGAAGGAGAAAGACTATATTGAATCCATTGCTAGGTTAGCTGCTCCAGAATCTATCTTACACATCTATGTCTACCATTCATCTATGCTTAGAATATTGCTGCCACATATGGTCTGGTGCCTCTGCTATTTACCTTGAGCTCCTTGACAAACTCCAAAGAAGAATCAGCAATATTACCAGTCTTGATCTGGCGGCTCAGCTTCAGTCATTTTCTCACCACTATAAGGTTGCCTCCCTGTGCCTTTTCTACAAATACTTTCATGGTAATTCTTTGGATGAGTTCTTTGCTGTGGTACCTAGACTTTTTGAATTTAAGTGCAGTACTAGACTGGTATTTAGGTCTCCATCAATTTACAGTTGAGCTGGCTAGATGTAACTGTAAATTCTGTGTGAACAATTTTTTTTTTCTCACTTGTGAAACTCCCTTCCGGCTCCATGCTTTCCAACAAACTTTAATTTTCAAAAATTTAAATGCAATGTCAACCGCTATCTACTGTCCTCCTTTCTTCTTCGTGCTCACTATTAATGTTTCTTTTCCTATTTCTTTCAAACCCTGTAATTTCTTGTGCCTTAGTGGCTTTACTGCCTTTTCTGGGGTCATACTGATTAAAAAAAAAAAATTAAAAAAAAATTACTCAATGCTAAGCTCTCCTAGAGATTAGTATCTAGTGTAAACCAGACCAGCATCTACCTTTTTGATTCTAGTTTAAACCAAACCTATATCTAACTTTTTGCTTCTAGTGTACACCAGACCAGCATCTCCCATTTTGATTCTAGTGTAAATCAAGCTAATGTCCACCTTTTTTATTCTAGTGTAAACCAGATCTGTGTCTAACTTTGATTCTAGCATAAACAAGGCCAGTGTCTACCTTTTTGATTCCAGTGTAAACCAGACATGTCTACCTTTCTGACTCTAGTGTAAGCTGGAGCTACTTTTAACTTTTAAAAATTTTTGTTCTATAAAACTTATATTCAACATTGTATAACTTAATGATTAAATTACCTAAATTTGTGAAGAATGAATGAAAACAAAGATTTGTTAAAAAAAAATAAATAAAAAAAAAACACTCCTGATAAACAACTGCCAATGCTTATTAGCTATTAAGCTTGCTCTTAAAAATTTGTAAGTGAACGTAGGCTTTGGTTTGATGTACCTAATATTTAGTGATTACTGATCAATGGCTTTTGGTATTTACAAGTTATCCTAATTAGAAGATCTTGTGACAAAATTATATTATTTTTTCCCTTTTTAAACATTTTATCTTATTTATCATTAGTGACATTTGATCAGATTGAAAATAATATGAATGATGATGATGATAAAAATCATGATGATTGGCAAAAATAAATAAATAAAAAAAGGCAAGAATAGAAAAAATAGAATAACTTCATAAATGATATTTCATTCAAGGAAAGAAAATTTCCTAAACATGATTTATGTCAGTTTTATGGTAATTTGATCGAATTTAGCTTTATGGATTGCTGAAAAATGGGTTTCAAAATGAAAAAAAGAAATATGAAATAATTAAACAATTTTGAAGCAATATGATATTCCACAAAGACAAATACATTTTAGCTTCACATTGATTACCATTTTTTTTTTTTGATTAGGTTATAATTTAAATTGTTGTTTTGTTTCACTATCATTAATTACGTTTTTTTAAATACCTTTTTGAAGTTACATTTAAGGCTAGAATACTGAGTCAGTCCTGTTTTCATATATTTTAGTCATTTGGTCATATGCTTCAAGAAAGACCAGACATATTAGTTTCTCTTCTGGAATAGACATCGTGGGCCATGCAGAATTACTTTCAGACTGTTGTCCTCATCTTTGTTGTTTTTATTACAACATCTCAGCCATTTTTTCTCTGACCTTCCTTGGGTGTTAGTCAAGCTGAGTAACCTTCAGGGACATAGTAATTCTTAGTTCAATCTCTTGGCCAATTAGTGCAAATGTTTTAATGCAAATAGTATCAAAGACAACATTTAGAATCCGAAAGAAGCAGTTGAAATTTTTTAGAATAGGGGGCTTGGAGAATTTAATGCTCAGAGGACATACTGAAGATGTATACAGCAGTTAAGTCACGAGATCTGAGGAATATGATGATTGTAGGACCTGGGGAATTTTGTGCTAATAAGTGATTCTTTTAAAAAAAATGTTCAAAAGTATAAACCATTTTAGGATTTTGCTCTGAACAGAAATATAGACAACTATTGATTTAAAAAAAATATATTCACATTTTTTTTTTTTTAATATAAATCCAAATCTATGACCTTCTCACTACTGTTGGAATAACCACTCCTTGAATGACTGTCTTCAGGGGTGTAGCCATATTCACCACGCTTGGGCAATTGTGCTTTGGTGAGATGTAAATATTGGAAAAAAAAATGTTAATATATTTCTAAAAATATTAGCATATTTTTTCCCAATCTAAATATTTAAAAAAAATATGTTAACATATATTTTCACCATTATTTTCTCAAACTCTGATTTTACATCTGAAAATAAATTTTTGAGATTGAACGGCTTAAAGAACATAAACAAAAAACTTAATTAAAAGAAAGTTTATGATGCATATTAAATTGAAAGCTTTTTTGGCAAACCTGGACCTTCATGCCCACAAAAGAACTGAGTGTCAAAAGGACAGTTTTTTCTATTATTTTAACTACCTTCACTCCTCAGCAATGTTTATAGTTTTAAAAAGTGATTAGAATTGTAAAACTTAAACATAAGACGAAAGTGAATTTATACATTTTTTTTGTTCTTGAGAATTTACAACAAAAATATTAAACACTATTTATCATATTGCTTATTTACAAGAGTAATTTCTTATTTACAACATTCTAAAAACTAATACAATTAAAACTAATACAATGCACTTTATAAAGCAATAAATATGAGAACAATTTTTTGTTAACAAAATTATAAACATTTACTAAATTATTAAAATATTGGAATCATCTATAAGGAAATACTTATTTACTATTTTATAAAGTTCAAATCAATTGGCAATTAGCCGATGTTTTGGTAACCATTCCAATAAATAATATAAATAAATCTAATAAAAAAAATAGTTAATAATTTTTGTTTTAAATTCTCAAGAACAAAGAAACTATCTAAATTCACTTTCATCATATGCTTAGGTTTTATTTAAATTCTAATCATTGCTTTTTAAAACAAACATTGCCAAGGAGTGAAGGTAGTTAAAATAATAGCAGTGTCATGGGAAAAAAATGTCCTTTTGAAACTCCTTTTTTGCAGGCACGAATGTCCATGTTTGCTATATTTTTATTATTATATTTAGGAAATTATAATAAACTCAACTAATCCCACTTAGTAAAAAAAAAAAAGACCTCAATAATTTGTTATATCTAAAGAAAATAATTTGTTTGAATAAAAAAAAAAATGTCAGTTTAATTAGCCACAACTGGATTTGAACCTAACTCAGCAGGTGACCAGATATTTTTAAAGTATGAATGATGGGTGTATAAAGGCCAAAGGTTTGACATACTTTGGATTACAAATGCAAACAGACACTAATTTATCTGGCATTTGTCAAACTAATTTATTCACGAATATAAACTGAAAATGTAATTGTGGACACTTGCTTAGATATTCATCAACTTATTGTAAAATGTCTATGCATATACCACTCTGTGTGGGTGGGTAAATGTAGGTGTGGTCCTATGTTCAGAATTAGTGCTTTAAAAAGTTTATAATACTAGAGATAAATTTTGCACAGTGTAAGGTGACTTAGATATTAAAACTGGCTAACCAATTTCAAATTATGGCAGCATATTACTTAAGTGCTTGTACTTTAAGAAAGGCATGAATCCAGCCTTCCTTGCTCCATTTGCCATAACCATTTCATTAGTATGCTGCAAATGCAGATAACACTCCATTTTGACTGATTTTTCTGAAGATGGCTCCTCAGTATTAAACATACAATAGACCTTTTATTGTGAAAAGTGCTACTGACAATCTTTCCATCCTGATTTTCAATGCACAACATAGACATTGAGTGATGAAGTTTGTGGATTACCTACACATACATATGAAATCAGATTGTTAAATATAATGCAAATTTGACATTTTATATATATATATATATATATATATATATATATATATGTGTGTGTGTGCGCGCATGTGAGTAAATGTATGGCTATAACCATATACATACAAATTCAAACATTAATAAATAAAAATTATAATAACCTAACCTCCTACAATTAATACCTTAATAGTACTTAAGATACCACCAAATCAGATAAGAAAATGAAATAACAGCCAAGTGAAGACATATGAATATTTACTTTATTATTTAAGCAATAAAAAAAAGAAGAAAAATAGTCATTTATGTAAAAATTGAAAGACTATATGTAACTGAAAACACTAGAACACTCAAGAATAAAACAAAAGTATATGTCCAGAAAACTGAGAATCAAAATGGCTACAAGTGAAAGAAAAGAGGAAACATATGGAAAGGGTGGAAAAAAACCCCAATAAGGATTGAGTATAAAGTGAAAAAACAAGGACATGGACAAATAACCACAAAATCCTAGATGTATGCACATAAGCAGATAAACTATGGAAAAAACTTGCACTAATGAAAAGTGCATACAAAAAACAAATCGTGTCAAAAGTCAATTGCTGATACCCCTTGACGAGTGGGCGGAATGATTTCCAGAGGGTCTGCCTACAAAACTCTGGAGTTGGGATGCTGAAGGTAACATCAATATCTGCTTTAATTAACTAGAGAACAATTTACTAAGGTAAAAGTGTATAGAAAATGCTTTGATTGCTAGATCATCTATGGTAAATTTGACCTATCTTGGTAGATCTTTTAATACCACTATGTCGGATATAGAATAATAAAACTGCTAAAAACAAAAGCATAAGGAAACTGAATGAAATCAGCTAAACACAAATAAAAAAAAAAAAAAAATTATTTAAAAAATGTTAAGTTTCAGCATTCCAATATAATTTTCTGTTGTTGCATAATAACCAATAATTGTGTTTTTATATCTCCCCACTTCTCATCCAACACATATATAATTCCATCAACAAAAATATAGGTTTGATAAAGTCCTTTAGAGGACAAATTTTGATAGACAAAATGTTTTCCAACTTGTCATTCATTTGCCTAAAATATATATATATCATAAATTAACTGGTTTAAAATATGATTTGCTACACAGGAAATATCATGTTTCAAAAACCGAAGCTAAATCTTCAAATTTAATTATATAATTAAATTAAGAGCATTGGTTCTGTTTCATTTTCAAGTGAATTTTGGAATAACTTATTTTTAAATTTACTGAGTTTTAAATGCATATACAATTCATAATTTTTGTTTCAAAGGATACGGAGAAATCCAATCATTTAGACAGGGGCGGTAGCGTGTTCATTTTTATTAACTATTATTGTATCAATTATGAGTTACGTTCGAAAAAGAGGTTAAGTCTAGGGATAGTAGGGGTGCATTATATATATATATATATATATATATATGTACACACACACACACACACACACAGTGTAACCCGGATATAAGAGAGATTTTCTATGGTCCCAAATTAGAGCCTGTGTTAATGTATATAAATTAGACCAAACCCGGATATAAGAGACTTCTTCTCCGGTCCTGACAACTCTCTTATATCCGGGTTACACTGTGTGTGTATGTATGTATATATATATATATATATATATATATATATATATATATATATAGGTACCTTCACAGATTTTCTAAAAAAAAATGAGCATAGCATGATGACAAAAAAATGCCCGAAACTTATTAAAAAAACACTTTTATTGTCAAAATATTTGTTAAGAGGAAAGATAAAAGGATTTCTTTATTATTAAATTAGATTTTTTGATCCTTTTTAGAATGTTCTAAATTTTGGTTAAAAGTTTTTCCTGTGTCAGTGGTGGGACCAAAGATAAGTATAGGAAATTTTAGTGTCATTTTTGTGGTGAAAGATGCATTTATTTAGAAATTCTTACAAAAAACAAATAATTGTTAGATTTTAATTAAAATTTCAGCACTTATTCACAAATGAAATTATTTTAGAATTTTTTTTAAAAGAAGCTTGGCAAAAACATTTTTTTCATCTGTTACCCACCACTTATTTAATTTTATGAAATTTTGAGAAATTAATTTTTGTACCACTTATTGTTTATATTAATTATACACAGAATTATTTTGTAAAACAGGACTCCCAGTTACTAAAGGTCTGCTCTGAATCATAACATAAAACATGTAATAAAACTAAGACATTATTTAAGCTTTTGTTTTTATGAATAAAATATATGGACACAGTGTTAAATCTTTTAAATTTCTGTGTTAATTTGTACCACTTAGATTATTTTGTTATTAAGTAAAAACTATATTTACTAATCATAAATGGAAAAGCTTACTACAATTCAGTGAC
This sequence comes from Acanthosepion lycidas, assembly GCA_963932145.1. Lineage (NCBI taxonomy): Eukaryota > Metazoa > Mollusca > Cephalopoda > Sepiida > Sepiidae > Acanthosepion > Acanthosepion lycidas. The sequence continues at coordinate 33,100,487 of OZ010575.1, forward strand.
CCACAATATTTAAAAAATATTTTTTATGCCAATTTATGTAAATATAGATGTCCATACATGATATAAAAAACAAGAGCAATAACTATTGTAAATTTAAAGCCAAAGTAGCTAAAATTCAAGGAAACATTAGATTAGAGACTATATTCCTAAATTTTTTAAATTAATGGGTTGCTAAAAATTATATAAAAAAGTTACACACATCATATTCCACAAGAATATTTTACAGATATGACCTCTGTAGAAAAAAAATAGATAAACTTCTGGCTGTCAGTTGAGCTGTCAACACCTCAAATAAACACCTACCTCCATGTGAAAAATGCATTTCTACAATATTTTAAAATAAAAGTAATTAATATTTGTTTCAAATCAGATTAATTAAACTTTAAATTAGTTAATATTCCTTAAATAAAGTTAAGAAAAATATATTTTATTTTTGAAAGATTTTTAATAAAGAGAATTACATTATGCTGAGAGATGGCTAAAATAGCACTAAAATCAGTGATTTTTAGTGATTTAAAAACATTTGTTCATTTTAATTTAGTTTTAAAATATAGCAAAATATTTTGGTTATTAGAAATATTAAATTCAATCTATTGAAATTAAAACTAAAATAAACACATCAAGAAAGATTTTTATTTTAAAAATTTCATTTTAAACCTTAGGTATCATGAATGTGTTGAGGCACTTTATTTATATATATATATATACACACACACCTGTTTCATTAAATAATATAGACATATAGTTGGATATACTAGATTTAGTGTAGTATATGATTAATTTAATTTTTTTGCTAGGATCTGTTGTTGATATATTAGAATTTACTAAATTTTTTAGAATATTTTTATCTTGTTTATAATTAGTATGCATTTGATTACGATATAGGAGATTAATATGTTTGAGATCAGTAGAAGCAGTATTATGTACAATTTGCTTAGTATTGAGATTTCTAAGAAAGCATCTTATTTGTTCATCAAATATATACTTTGGAGAGCTATTATTAATAAATGTCTGTTTTATATTCTTTAGTTCATTGTAAAAAATCTGTTTTGTGGATGAATTAGTTTCTGCATGATATATTAGATTCGTTATAATTGCTATTTTGTAGTAATATGGGCATTCGCTCTTGTAGTTAAGTGTACATGAATTTATGCTTGTAGGTTTTTTGCATGGCGAAATAGTAAATTTATTATTTGTGTTTATCCTTGAAGCATTATACATCAAACAGTTGAAACCCAACCTAAACAAAAGCAATTATGGCATCTCTGCAAATATTCTTAAATGTCTATAATTGGTAACAGAAGCCATTGGTTTATACCAATGGCATTCCATACTTCATACTTCTCCAATTCACTCTCGTGTGGTCATGTGTGACGTCATGAGATGCGGTGCAATTTTCGCTTCTAGCGTCTTATATGCACGTGTTTATCGTTGCGTAGAAATCATCTATATAAATATTGTCAGACTATCATCACTGTCATGTCCGTACAGTGTTTAATATGTTGTAATTGACATCTTTGATAATGGCTTAAGTAAGCCGAAAGGTTAGATTGTATTAAAAAAAATATGGATCAATATTGTGAATTTCTTTCTTCGTTCAACGATGAAGTTATTAAACTTATCAGACGTTACAAAAAAAAATTTACATAAAATAGACAGCAATTGTCTATATTATTTAATGAAACGTGTATGAATGAAAAGATGCTGCCTAAATACACACAATATACATACATACATACATATATATATATATATATATATATATATATAATTTTATGGTATGCTATATTTATGGGTTAAAGTGCTCAATATCAGGGAAAGAGTATGTAAAAAATAAGTGGACATTGAAGTCAACACCAATGGTCACAATCTGTTTCATGTTTGAACATAATCTTCAGTCCATATATATATATATATATATATATATATATATATATAGGATTTTGTGGTTATTATATAAGTCAAGGATTTTTATGTTACTGAATTAATTATATATATATATATATATATATATATATATATATATATATATATATATAATATATATATATGCAAGGAATCTATTACCCACCTCTTCAATCAAGTTGAAGTGTTATCATTTTCTGCTGATAAAGCTGAATGCTTTTCCTGTAAATTTTCCTCAAACTCTACTGTTGACTCATGTGGAGTATCCCTGCCTAAATGCACACTTAGAACTGATTCTCTGTTAAGTCATATGCAAAGTTTCTGCTATCGTCTCTAACCTGGATCCGCACACAGCATGTGGACCCCAGTAATATCCCTGTAATAATCATTATGAAGTGTGCTCCAAAATGGCTCCTGTTCTCTTTAAACTGTATAATAAATACCTCGCTGCCTGTTGTTTCAGTTTTTAAGAAATCTGGTGCACCATTTAGCCTATTCAACTATCGGCCTATTAACCATCTACCTCTTTTTGGGAAACTCTTAGAGGCCCTAATCAATGCTGAAATGGTGCATCATCTCTCATCACAGGGCCTTTTCTCAGACAAACAATACGGCTTTTGGTTCTCCAGGTTAACTGCTGATTTACTGACGATAATTGTGAAAAAAGTCTATCATACCCTAGATAAAAATGCCGAAACTTGGGCTGTAGCATCGCACATTCCTAAAGCCATTGACAGTCTGGCATTGAGGTCATGTTCACAAGCATAATACTGCTGACTCTATACTAATGGTTTATACAACCATAGATACATCAGCAAACAATCCAATCACCATTCTAGAATATGGAATAATTTACAAAAGTCAGTCCAATTTAGACTGTCCACCAACTCTAGCAATAAGGACATTTTTGACAAACATAAAAGTAAATATGTAGAAGCACTAGAACATAGTAACCATTAAATTAACCTCAAATTCTTAGCCAATAACAATAATGATGCCAACAAACCAAAACATCGCTTTAACAGTTATAATATTATATGCTCTAACCTGCCCTTCAACAAAAACGTCAAAGTCAGCTACAGTTATGATAAAAACATCCACCAGTATGTAGCACAACGCTACTGTTCCATTCTAAATAGATACTTCAACAACCTTCAAAACAACAACATCTCCACAACTAATAATTGCAATTTCAGAAAAAAACAAATGCTGACCATTAAGCCACAAATGCATGTCTAAATTGTTAATTTATAAAGCTGAAATCAAATATGACAATGAGACTAATTTTTAGGTGGGCTCTACAAAAAAACCATTGGAAATTGTGCTTCTACCACCAAATGTCATTAGGCAATATCAAATATATTAGGTTGGTGCAAAAATAATGACGTAACAATGTCGTTTTTTGACGTATATTTTAACGTCAAAAAACGACATTATTACATCATTATTTTTGCACCAACCTAATAGTAACAGCACTGCCCTCTCTAAATTTTTCTAGAAACTAAAAAGTGAGAATAAAAACCAAATTATTACCAGTAATGAAAGCTAAATCCTTCTGGAGGAAAAGCAACAGATGTAACCTATGTCTTTCTGAGAAATGAATAACCCTGAAAAATATAAACCATCCTAATTTTTTAAACAAAAGAAGTGAGTTCATGAGCATCTGCCTATATATTAGGTTGGTGCAAAAATAATGATGTAATAATGTCGTTTTTTGACGTTAAAAAATACGTCAATAAACGACATTATTACGTCATTATTTTTGCACCGACCTAATATTTTTGTGAAGAGAATGCAAGCTTGTCATTTTCACTTTATTTTTTGATGGGTAAATTGTCACCATTTTATATTTTTAATTTTGCAAATACGCTTTCTTTTAGATTTTGTTGATTGCACAGTATAGTAGTCAGCTGGGCACTGTTTGTGAGAAAAAGAGCACCATGATGCAATTTGCTCTACCAAAAATTTGGAAATGGCTTGCTGTATCACCTGGCATTAATACCAGAAGCACCGATACAAACATTTTGGATGTTTGGATGTCAGTCTGAGGACATTGCAGAAGATTCGGAATTGGATGAGTCTAATGGTGATTGTGAAGGTACGGCAGCTTGGAAAACTCACTCTGATTGTTTTGAAAGAAAAAATCTCCCAAATTTGTTGGTGAAGGCCTTAAAATCAACACAGAGGCCTACATTAAGTGCCTTAAGGAGGTAGTGCTGCTCTGGATCAAGAGTGACAACTGGAAGACCCTGTGTCTGGCAAAAAGACTCCGTAACATGCCACACAATCAGGAGAATTTGGTCATGGCTCTTAAACAATTTCTGTGACCACATCACTCCTTACATCTGGTCACCTAACTTACTAGACTGCAACTTCATTGATTATTATGTGTGGGGTGGAGTTTAGCAAGAAATCAACAAAACTCCTTGTAATACCAAAGACGAATTGAAAGCAAGGATTATGGCAGCACTTACCAACTTAAACAAGGAGGCCATCCAGAATAGTTGCATGAGAAATCATCTGGAGGCCATTGTAGAAGCCAGTAAGGATTTTATTGAATAAATTTACTCTCTATTATTTCTGTTAAAATGAGATGTCAACTTAAACTAGAAGACCTTCTCGAAGAGTTGCTGGATATTCTGAAGTTGTCTGGAGGCCATGGTTGAAGCCAATGGCAATTTTATTGAATAAATTTACTTTTTAGTATTTAAAGATATTTTTGAGTAATTTTGGTAAATAAATATTTTAAAATGAGATGTCAATATTATTTTCATTTTTGCATAATTTAGATGACAATTTATTCATCACACCATATATAATTATAATTCAATTACCTATAACAGACATATTACAATCTCCTTGAAGTAGATGTCTCACTGATTAAATCAAAGTGCTATAAAAAAATATCTATCTATCAAGAATGCTTAATATAAATGTTGGTTTCTGTTATGTCTTTATGGATTCATAATATCCAAAGAATCTGCAATGTAATGGATACTGACCTGGTATCTCATCTTCAGTTACTTCCCTACTGCCATAATGTAGTTTCCCCTGTGACTTTTCTATAAATATTTTCTTAGTAATTGTTCTGATGAACTGTTCTCTATGTTACCTAAATTCTATGTATTTAAGTTCAGTACTAGATTGGTGATCTCATCATTTTACAGTTGAAATGACTAGATGTAACTAGAAGTTCTATGCTAAAAGTTTCTTCTTCAGAAGGAATTTTCTCTCCTTTTTAAGTGCCATTCAGGATGTAAGTGTTTATGGCCTCTTTTTCTCTAATACTATTGCAGTACTAGATTGGTGGCAAGGTCTCATTATTTCACAGTTGAAATGGCTAGATGTAACCATAAGTTCTATGCCAACAGTTTCTTTTCTTGCACATTTTGCTTGTGGAACTCTCTTCCAGCATCTTGCTTCATTATCTTGAAAGATTTAAATGAAATGTCAAATGCTATCTTCTGCCTTCTTAATTCTTGTTCTTTTATTGTCCTCTCTCCTTAATAGTTTTTCTTATATTTAACACTCGGTAACCCCTTTGTATCCTAGTAGCTTTATTACCTTGCTTGGGGTGAAATGATAAAAAATGAAAATAAAAAAAACTACTGGAACATATAAAACATATCGTTTTGTGTAACAACTGAATGACATATTTGAAAAAAATCCTTAAAGTAATGCATTCCATCTCTAAAAGATAATACTTTTAGATTAATAATAGTTTCATTGATTGAGATAGTCTTATAAACGCACACACACACACACACACACACACATATATATATATATATATATATATATATATATATATATATATATATATATATATAAGGTTGGTGCAAAAATAATGACGTAATAATGTCGTTTTTTGACATATTTTTTAACATCAAAAAACGACATTATTACGTCATTATTTTTGCACCAACCTAATAGTTAAATAGTAGGACTAGTTGGGTCCTATCTGCTCTAGGAGAAAGACAACTCTGAATTCAGAACCTGAATTCTCTGTATTGGGCTCTTCCAAAAAGTGTAGTTGGTTCTACACAAGCCTTGGGTGAAGGGGTGAAATGATTTTTATATATATATATATATATATATATATATATATATTAAAGTTTTGTTCAATATGATTAACAAATTATATTAAATAACTTATATAAAAATTGTCCAAATGTTTTATATAGCCAAGCACATTTGGCTATAATTTTAACCATTATCAAGGATTATTTACGCTTACTTTCAACTGAATATATGAATTATTTTATCTGTGTCTAGCATTATAGAAATATTTTATTTTCCAAACACGGTCAGCATATTGTGGCCATATTCATAGTTGATATTATTGAGTGTTGGATTTTTCTTTTATAAAAGTGTTATGGGACCTTACCCATAATAACATAATGGACTATTCCATACGTAATAAATACTGCGCCTCAAGAGGAAGCAAGGGTGTTCAGTCTGGAGTGAGGTCTGTCAGGAGTCAGTCAGAGTGAGCGAGTCAGTCAGTCAGTCGAGTCAGAGGCAGTCTGAAACAGAGTTGCGTTCAGACGGTTGCTACAAGACATTGGAATAGTGATACTGGTTGAGACTACATTGTTCTCTCTACTAAACCTGATTGTTCGTACTTTCTACTTCTCTGTATATATTCCTGTTTGTAATATATCTGTGTTATTCCATATCCGTATTCGAGTTCTTCTTTATTGGTTCTACCTTGGCCATCACCATGGTACAAGGACCTGGACCATAACAAAAAGTCTAGCCAAAAACATGTAGACAATTTTTCTATAATTTATGCCCTGAAAATAAAAAAATATAAGAACACATGAAAAATTATATAAAAAACTTAACCACAGCATCTTGTCAGTCATTTTTAAGAAAACTTGCATAAAAGAGGGATTGCTGCCCAAATACACACACACTCATATATATATATATATATATATATATATATATAATTTTTTTTTTTTTTTTTTTTCTTATCTCAAAGTTAAACTTTCTTTTGATAAGCCACACCTGTTGTCTTATATTTTAGACTAGTAATATTAATCTAATGTAAAAGTTAAAATCTCTTAAAGACAAAACCCCAAAAATGATAAATAAAAAAAAAAATAAAATGGAGAAATGTTTATTAAAAAAAGAAAAAGAAAAATATCTTTGATAACATGAATTGAACTTTTCCTCATTCCATTTGCCTGGATCTAATTAACCTAAAGTGGTCGTTCCCATTCTCTGAACCTAAACCCACTTCTGTGAATGTGGAAAATCACAAGAACTCTTGCAGCAAATGTTAACGATATGCATCATGCCCCACAGCTACACTGTGATTAAGTCAGGTGCCCCCTGCACAAGAGAATAAAAAAGAAAAAAATATTAGTTGGTCAGATGGAACTAGCTAGGGGGCAGGGGTAACGTTTGTGGGGCTTGATGTCTTCTAGTATCATATTTATGGCTAGTCATGGTCAGAGAGAAATCTGAATTCTATTAAGGAATACTTGAGTCCATGTATTAAACACAGCTGCAAGCAAGGAAAGAAAAGGTGAAAGAAAGGCAAGCTGACAATGAGGCCATCAAGATCCCTGAAAATATTCTGATTGCTTTGAGAAAGGGAAGAAAAAATGATTCTTACTCTCAGACACCCACTTTGGTTTTATTTTTTCATTTTTGCCTTTTGATGTTATTTCATTTTTAACACCATACCACTTCTCTTTGTGTGTCTTATTTCTTTGCTTATTCTGTTTTTTTTTTCTTACTCCTTATTCTTTGTCTCCTCTTCTCTCTTTCTTGTTATATAATCCCCCTTTTCATTTACCTTACTTCATTTTCTTTGCCATCCTGTCTCTTTTTTTTTTTTTTGTTTACTCTTACTAATATTTCATATTTCTTTCGTTCTTCTGTTAATCTTTCACTCTCATTTTTTCTATTTCTCCTTTTCTGCATCATTCTATATCTCTCTTTTTTATTAGCCTTCTTCTCTCTTATAAATTTTTTATTTCTATCTTTTCTATAGAATTCAATACACTGTTGTCTTTTCTTTTTCCTTGGCTTTTGTTTTTCTTTGCTGTTCTATCTCTATTTTTCATGCTTCCTTCATTCTATGAGAATTTCTTTATTTTCTTCTGTTATTCCTTCTCCTTCATTTTTTCTTCATTTTGCATTTAAAAAAATCTTTCTCTCATTTTCTACACTATTTTACTATATCTCTTTTTTTTCTTCCCCAGATAATCACATTTTTATTAGCTTTCTTCTCTTCCTCAGATAATCCTATTTTTATCAGTCTTCTTTTCTCTTCCTCAGATAATTGCATTTTTATAAGCTTTCTTCTATTTTCTCCTTCAGATAATCCAATTTTTATTAGCCTCCATGTCTTTTCTTTCTCAGATAATACCATTTTCATTAGCCTTCTCTTTTCTTCCTTAGATAATCCAATTTTTATTAGCCTTCTCTCTAATATTTTTTTTCTATCTTTCTTTTGGTTTCATGTGTACCAAAAAGTATTTTCCTTTTTACTTCCCTATAGAATTCATTATAGTCTTTTTTTTCTTTTTCCTCAACTTATTCTCCCTTTTCTTTGCCATTCTCTATTTTTAACTCTTCCTTCATTTGATGAATATTTTTCTTTTTTTTCTTCTTCTGATAATCTTTCAACATCTTTTTTCTTTTTATATTTTAAAATGTTTTCCCTTCCTTTTCCTTCTCATTTGTTTATCTCCTTTTTCTTTCTAGTTCTCTTTTCCCTTTTCTTCATTTTACTCTCCTTTTCTCTTTGTCATTCTCTCTCTATTTTACACTTCCTTCATCTTATACGTATTTCTTTTCAATTCTTTTGTTAATCTTTCACGATCCTCTTTTTACATCTTTCAAAATTCCTCACTATCATTTTCCAATATCTCTTTTCTCTTACAGATAATACATTTCTTTATATTCTTTATTAGCCTTCCTGTCTCTAATAATAATTTTTTTCTTTCTATCTTTCTTTCGGTTTTATATGGATCAACAATTTTTTTTTCTTTCTTACTTCCCTATAGAATTCACTACTTTGTATTGTTTTTAAGACTATCCAATTCTTCAAGCAAAAGAAAAGACAAAAACGTGAAACAGCAATAAAAAGATTGCCAACTCAATCTCTACAAGTGTGAAGGAATGCTTCGTTTCTAAAGCCTATAAGTGCACAACCATTTTGAGACATCAGGAGACAGACAATGAGTTCTGTATAAATAAAGTCTCCGGCTTGGTCTTGTGGTTGATAACTCTGATGCCGATTGGCAAAATTCTGTCTGGAAATATCACTTTATCTTCTAAAACTCTTGGAGAAGGATTTACTTCTATGTAATCAGGACTATAGGAACTGTGTCTCTTATTATTAGCCAAAGATATGACCAAGGAAGAAAATACACTAAATAAAAGAAAAAAAATATGTAAGGAATGGTGCATTCTCTTGAAAGAACTTCCATTTCTGAAAAGGCGCTAAAACAAAAGATTTTTGTCTTTCACATAGATGGCATTTAATTGGCAGATATCCAAGGAGGTGGGTGTTGCTCACAATGAGAATGAACCTAGGATTTTTATCGACTCTTTAGCTGCTGCTTGAAGGAGAAATCCCCCTCAAGTCAGTGGTGTTAAATGTATACCCTGTTTTCAAGAATGTGGGTGATCATTCATCTCCATTTCACTATAGACCCATTTGCCTCTTCAGGGTCATTAGCAAACATTTTGAAGCTACAATCAACAAAAAGGTTGTTGATCATCTCAGGTGGGATGAGCTATTGAGTGACAAGCAGGACAGATTTTGTTTTCCTTGGTCCACTGATGATATAATTGTTATTACTCAAAGAATCAATGAGGCACTAGACAATATATATTTAGGATGATCAAATTAGATATTTCAAAGGCCTCTGACAAGGTGTGGTAGAGAGGGTTACTGCACTAGCTCTACAACTATAAAATCATTGGAAGAGTCTTATCAAGTCCTTCCTAGCAGGAAGGGAGTTGTTAATGGCCAGTCCTCCAAGACCCAAGTGATCGACACAGGCATCCCCCAAGGCTCACTTTTTGGTACAACTCTTTTTCTACTTTGCCTAAGAGTATACACAGATCTTTTGTGAATATCTATGCTGTGAATACAACAGAATATGGGTGCACCTTCAAAGCTCTAGATGACCAGAGCTTGGCAGCTGATCTCTCCTCTGACCTAGCTCTATCATCCCCAAGCAGTCCCTGAATTTTCACCTATCATGATGAACAGGTGTTTTTCTCAGGGAGGCAACATGTTGCAAAAACAGACCTTGCAAAAGCTTAAAGAGAAATGGGAAACCCTCCAACACCCACTCTATTCTCCTGACGTGTCGCCTACAGATTTTCATTTGTTCTGGTCTTTCCTGAACAATTTAAATGACAAACAAAAATTGACCTTGTATCTTCTTTTATGTGCCATGTCCCTTCAGGACGTAGGTGATCATGGCTCTCCACTTCCTCTCCTTTGTAGTTCTCAATGTGTTTTGTCCTTCTACCCACTTGCTTAAGCCTGCTAAGTATGTCACACATTGCTTTCTCTTATCTCTCTTTCTCTTTATCTGCTCTGTGAGTATCAGATTCTCCAAGCTTTCCTTTCTAGTTAAATGTCCCAGAAATTTCAGCTAATGCTTCCTGATGTTGAGTATAAGCTTCCTCCTTGTTTGCATCCTCTCCAAAACTTCATCATTGGTCACGTGTTCAGTCCATGGCATCCTTCTGTAGAACCATACCTCAGTTGCCTTGAGTCTCTTCTTCATTTTTCAGGGAATCATCCAACATTTGCTGACATGAAGGAGGACAGATATCACATAGCATAGTTCAGTACTCTTTTCTTTGTTTTCAACAAAATCATCCTGTCTCGTAATATTCTGCCAAGCTTTTGAAATGCATCTTTGGCCATTGTTGTTTGGCCACTTACCATCCTCTGTCAGAACACTTCCTACCTATTTAAATTTCCTCACCTGCTTGATTTTAGTGTTCCCGAATTGTAAATTGCATTTCAGGCTCATCTTTTTTCATTCTGTCATCTTGAACCTCTTCTTCTCGCTCTCCTTTGCTACCTTCAGCAGGAGGTTTGTAATTTCTTTTCCATGTCTACTATCAGCACGGTGTCATCTGCATATGTTAAGGTTGTGGCTGCCAATGATGAATTCTGGTAAGATTTCCAATTCTCTCAGAATTAGAAGACACATCCTTGCCTTAGGCTCCTTCCTATTTTTGTATATCTGCTGAACTCATTTTCTATCTGTATGCAGGCGGTTTGCTGTCAGTATAATTCCTTGATTATTTTAATATCCTTCTCAAATATATCAAGGTTGCTGAGCAGTTCCAACAGATCTTTGTGGTGTACTTTGTCGAACACCTTTGCGTAGTTTATACAATATAGATGCACGTCCTTCTGCATTTGGATTGCTCTTTCTGATAACATTCTGAGCATGAATATTGCATTCATTGTTCAGGTGTCTTTAATGAAGCCACACTGTTCTCGTTCTATCCCTGGCCTGATACTTGTGCACACTCTATTTATCAGAATATGGATGTTTTGTTATGTGGCTCATTACACTGATTTTTTGGTGGAGTTCACATTTGTTTGTGCCTGGTTTCTTAGGAAGTGTTATGAAAATAGATCTGCTGAGATCTTCCGGTGTATCACCACTGTTGTAGATTTCATTTATTATTTCTGTAATCTTGTCTATGCCAAAATCATCTAAAGCTGTCAGCATTTCTGTTACAATTCCGTCTGGCCCTGCCATCCTGTTTCTGTTCAATTTGGCCAGTTCAACTTCTACTCCAGTTTTTAGAATTTCAGGCACATTGGTAATTCTGTGTATTTTGCTGGTTGTTCTCTTTCATCAGGGAAGAGTTCTCCAATATAGTCATTCAAGTGCTAAAGAATTTTTCCCTCTTTTAATATTAGCGTTCCATCCTTTGATTTTATGCAGCTTGTTGACGAGCATGTCTTCTGTCCTGTTAGTTCTCTTATATGTTTATGCATCCATCTCTTATACTCCAATAGCTTCATGTTTCGTACTTCCTGTCTGGAACTTCCTTTCTCTTAGTTGCTTCCCTGATAGCTATAATCTCCAAATATTCAAATGCAATGTCAATCGACATCTCCAGATGCCTTGACCTATTCCCCCGTACTTCTCTTCATCCTTTCCTCTATCATGCCTCTTTACTCTTGCTCCCACTCTCTGTAACCCCTTGTGTGCTAGTGGCACTCCCACCTTGCTTGAACTGAAATGCTTAAAAAAAATTACCTTTGTTAGTAATACACAATCTCTCTATTTCTGGACATTTTTTGTTTAGTCACTCTTCTGTAACCTGCCTGTATTTGGTACTTATTGTGATGTGTAGTTTTCTGCATTCCATTCTGTATCTTGGCAGAGTTTTCTGTCTCCTTTGCATCATGTCGAAAATCTCATCAGTCATCCATTCATTTTTTTTTTCTTCTTCATCAATTCTTTTTTGGAGAGATATCATTTACTGATGTCACTAAAGCTTCTCTTAGTGCATCCATTCCCATTATGTCCCACATAACTTCTTTTCACACTGTCCATAGATTTTTCTTTTAGGTACAGGTCACTGAGGAGTTTGTTGTATTGCAATTTGGGTGCTGGGTTAGGCTTCTTCAGTTTCATAGTTTCAATCTTAGTTTACATATAACAGGCCAATGGTCACTTCTGCAGTTGGCACTTGGGTAGGTTTTGCAGTGAACTATTCTATTCTTGAATCTTTTGTTGTTAGCTATGTAGTCAATTTGGTTTTTATTTTCTCCTGGGTGGCTCCATGTCCATAATCATCTTGGATGTTCTTGGAACCATGTGTTAGCTCTTACCTGGTTGTTGGCTGTCCACCATTAGATCCATTTTTTGCCATGTTTGTTGCAGGTTCCTAGTCCAAATTTTCCAGTTATATCCCCTGCCCTCTACTACTTTGGTGTTCAGTTCTCCCATGATAATTATAACTTCTTGTGATTTGCAATGAGTTTTGGCATTGTCTAACATAAAGTAGAAATATTCAATTTCTTCTTCCCTACTTTGTACTGTTGATGCATATGCTAATATGATAGCTAATTTGAAAGGTTTTCCTTTCAGCTTGACTACCAGAATTCTTTCAGATAATTAGTAGTATCCCAGAACACATTTCTTGAATTCTTGATCTAGTATCAATCCTGCTCCTTTATTATTTTTCTGTCTGCCTGCATAAATAATCCTTTGTCACTGACAAAATCTCTGTTGTTTAACCATCTATTTTCATATACATCCAAGATATTGATTTTTAGCCTAGTCATTTCCTATTTTACATTACCTAGCTGGCCACAGTTGTTCAATGTTCAGATGTTCCATGTCTTGAGAGTTATTTTCCGTTTGAAACGAGCAGTCACTGGATAACAGTTCAGTGATACCTGTCACTCGTGTTGCTCCTTTCCAGGTGAGAGATAGGTTCCAAAGAATTTTATCCCCTCTACACTGTGTTAGCAGTCACTGGATAAGGGTCAGGTGACACCTGTTGCACATGTCATTCCTTACCTGGTAAGAAGTTAATTCACATACACTTAACTCCCTTCACACTGTTAGGTTTCATAATGTGTTATTTGCCATGATATTTCTTGGGATTAATGGAGTGGTTTCCTATTGCCTTCTCCACAGTGGTTTATGGAACACTGCCTCTAGTTAGCTTGGTGTTGACGCATTGAGAGTTCTTTCATCCTTTGTTAGGTCTTATTTTTCATCCTACTGGCTTGCTAAAATGCTGCATCACTTGCAAGAACTTGGAGATAGGTAGCTGGTTTAATTGCTGACATTCCGACTGTGGAATACTTACCCAATATATATATATATATATATATATATAGAGAGAGAGAGAGAGAGTTCCCGCCACTAATCTGTTTGTGAGTAAAAGGTTTGTGAGTCAGTAAGGTGGGACAATAGAATAAAATGATTAAGTTTTAACTTAGTATGAGTTCCATTACCCACTATTAAAGCAATACAGGATTATCGAGGAATTACATTAGTCACACTAGTTACCAAAAACCTAAAGCTAAACTACATGATATATGTATATATATATATATATTAAAAAGAAGAGAGAATCTGCAAATGTTTTTAAACATATACTAATATGCGTATACATAGGTATACTAGTGTATATATGCACATATTGGCAAAAACAGGACTGCTCATGAGCACACAGGTGAAACCTATACAACAGAGGAAGTGTGTGTATGTATGTATGTATATATGTGTATACTAATTCCTTATAATAAGACACTATGTATGTATGGAGAGAGAATAGATGTATACATACACATGCTGACAGGAACACACACAATACAAAAAAATGGAAATGGATCTAAAAACACACATAGGTCATTAAAAGATAAGAATACAGGTATCTTTCCTCACCCTTTCCAGACAAATCTTAATTGTTTTATTACCCTTCACGCAGAAGAACTTTCACATTGCCGGTTCAAGAAAGATATTTGTGTCACTAACACATAAAAAAAAGAGAATGTTTAACACCGAAAAACATAAGGAAAATGAATTCCTTTTAATAATATGTGGAAATATTCACTCTTTGCCTGATGAAGGTCACGAGACCAGAAACACACATAGCAAAATCATGGAAAATAAAGCATAATATATTTTTAAAAAAATCCACATTACAACCAAAAATGTTTGTGGTTTCTCGCTTCTTTTTAATATATACACTTTTCTTTCTCTTTGGAACAACTATAACTTTTTCACTTTTTTTATATATATATATATATATATATATATATATATATATATATATATATATATGTGTGCACACATGTAGAAAATTTAAATTTACACATTAACCTAACAGGTTGATCTTGTTAACCCCAAATCAATAGCCATTTAGTGAAAAGTGTTTCAGACTCTAAACATGTTTAGATTTCAGAGACCAAATGTGCATGGTTTGATGGGTTAGAAAAGGGGTCAAACAAAGCCAAAGTCACTTGGTAGAGGGAGGTGAACTTCAGTGAGGTTCTAGAGTGGCCTACCCACTTTTAAATCCTTGAAAATGGTGACTTTTTTTCTTCATTTTCATTAGTCACACTAGTTACCAAAAACTCGAAGTCAATCTAAAAATACTTGACAAAGCTTCTTCTTCCAACAGAAACACAAAATGGCATCAACAATTCTGGAGAACAATGAGAGATAGTTGTTAAAAACACAGGCAACTACATACCTAAAAAATGTTATTTTCTGGGTATATAAAATTTTGTTTTTAATTTTCTAATTGGGCACATACTTTTGCAATGATCTAATATAAACCAAACCAGTAAAAAATGAATTTATATCCCTTTTGATTCAAGTATAAACCAGATTTTGACTTAAGTATAACTGGACATATGTCTACCTTTTGATCCTAATATAAACTTGAACTATGTTTACCTTTTGACTCAAGTAGAAACTAAACTTATATCAATCTCTTGACTCAAGTAATATCCAGATTTGGAATTACCTTTTGACTCAAGTATATACTAAATGTATGTTTTCATTTTAACTCAATTATAAACTTGAACTATACCTACCATTTAACTCAAATATAAACTAGACATATGTTTACCTTTTGACTCGAGTATAAACTTGACTTATGTCTACCTGTTTATTAATTATGATTTTTGTCCTACAAGACTTGTATTTGACACTAAATAAGATAACAAGGGTGTGAATGCCATCAAATTAACCAAAAAAGCAACAATCAGAAATTTGAAAAATTCATTGTGGCACATCTACATTTTTTATCTTTTTATTTGTTTTTATCACAATTTTTAATATTTTTTTCAAAAATTCCTAAACATTTGAAAGCAAAGTACATAGAATATTTTCATATAGTGAAGTTTATGCTAATTATCTGACCAGTGTGTTTAATTGCCATTGCAATGCATTGTTAAAAATTACTTAGAATGAAGACATTTTTTCTTGTATTTCTGTCAGTTTTTATTTACTGATTGTTTTTCTTGACTTTTTCTAGAATTTACTTATGAAA
Organism: Acanthosepion lycidas; assembly: GCA_963932145.1. Classification (NCBI taxonomy): domain Eukaryota; kingdom Metazoa; phylum Mollusca; class Cephalopoda; order Sepiida; family Sepiidae; genus Acanthosepion; species Acanthosepion lycidas. Next base: position 33,116,426 of record OZ010575.1, read on the forward strand.
TTAAATCTTACAGACTTCAATTTTTTGTATTATAGAAAATTTTTAATTTAGAATATGACATGGTAGAAAATTCTTCTTTTGCTGTGATGATTAATTGAAGAAAAAATGACCAGTACTTGAGTTTAACAAGTGCCAAGAATTATTTACGAGGTCTGATCAAAAAGTATCAGGACTGTTGCTATGGTAACAGAACTAAGGTACACAGAATGAAGCTACTTGACACAGATTGACCTTGAACCCTGTTGTGCATACACACTGAGTGATAATGTTTTTGTTCACTTTCGTTGTTTATAGCAGTGCTTAGAAGGAAAAGTGTATAAAGGTTCCATCAATGGCTTGTGCAGCAGATTTGGCGAGGCACAACATTCCCCCAGTCTGACAACCACCATATTCTCTAGAACTCACCCCTTACAACTTTTTCTTCTTCAAAAATCAAATCCCACCTGAAAGGAAGAAGATTTCAAGTTGTTGAGGCAATCTAAGAGAATACAGGGCAGTTGCTTACTATCCCCAAAAAGGAGTTCCAGAAATGCTTCCATCAATGAAATAGTGTGTGGCTTTAGAAGGGAACTACTTTGAAGGAGATTAAATCCTAAATTGATATGTATTGTAGTTTCTTTTTCTAGTACTAGTCCCAATACTTATATATATGTGTGTATGTGTGGACAAAAATTCAGATATAAATAAACTCATTCTCAGATCAATGATTAAAAATAGCTTTAAGTAGAATGAAACCTGTAGGCAGAGCTGGTTCAAGGTACTGGCAACTCAGCAGTTGCCCACATCATCACTGTTATAGACAAGCGTATCGTTGCAAGAAAGAAATATGACAACAACAGAAATAGATTTACATGATTTATTTCAGCAGGAATGTGTGGGTTTGGGATAGCTACCTTGTGGTATAGTTCATAAGCCGGCTGTCATTGATTGATCTCTCATAGTAGTTCTCACTGGTTGGCGTGGCGCTCCTCCTGCTGACTGCTTCTGGCTGACCGTGACAGGTCTCTTCCTTGGCCTCCTATTGACTGCTTCTAGCTGACCGTGACAGGTCTCTTCCCTGGCCTCCTGTTGACTGCTGTTGTACTTCACCGTGTGACCCTTTTTATGGCATTTTTTATGGCTTAACAGGCTCAAAAAACGATGCGAGTATAATTAGGAGGGAAGCCTTTTTATTGGTCGAAAAATAGAAACACTTTAAAATATTTTATTTTTCAACTGGAACTTGTGTGTCAGGAATATGTGTAAATGACAAAAATGGTCATTTTGTGATGGGGCCTTGTCCCGTTCACATCCGGCTCTCGCTCTTGAATATGTTAGTTTATTTGCCTGAAAATCAGCCGAGATATATCTTATTTTATTTTATAACAACACCAAGGCTGAAGGTATCATCATGCCACCATGTCATATGTTTGGGATCTTCCAAAAGAAAACTAAAGCTAATAAAAACATATTCAGTAGTCCATGACTCAAGACAGATTAAATTCTTTGGCTATTTTGTCAATAGAAAATAAAGGAAGATAGATGTAGAAAGTGCCACAAAAAGATTTTCAGATCTAAAGGCTAGAAAAAATGTTTTAGGTAGGAGAGTAAATGTTTTCTTTAACTTGTATTAAGTTGTATATTGCAATAACCTCATTATTCTACATTTTCAGTTTTCATCCTTGTTAAAATTTAAGAAAAAAAATAAGTCTGTAAGGGCACAGAAGTTCAGCTTGCCTGGGGTTCCAGCAACCCTAGGGCTATCATTTCCTCTGACATAGCAAAGACCATCATTTAAAATTCATGACCTGACACTACAGAATCACAAACAAAAAACTGTATCAAATATCAGTAACTTGTTTGTTTTTTTTTTTGTTTTTTTTTGTCTTTTTTAATCATTTCAACCCAAGCCAGGCAGGAGAGCCACTAGTATGCAGAGGGCTACTGAGAGTGAAAGTGTGAGAAAAGACTGGGTATGGTGGGGGTGTGGAGAAATGATAAAAGATAAATGGGCAACAGAAGATGGCAATTGACGATGCATTTAAATTTTTGAAGATTGTAGTTATCAGAGAAGCAAGTAAGCAGAAGGGAGTTCCACAGGCAAGAAGTGCAAGCAAAGAAACTGTTAGAGTAAAATTTTTTTTTCTTACTAAAATTTAGTTATTTAAAGACAGAATCTGATAGACTTTGAGTTGCTATATAATAGAGAATTATCTGAACTTAGAATAAGACATATTTGAAAATTCTTTTGCTGTGATAATATTCTGTACTCGAGTTTAGCAAGTGCCACATTTACAAGACAGGTTATGTTCTGAAATACCATGTTCTTAAATGGCCTTGTCAAATCTAGTCTCTTGTATCACTGTCATGTGTGGCATCCAACTCATTCAGAAATGTCTTAAATATTTGTTTTCACAGATCAATGATTAAAAATAGCTCAAGGAATGAATCTTCTTGGACTTGAAGATAATTCATCATCAAACTCTAAATCACAAAGAACTTTACCAAATAACAAAAGACCACACCACTTGAGGACTTTCAACAGCAGCAACAACAAAAATGGATAGCACATGTAACTCAAAGAGAAATTAACAACATAAGCTAGATGATGCCATTCCACACTACATTTAAAAAATGATTAAGATGGAAACTCCTATGAAAAAAGAAAAGTCGATAACAGACGATTGAACAACACCAGCCCAGACATAGCAGCAATGCTCCATTTTTTTCTCTGATCTGACTCTTTAAAAGGTAAAGCATAGCAAAAAGAATACTGCTAGTCTGTACTATTTTAAGTTACCATCAAAGTTTTTCATGGGTTTACCACTTGTGTTGAAATTTAGTGATAGTATAGTGAGAGATGGTATAATGGTAGTATAGGAATTAAATTCTACATATATTTTCAGAAATGCACAATGACAATAAAGTGTTCAATTTTCCTTGCAGTGAAATTTGTTTTATAAAGTAATTAAGTGTTCTTAGAGTGATGTGAAATGTGTGGACACACTTACTTTGACAGTCAGCCTAATGTGTTTGTGAGTTTGTGGACAAAAGGCTTAGTAGGTGGTTGCTGTTAATCTCTTCTACTGTGTGCATGAACAAGGCCTCAGTCAGAATCTGCTGGCTATTGTCTCTTCCAGTGTGTGTGTATGTACATGTAATCAAACTGACCTCCCAAATTCGTTTGCACCCTGATTCTATTTTTAAATCCATGAGGGGGATCTGAAAATCTAATTTCATATAGAGGTGTTAACTTTTTGAATTTGTATACTGTGTTGTGTTCACTTGGATCTAAGAAGTTCCACAGTGGGAAATGAGACATGTCTTGTCCTACAGCATCCTGATTAATGGTTAAAAATGGTTTCAAGTTAATGAATCCTCTAGGTCTTAAAGAAGACAATTCTTCATCAGTTCCTATAGACTGGACTTACAGAATCACAAAGAACTTTGCCAGATGAAAAAAATCAAATTACTTGAAGCAGCAGTAATAACTAAAATTGATCATATATATAAATAAATGAAATAAACCTAAAGAGCCAAAAACAACCTACCTAGGTTTCACCTGAACAGATCTTCAGGGTAAGCTGGCTAAAGAGGAAATAACATAAAACAGTATTTATTGATGAAACCACTAAAAACTAATTAGCATAAAATCCTTGTGACAGAAGAAGAGAAAAAAAAACTTAGTACCTCTATACGAATAACCAGGAATTCCTCTGTCTACACCTATTTAAAATTTCAGATCTTAAATAAATTATTAGGTACATTGGAGGTGATTATAGTTAATTTTTCCTCCATACATAATAAGCAATACTTGTCCCCTGCTTTATACTTATAGCACTTTTTTACTATTTAGACTTACAAGTTGTGCTATCCGAGGTTTTTTTCCAACCAAGTATCATTACTAGTGTATATATATATATATATATATATATACACACACACACGTATAGGATTGGTGTATACAGAATAAATTCCAATAACCAACAATTACTATTCTTAAAAGAGTGCTCAGTACATAGTAGAGCAGATATAATTATTTATTTAAAAATTATAACATAAATATATTATAAAATCACTACAAAAATAGCCATTTTGTTTCATCACCTCCAATGTCTTATAATGTGATGATGTTGAATGTAGAATAAATGGTTTTAAAGGTTTCAAATTAATTAACAATCCTTCACCAAGCTAGTTACATAAGCTAGAATGACCAATCAAAACACAAGTAAATGAGAATTCAAAAAACTTGACAACAAAGGTTATAATAGCTATTAAAATCTTTAAAGTTGGGGTTATACTAAATAGAATTTATTCTAACCAATAAGTATCAAATTATATGATGAAATTTGATATTAAAATTAAAAGTAAAAAATTACCAATTTTTAAATCTAAATTTAATCTCTATTAAGTTTAAAATTATAAAACTACTGAGGAGAAAAGAAAAAATACATATGTTATTCAATTTATTTTTTCATTGAAATTACGTTAGAATAGACACTAATATTGGCTGGTCTTCCTGACAAAATATATACATTTTAATTCCAAGTGTGTGAAACAATACAAACACACTCAGATTATAATACATAAGCACCCAGACATATTTAGATATATACACACACAAAAAGGTGACAAGACAGGAAACATCTCCACGGCCCTTTATAAAAAAAAAAAAACAACACCACATAAATACATACACAATTAAATGTGCATGCATTTTCTATATATATAGACACCAATAAATACATGTACACACATCCACATACATTGACTTAGACAATCTGATACAACAACCAAGAAATATTCAAGACTTAAAGTGTTATTAAACAAATGCTAACCATTTATTAAAAATAACTTATATGGGCAAATATACATAGATAAAAATGGTCAAATAGAACAGAGAAACAAAGAATAGGGAAAGAAAAGACATTACAACAGATACATATGTTTAAAAATAACATTAATATATAAAAAATGAAAATTCTAAACACACAAACATCTATAAAAATATATATTTTTTATCATATAAATCGATATATGCCTTATACATTAGTGAAAGATAATAAAAACTACCCACAGATATAAGTGTACAGTCACACATATATACACAAATATATTTCTACACATACCTACATATATATATATATATATATATATATATATATATATATATGGAAATATATAGACAATAGGAAAGAACTGGTTAGGTAAATAATCCAAAGTTCTTTAGTTTTTTTGTCATTATTTTTAAAAAATAGTGCTCGATACAAAAGTAGAGCATAAATATAATTATTTATTTAAAAATATGATTCCAACACGCTACATAAGAGTTCTCATGTTTCAAAACAAGAACCGAAAACTTCAATATAATTATTTGAAATAAATTGAATTCAATTAAGCTTTGTTCCATCTTCAAGCGAAACTTTTTTTTTGAATAACTTATTTCTGAAATTTACGCGTTTTAATAGCAGATTCATTATTGAAATCAAAATTTCCATGGTGACGGCCAGTGCGATTTTTTTCATATAGAAAGGGGCGCATGGTGTTAATAATTTGTATCAGTAAAGAGTTACATTTCTAGGTGTCAAGTCAGGGTAAGGTTGGGGTGTCTAAATTTAAAACGGAAGATGATTTAGTCTAGTCTGGTTTACGTGTCTAGGGAGATTTAAAATAAAAAAAATAAATAAATCTCCCTAGACACACACACACACACACACACACACACGTGTGTATATATATATATATATATATATATATATATATATATACAGAAGTATAAATATATCAACCCACACAGCCACGTAAAACTAGAAAGGAAAATATCATTAAGATGTTGACTTTGCACACTACCTTAAACAAAAGTTTAGGAAGGAATTCCCCATGAATACTAGAAAGAGCAATAACAATTAGTCGACTTGAGAAACATATTTTCCTAAGAACTGTTTTATGAGAATTTTTACAAAATTTCAATCAAGAATAATGCTAACTATTTAGTCAATAAATGCCAAAAGTTTCCTTATAAGGAAACAGCTAATCTCACAATTACCATTTACACCAAAGTTTATTTCAAACACACAGCTAAAGATTATCTATATCTCCACTATTATTATTATATAATAGGATATATTGGAAATATTTTCATTTTTTACAGGTTTTCAAACAAAAGTTTACGAAAGAAGCCCTATCAATGCTGTTGGTCTTGAAGAGGACTCTCTTTCATTGGATCTCACAGACTGGTGACACAAAGAAGTTTCCCAAGTAACAAAAACCATATCACTTGGAGGATTCCAACAATGGCAACAACTAATATGGATAGCTGATGTAAGAAAATAATAACCTTATCAAGAGGGTTGATTTTCCTCACTAATTCAAACAAACATTTACTAAGGAAGTTGCTATCGATCCTGGAAAGTGTAATAACAGTATTTTACAAAACTATATTTTCCTGTAGAACTGCTTTAAGAGAAAGATTTTATATATTTCAACTGATAGTAATGCTAACTCTTTGGTCAATGACTGCCAAATGTTTCCTGATTAGAAAACAACTAATTTCAGATATACAACTAAAGATTATCTCTACTTACATTATTTACATTATTCAGACTGTTATCCTCATCTTCATTGCCATATTTCACTGGGCTGTGTGTCCTTGAGGACAACTCTTTTGACTAGAAACAAAAGAGTTGTGAGTTCAGTACCAGGCTACAGCAATGGTGAACCAAGAAGTTGGAGAATTGAGTTAAAGGGAGATAACTGAGACATGGCACATGGAACTAGAACAATCGACCGCAGTGGATGAAATAAAGGGTTTAGTTCAAATTCCAATCACCTGAAGAAGGCTGGAGCATACAACGTCCAAAACATTGTTAATATGGCAATGAAGATGGGGATAACTGTTTGAATAATGTAAATAATTTAACAAATCATCATACTTCAGAGATATAGACAGATAGACAATACTAGAAAGAGTTAGTGGACTTGAGGAAGATATTTTCCTAAAAAAAAACACTCTTTTAAGAGAAAGATTTAAAAAATTTCAACGTATTACTAACTGCTTGGTTAATGAATGGTAATGGTGTTATTAGCTGTTTCCTTAGAAGGAAACATTTATTCACCAAGCAGCCAGTACTGTTTTCAGTTGAAATTTATAAAATCTTTCTCTTAAAAGAATTTTAACTCCCATCTATTTTTAACTTGCATCAATACTAGAAAAGAGCTATAACAGTGGACTTGAAGTTTAATTTCCTAAGAAAAAGAAAAAAATATTTAATAAATTCCAATCAACAGTAATGTTAACTTCTTTTTAAATGAATGCTGAAGGTTTCCTGTATGGTAATAGTAATATTAAGAGTTTTTTGACTCCTTAAGTAGGTTAACTAACAAGAAGGGAGTGCCTCCATGTTGGGATCATTGAGCCAATGCAAATGAGCCTTTCTTTTATGCTCTATAATATGTGGTACATACTATAAAGCATATAGCCAGGGCTATATACAGTTTTTGAAGTCAGTTATTTTCTCCTATACAGCTTGCCACTCAAGGCTATAGAATCCAGTCTGTCCTGCTATTTATCCATAGCTGATGGTAGAAGAGGAAGATTAATACCTTTCCCAAGGTTATTAGCATATAAGTGAATGTAACAGATCCAACTAGAATTCTGATTCCTCAATCTAAGCCACTATCCATTAATCCGCCTTTCCTTATAAGGAAACCTTTGACATTCATTGAGCAAGCAGCTTGTACTGCTATTGCATGAAATTTACAAACTTTATGTTGAAGCAATTTTCCAGGTCCAGTAGCTGTTATTGCTCTTTCCAGTATTGATGAGTTTCCTTCCTAACCTTTTATTTGAAGTAGTGGGAATGTCAACATTTTAGTTGTTGCTACTATTGATAGTACTCAAGTGATGTGGTTTCTGTTACTTGGTACAGTTCTTTGTTTGTGATCTGGTTATGCTAGGGGAACTTTTGTCCAACCCCATAAGTTGCTACAAAACCAAAATATTTATCTGAATACTCTTAATGTTCTTAAATAGCCTCATCAGAACTAGAATCTCATATGGATGTCATATATACAAAATATCATCTATATAAAACTGTTTTCTCAGACCAATCATTAGAAATAGTTTCAAGTGAATGAATCCTTTACATCTTAAAGAAGACCGTCCTTCAACAGACCCAACAGAGTGACACTACAAAATCACAAACAAAAGACCTTTACCAAATAACAAAAACCACACTCCTTCCAACAGCAACAACAACTAAAATGGAGAGCATATGTCACCCTTGCATGGAGTATTGCTGCCATATATGGTCTAGAGCCCATTCTGTTTGCCTCGGGGTTCTTGATAGGCTCCAGAGGCGGATATGCAATATAATTGGCCCTGTTCTGGCATCTTGTCTACAGTCACTCTCTCACAGATGCGCTGTCACCTCTCTCTGTCTTTTTTACAAATACTTTTATGGTAATTGCTCTGAGGAGCTGCATTTGCTGGTTCCCAGACTTCATGAGTTCAAGTGCCCTACAAGGCTGGCATCCCGCTCTCACCCTTTCACTGTTGAAACTACTAAATGTAGCCATCTCTTCTACTCCAATCGCTTCATGTCTTGCACCTCTCACCTGTGGAACTCCCTTCCCTATTCCAGTTTCCCTGAGAGCTATAATCTCCAACTATTTAAATGTAATATCAATCGACATATCCAGTTACCTTGATCTATCTACTATCCTTCTCCTCATCCTTTCCTCTATCACTCCTATCTGATCTTGCTCCAAATCTTCTGTAACCCCTTGCGTCCTAGTGGCTTCCCGCCTTGCTTGGGGTGAAATGCTTAAAAAAAAAAAATGTAACTAGAATGGAAACTAATGACATAATCAAGATGCTGACTTTCCACACAACCTTAAATAAAAGGTTTGGAAGGAAACTCCTTTCAATACAAGAAAGAGTTATAACAGAGGACTTGTGATGTTTAATTTCCTGAATGTTTTAGGAAAAAGAAAAGAAAAATTTAAATAAATTCCAATCAACAATAATATTAACTTTTTGGTAAATGAATACTGAAGTTCTTGCATGTTAATATTAGCCGTTTCCTGATAAGGAAGCATTCAACATTCATTAAACAAGCAGACTGTGTTATTATTGCTTGAAATTTATAAGCTTTCTCTTGAAAGAATGTTTCAGGAAAATAGGTTTCTCAAGTTCAGTAACTGTTATTGCCCTTTCCACTATTGATGGGGTCTTGCTTTCTAATCTTTTATTTAAAGAAGAATCAACATCTTGATCATGTCATTATTTTTACTTCAAGGTGCACATGATATCCATTTTAGTTGTTGCTGCTGTTGAAAGTCTTCAAGTGATATGGTTTCTGTTATTTGGTACAGTTCTTTGTTTATGATTCTGCAGTGCCAGTCTACAAGGTTTGAAGTGTGGTTTTCACCAAGACCCTTACGGTTTACTTGCTCAAAGCACTTTTTAATCATTGATATTGGTATACAGTTGTATATAGCTGACTATATGGAAACAGCTAATTTCACAATCACCCTTGCCATTTAGAGCAACCATGTAAAGATTTTGTGAGTACATCAAAAATTGAAAAGGATGGATGGAAAAGATATGTTTAAATGATGATGGAAAAGATGTTTAAATGATAAAGATTATTTTCCCTTCTAGTTACATACGCTACCTATTTTAGTTGTTATTACTGTTGAAAGTGTTCAAGCAATATGGTTTCTGTCATCTGTTATAGTAATGTTAATATTAGCCATCTCCCTTCAAGGAAACATTTGGCATTCATTAACGAAGCAGCCAGTACTTCTTTCAGTTGAAACTTGTAAAATCTCTCTTAAAACAATTTTTCAGGAAAACAGTTTTCTCAAGTCCAGTAGCTAGTATTGCTCTTTCCAGCATTGATAGGGCTTTCCTTCCTAACCTTTTATTTGAAACAGTATCAAATGTCAACATCTTGATTATGTTTTCATTTTCTCTTAGAATTACATGTGCTATCCGTTTTAATTGTTACTGTTGTTGGTAGTCCTCAAGTTATATGGTTTCTGTTATTTAGTACAGTTCTTTCTTTGTGATTCTGCAGCACGAGTCTACAATGTTCAAAGAAGTATCATCTTTGGCCAGACACTCAAGGGTTCACTCGCTCAATGATGAATATTTACTGTATGTAAATGGCTTATCTTACTGTTATCATTATTACATAATTGAAAAATCTTGATTCTGTGAGAAAATTACTATTTAATATAAGTTGGAACCATGCCTGGCACAAAACTTTATTTCTTAATCATTCCAGAGAATATCAAATTCTTAATCAATATCTCAAATACAGCTATAATTTTTCTGGGCAGGTGCTCTAGTCATCAAGAATGTAACAGTTTGTTTGTTCTGTTAAAGATGTGCGTACTCAAGTGTTGTTGCTACATGCAAACAGTCAACATTAAACCAAGCCTGACCAGATTTTCGATAACTCACTTGAAGCTTTTGATTTTGCTGCATCTCCATCACTCCAACCATCGTCTGTGTCAGAGGAGACCAAGTTGTTGTGACAGTTTGTCAGCATAAATCTTCGTTGGTCTCTTTCTTCACCATCAATTTCCTGTGGATATAAAATGAAATAGAAATAAGCTTGGCATGTGAAAAACCATTGTGCAGATAATCTTATAGAGCATGCAAGAGAAAGCATTTGCCAGTACAGCTCAGTGGGCAAAATGCAGGGTTGATAGTTACTGTATTTTCTTGTGCATAATGTTGAAGACATGGCATTTATCTTGCACACACACACACACACATATATATATATATATATATATATATATATATATATATATATATATATATATATATTTCTCCATAATATAGAAACTCAGTCTATCAAATTTTATTTCAAAATAAGTAAACTTTAGGAAAAAGAAAAACAAAAAGAGATTGATTGATTTGTTATTTTATGACTCATATAGGAAAACAAATTTTTCTGTATGAAGAATAATTTTAGACAAATTTTAAAGATTTTCATAACACACACACACACACACATATATATATATATATATATATATATATATATATATATATATATATGAATAAGTTTAATAATCAGGAGGTCAATTAAAATATATGACGGCAAATCTCGTCAGCAATAATTTCAAAATGACCACTTTAACGCTTTATTTAAAAAAAACCACAAAGAACATTACATAATTATCTTTCAAAAAAAAATAACAGGTGTATGAAGATTGAAAGACAGGACATTGGGTGTAATGGGAAGGGAGGTGGAAAAGGAGGTAAAAGAAAGAATGAAAAGGGGCAGGAATGTAAGTATATTGTAAATGTATACAGTGAAAAGCAAAATTTAAATATGTAACTTAATTGTTATGGAGGATGAGGGGTGCATGTCTATAGGGTAACAGTGGGGTTCATTTATTTTACATTTTTTTTTAACTGGCTTCATATTCACTTAATAAAAATTGTTTTATATGAGTGTAAGGACTTAAAATTTCTGTTTTTGGTTTAAAAGATTTTTCGTGTTCAGGAATGTCATAATTGCTAATTTCTCATATTGGCATAGTTTGCAAATGCTACTATAATTGTTTTTTACTACCGAGTCCCTGTTATTTTTTTCTTTTAAACTCCACATGTGACAAGTTTGGAGTATATCTTGGGTTTGATAGCTTAAAACTTGATGTGTGATTGTACCATCTGCACTTAGGATTTTTCATGCAGCCTATATATGTTTTAATTTGACCATTTATATTTGTTACTTCTGCTTTTTATAATAGACTCGGTTTTGCAAGCTTCATTTAATGGACATCTAGTTTTATTTCTACAGTTGCATAAATTACTAGTATTTTGCTGCACATCAGTTTTGAGGTTTATTTTATTATTGTATCTAAATTACTTGTACTGCATATACACATGTGCCACCCCCATAACAATTAAGTTACATATTTGATTTCCCTTTTCACTGTATACATTTACAATACACTTACATTCCTGCCCCTTTTCATTCTTTCCTTCACCTTCTTTCCTTCATCATCTTTTCCACTTCCCTTTCTATTGCACTCAATGTCCTGTCTTTCAATCATCATACACCTGTTTTTTTTTGTTTGTGGTCATTTAGAAATTATTGCCCAACAAGAATGCCAGGTTGAAACTGTGCTCATGTATTTTAATTGACCTCCTGATTTTTAAACTTAAAAGCTCTACATGTCATTATTATTTTTATTTTCACTTTTTAATACTACCGTTCCCTGGTTTGATTCAACTCTGACCCTTTAACCTTGATGTATTATATATAAAATTGTGTGGGCAGCAACAATCTTTTATATAAGTTTCACTGAAGACAACTTACGAGACACTGCGATTAAGCTATTTGTCAAATTTTTCTTGCATTCATGCAAGTGCTTTTTATGGACATAAGGGTCTGTAAAAACTGTCCAGATCTGTAGATCCAAATGCTTTTGACTAATCTATTAACCTATATCAAGGACTATTTTTTTTTTTTTTACTTAACAGAATATGTAAATTTCATATATAGGTTGCGATGGATAAATTGTCATTTAAATTATGCAAAAATGAAAATAACACAGAAATCTCATTTTAACAGATATATTTACCAAAATAACCCCTCCCCCCAAAAATCTTGAAATACTAAGAATAAATTTATTCAATACAATTGCCATTGGCTTCAACCATGGCCTCCAGACGAATTCTGAATCTCCTGAAACTCTTCTGGATGGTCTCCTTGTTTAAGTTGGTGAATGCTGCCATAATCATTGCCTTCAGTTCATCGTTGTTGTTACAAAGAGTTTTGTTGGTATCTCATTCAACTGAGTCCCACACATAATAATGAAGTGGGTTGCAATCAGCTGAGTTAGGTGGTCAGATATAAGGGGTGATGTAGTTGCAGAAACTTATGGTTCATACTGCAAATATGCTGAGTAAGTCTTACTACAGTTTCTGCTCAACTGCTATTTAATATTAGTTCACCTAATTTGGAAGTGAATACTGAACAATTTCCTCACCGATGAAAAGAAGCCTTGAAGTAACAGAGAGGTGGATGTACAGAAGGATACTGAGAGCATGTAAACAAGGAAGTTTTAATGAAAATGGAAGCAAAAATGGTACTTACATTTAGAATCAAAAAGAGGCATTTGAAATTTCTTGAACACATGAGGAAAGAAGGCTTTGAGAATTTGACACACACAAGACATTGAAGACAAGAAGGAAACAATGATAAACTTGTGTAAATGGATCACAGAACATAGTGGGAGGTATAGTAAAGGGATAAACATTACTAAAAGCGAAAAATGAGAGAAAGTTGTGGAGAGCCACATTCGCCCATATCCTGAATAAATAAGAGAAGACAGTAGAGGGAGGAAAGGAAAAGATAGGAATTAAATTTAAGCAGGGAACCTGTTCAAGTTTAGAGTTTACCATTATCTTCCCCTCCTATCCATAGAAACAACCCCTTAATGTAACCCTCTACTTCGAGTGGCTCCTGGGCCTTGTACAGGGTGAACTTTACCATAAGAAGAAAAGAAATTGAAGAAATTAAGTGCTGAATAAATAAAGAAATAAAGGCAATAATGAAATAGTTTAAATGAAGTTTGATATAGATTCATTGAGAAATTTCAGGCAAACCAAAAGTTTGAAGTCAAGGTAAAAAAGAATGAATGAAATAACAAAGAAAAATAAATCAGAAAAGAAGGAGAGGAAATCAGTTAAAGAAATGAATAAATGAGGAATGAGTGTTAGGGAAGGAAAAAAAGGAAAAAGAATGAAATAAAAGAAAAAAAATGAGTAAAATGAAAGAAAAGTAAAAAGGATGAAGGAAAAATGAAATAAAAGAAAAAAGGGTAAAATGAAAGAAAAGTAAAAAGGATGAAAGGAAAAATGAAATAAAAGAAGAAAAAAGGGTAAAATGAAAGAAAAGTAAAAAGGATGAAAGGAAAAATGAAATAAAAGAAAAAAAAAGGGTAAAATGAAAGAAAAGTAAAAAGGATGAAAGGAAAAATGAAATAAAAGAAAAAAAAGGGTAAAATGAAAGAAAAGTAAAAAGGATGAAGGAAAAATGAAATAAAAGAAAAAAAAAGGGTAAAATGAAAAAGTAAAAAGGATGAAGGAAAAATGAAATAAAAGAAAAAAAATGAGTAAAATGAAAGAAAAGTAAAAAGGATGAAGGAAAAATGAAATAAAAGAAAAAAAATGGTAAAATGAAAGAAAAGTAAAAAGGATGAAAGGAAAAATGAAATAAAAGAAAAAAAAGGGTAAAATGAAAGAAAAGTAAAAAGGATGAAAGGAAAAATGAAATAAAAGAAAAAAAAAGGGTAAAATGAAAGAAAAGTAAAAAGGATGAAGGAAAAATGAAATAAAAGAAAAAAAATGAGTAAAATGAAAGAAAAGTAAAAAGGATGAAAGGAAAAATGAAATAAAAGAAAAAAAAGGGTAAAATGAAAGAAAAGTAAAAAGGATGAAAGGAAAAATGAAATAAAAGAAAAAGGGTAAAATGAAAGAAAAGTAAAAAGGATGAAAGGAAAAATGAAATAAAAGAAAAAGGGTAAAATGAAAGAAAAGTAAAAAGGATGAAGGAAAAATGAAATAAAAGAAAAAGGGTAAAATGAAAGAAAAGTAAAAAGGATGAAGGAAAAATGAAATAAAAGAAAAAAAATGAGTAAAATGAAAGAAAAGTAAAAAGGATGAAAGGAAAAATGAAATAAAAGAAAAAAAGGGTAAAATGAAAAAGTAAAAAGGATGAAGGAAAAATGAAATAAAAGAAAAAAATGAGTAAAATGAAAGAAAAGTAAAAAGGATGAAGGAAAAATAAAATAAAAGAAAAAAAAGGGTAAAATGAAAAAACTAAAAAGGATGAAGGAAAAAATAAAAATGGACAACATGAAATAAAAAGGAAAGAAGAGGAGAAAAGAATGAAAAATAAAGGATGAATAAATTCTAAAGGACCAAATGAAATAATGAGTTAAGCTGAAGAAGTATAAAGTAAAAGAAGAACCAAATGAAGGATAAAAGGAAAAAAAAACAGTGAATGAATTTCAAACTAGATATATCTTGTCATGAAATAAGAAACAAATGAACCAAAATCAAGTTTAGTCCATTTTATAACCAAAATTAGGTAACTGAATGACAAAATGGAAAAATTCTGTGTAACACACTTCATCAGACTAAAGTAATGTTCTTATTGATGGAATTATATGTGTGTAAGATGTAAAAAAAAAAAAAAAAAAAAAATTTAATTCAATATCTTTAAATTTAGTGTTCTCACATGTTTAGTTCTCCTATGACCAATATTTATGTTTAGATCTCGTCACTACTAAGAACATTATTTTAGTCTGATGAAACCCTTTTAGAGGATGAAATGTGTTATGCAGAATTTTTCCAATTTTGTCATTCAGTTGCCTGACATTACTCTGATCTAGAGAAATTTATATATAATATTCTCTGATAACCATAGTTGGGAACAAAAGCAGTTTTTAATGTTTTTTAAATCTTGACTGCTGATTACTTGATGTTAGATGAGCCCCCCACCCCGCATCATTTGAGAGGGTGTCATTTACATTGGATGAAACAGAATAATCACAGACTGTGGCAAAACCAAAATTGTCCATGCTAACTTGCAGCCAAAATCACAATGGTGAAAACAGAAATAGGTTGAAAGGAATGAAGTAAGTAAAGGGTAGTAATGAAGAAGAAAACAGGGTTCTAATGCAGCTTAGTCATTTTGAGATAAACACAAAGCCCTAATTCCATGGGCTCTCTTCATGCAGTCTGAAGGCAGAGCTTGCTTGATACATTCAACATCTTATAACTTTTTCTTACCAAACCAAGTTGTTTTCTCTATATTTTTACTATTCATTTCCTAAATTTGGTAACAAATGAGAGGAAGTGGTAATTTTCAGCATTCTGTTTAAAGCTATACAACTCTTCCTCTTTGACTGTAGTGTGAAATACATTTCTTGTTAGTGGTTAAAAATAGATATATATAGCACCTTTGAATAGATAGAAATATATAATTTGGACCTTGATTAACTATTTCTTTTTACTTGTGACTGAGGCTGTTGGGTAATACATTTGTTTGATTATTTATTTTTTGTAATTGTTAGGTGGACATTAATGGATTGCAATTGAGACTGATTAGCTATTTGTTGGCAGAAACAAAGAAATATATCAAGATGTTGTTATGTTACAGAAATATTTTTTTTCTTCTCATAATTATCATTTTATTGGAAAAGAGGATCTGAGAGGATTGATGTTGCCCAAAAATTTGTCATGGTTTGGAATTTGCTTGAATGTACACTTGAAAAGGTACAAGGATTGCTAATAGCAATGTAGCATGAAAGTAATATTGGTTCAGTCATGTTCTTGTAAGAAAAAATAAAAGAAAGAAATTGAGAGAGGACAGTTGGAAGTAGGAGAAAAGAAGAAAGAGTGAGAAGCAAAACCAATAGAGTATGATAGAAAAGCTTAAGGAATACTTTCCACTATGGTATAAATCCTCTTTGAGGATGTAAACTTACATACAGTGCTGCTTGAAAGTTTATGAATCCTTCCAAACATGGCCACTGCTATTGTGAAAAAATTTAAAATAAGCCTATTAATTGTGAATCCAAGCATTAATTTATAAAGTAGACTTTCCAAATAACGGACACAAAAAAAAAAGGGTTATATTTTAATTATTTAAAAAAACGGATTTATTTCACCAAAACTGAAAATTTGACATGTTCAAAAGTATGCAGACCCTTTCAGTTAGTGCCTTATGGCACTTACTTTTGCAGTGATTACCTCAACCAAACATCTATAACCATTCATCAGTCTCCCGTATCTGGTGTTGGAGATCTTTGCCCACATCTCCTTATAAAACTCAGCCAGTTGAAATTGATTGGAGGGACATGCAGCAAGAACCACCAATTTTAGGTCAACCACAACATTTCATTTGGATTGTGATCCAAGCTAAGCCAATCCAGAGTACAAATCCACTTTCTTTTAAGCCATTGCTAATAAAGAAAAAAGATAAATGACAGCAAGTTTTCAGCAGCAGCAACTGCTGCTGTAACAGAAGAGAATAGCTTTCGTTAGTTCAGTCAAGCATGACAAGCAGCGGTAGCACTCACCAGCAGGCAGTTTAGGTTTAAGACTCCAAGTTCTCCACAGAGAATTGTCCTACAATCTAGTGGATTAAAGTGTTGGTTCATGAATAGTAATTGTGAGTTCAATCTCAGGGCTGGGCAGTGAGTACTTGGACTCAGGGAAAACAGGTAGAATAGTACTAAAAATAAAAACACTCTACTAGATTAAATCAGGCATGTGCTGTCAGTAATTACTCAGCTTGTGACCTTTCTATAATAAACCTACAAAAAAAAAATATTTTGTATTTTATACATAACCTTCACAAATCTGTTGGATTAAGTGCATATTGTGCCACAGAAGGAAAATATAGCTGCTGATCTATTTTATTCAAGAAAAGGCACTGCTTACCTAGACCACACGTCCCTGGATTAAATAAAGGCTTGAGTTTGAAATTCCCTGATGAAGACTGAAGGGCACAATGGCCAAATATCGTGATAACAACAACAAAGATGTGGACAATAGTCCACATGTAAATAGTCTTAATAATGATACCTCTTCACATCAGAAATTCAGACAGAAATGATTTCTTAGTAGTTATACTGGTATACTTCAGGACATTGTCTTGTTGCAGAACTTATTTTCAGTCTAGTTTCAACTGATAGTGGGAGATTCTGATCCAGAATTTATAGAGAGGACTGAGAATTCTTCTTTCCTTGAATAGTATGCAATTGTCCAGGTCCAGAGGCAGATCCATCAGACTCTTCATAGGCAGCATTAGCTTTTCTCTAAATGTCAATTTTGATTGTGACCAAACAGTTCTATCTTTGGTTCTCTTGTCCGGAGTATGAACTTCCAGAAGGCCTCTGGTTTGTCTACGTCTTCTCTGGCAAAGTTTAAATGAGCAGCAGCAGCTTCTTTCTTTGTCAAGAGTAGAGGATTCCTTCTAGCAACTCTCCAATGAATGATATTTCCATTCTATATTTCATCTGATTGTAAACATGTATATTTATTACAGAGACTGCCAGAGAAGTTTGCAAATCTCAAGGTGATATGTGGCTTGTCCTTTACCTTATTTATTACTAGCAGTAGAGCCCGGCATTGCCCGGGGATGTAACAGTTAGGGATAGATCAAGTATCAACCATCATAAAGGCTGAAAAATAAAATTGACAAAGATTATTGTTTAAGGTTGACGGACACGCATGTCTTAATTGTTAGGTTGGTGCAAAAATAATGACGTAATAATGTTGTTTTTTGACGTTATGTCAAAAAACGACATTATTACATCATTATTTTTGCACCAACCTAATAGGTTTTTTTTGTTTTGTTTTTTGTTTTGTTTGTTTTTTTGTTTTTTTTTATGAATTGGTCAAACCCAAACTCAAACAAAAGCATTGTTTTTCGTTATGAGTCTACCGATTGAATAGAATTTTATTATAAACAATTGTCTTGTAAATGGAATTTTTAAAGCATTCTGAATGTAAAAATAAAGAAAAAAGTGTGCAAGACAATAAGAAACACTACCTGCCAAAAGAAAAGTGAAGTCTTGTTGAAATCGGTTGAAAAATGTAGGAAATCCGATCCCATATATAAACGAACACAGACACACGCTCACAAACAACCTGGGTTTTATAATAAGTATAACACGATAAGAGTTGTCCCCCTTTCATTCTCGACAGCGATTCCTTAATCGTGTTTTCAAATTGATTTCGTGTAAAAACAATTGTTTTTTTCAATTTTTGGTGCTGTCAGAACCACTGCAAGGTAATTTTACGTAGTCCTGTGAAGTTTTGTTGAAATTGGTTGAAAAATGTAGGAAATCCGATCCAATATATAAACGTACAGACACACACATAAACACACACACAACGTGGGTTTTATAAGAAGTATGATTTTTGTAGCTTTTTTTTTGATGATAGATTTGATTTGTGTCCACTTCTAGGCCAAAGTTGTGGTTGGGTTCAGTTTACTCCATTTGTAAATTGTTTTACAGTAGATCAGTGGTTCCTAAACAGTGTGGCAAATATTTTAGGTGTGGCAGAAGAGGATAGCAGGTGAGACAGAATGATTGAAAGATTTAGAAACAATTTAAAAAAAATTCATATGCCAAAGGTAAATTCCAAAATTTAAAATATTATTATGGATTATTGTAATTGCATAAAAATAAATAATTATTGACTGATTTTTATCATTGTGATATTTTTGCATTATATCAAATATTAAGAATATAGTAATTTGGGTTAGCAAATTGGAGGAGAGAGTTATCCATGATAATGTTCTGATTGCAATTTCCGCAGTTATCTCCCTTTAACCATCTTTCAGTTTTTAATTTTTAAATATACTTTTTATCATATAAAGTTTTGTGATGCACAAACAAATTTTCATTCTGAAAATGTGGCCCAGAGATAAAAGAAATTTTGGGAACCAGTGCAATAGATGGACATAGCTGCAATCTTTTTTTATATGGTTTTATAGTTTTTTTTTATATGGTTTTATAGTTTTACACTAAACTGGTGAAAAGTCAGTACCATTTTCCTGATGTCCTCAGATATCCTCTTTCCTCTTAGCATTGTTGGTCTGATATACTATACTTTGACATTAGAGTAAGTTCTCTTTTTTTCTGTGTTGCCCAAACAATTTATTAAGGATATCTTGTTTGATTGGTCAGCTTAAATTGAATAATTAAGCACCCAAATGTGTTTCAGCTAATTTTATTAATGATTTCATCAATACAGTAGTAGAACCACATACTTCACCAATAGAGAGGGTGGAGGTTACACACTTCACCAATACAGAAGGTGGGAGTCACATACTTTATCAATACAGTGTGGGGAGTTTATATATGAGAACATATTCCATGAAGGGGAAACTGCAATTCTTGGGTTTTCCTAATTTGAGGACTGTGAGCTGGAGTTTCTGTATATATCTGGGAAAGATATATTCCCAAAGGGAAATGGCACCAAGTGCTTTTAAGCTGCTGGGGGAGGCAGATTTAACCTCATCCTGGGCCTCTTGGCCCAGGCTAAATAGCAACTGCTCAGTTTGGTTGCTGTAAAGAAACTGAATGATTGGCCACACTCATCACTGTAAGAAGTGATGTCACTAATTGACCATCATGTGACCCATGTGACTTAACTCTACTAAAGGGAGATAATTGCCTTCTGTAGCCCAACAAAATCAAAGAAATTATGAAACTTACTATTAAATCCAGAGGGTGGCTCCAAACTTTTGATCTCTATCAAGGGTGATTTTTATTTTTAACTTTTGGACAGTTTTTACACACTTTGAAAATTAAATAAAAATCTTAATTGCAGTACATTTACCTTTAATGAAATATATATATATATATATATATATATATATATATATATATATATATGATAAAAAAGACTGCATTTATTTCACTCAAAAATTGTCAACATGAGTAATTAAGAAAGCTGATGTTTTTAAGGCAAGTAGTCTTTGTAATTATAGCTCATGGTATCTCAATATCAAGAAATAGGGAATTAATTAAAATAATAATTAAAATAAATATATTAACAAATTGAAACATGTCTCCTGAAGAGTGGGTGTAATTCCATGAAATAAGGTAAGTGACTAATTTATTTTACATATATATCAGTTGGCCTTCAAGGCTATAGAACCCAATCTGTCCTGCTATTTACCCATAGCTGGAAGGAGAAGAGAATTAATACCTTTCTGAAGGTTATTAACACGTAAGTGAATGTAATGGATTCAACTGGAATTCAAACTTGGCTCTCCAATTCCTCAATCTGAGCCACTATCCACTATTCCATCATGTCTCCTGCAGAGGGTCATTTGTGAACCTTGTGGCATGTAGTGCACCAGGTCTCTGTATTCAGCTCTTCAAAAAGTGTGGTTGGTTCTGCACAAAGCCTTCACCACTATAATCAAATCATATGTGCTGGCGTCTGGGTGTTGGTTCTGTTATAAAATAAAATAAGACATATCTCGGCTGATTTACAGGCAAATACTCAAGAGCAAGAACCGGATGTGAACGGGACAAAACCCCGTCACAAAATGACCATTATTTTCGTTTACAAATGTTCCTGACACTCGAGTTCTGGTCGAAAAATAATATTTAAAGTGCTCTATTTTTCGTCCAATAAAAATGCTTCCCTCCTAATTATACTCGCTTTGTTTTTCGAGCCTGTTAAGCCATAAAAAAACGCTATAAAAGGGGTCACACGGAAGTTCAACAGACAGTCAACAGGTGGCCACCGAAGAGACCTGTTCACAGCAGGGGAGTGCCAGCGTCAACATGTGTGAACTACTATGAGAGATCGACCTAGATCCAAAGCCGGCTTATGAACTTTACCACAAGGGAGCTGTCCCTAACCCTCACGTTCCTGTTGAAATAAACCACGTAAATCTATTTCTGCTGTTGTCGTATTTCTTCTTGCAACCATACGCTTATCTATAACAGTTCCTAGGAACTGAGTTGCTTGACCCTCATACGTTAAATATGATGGGAGAGTCCACCATGTATAAAATAGTCACTATATTTATATATACACTCATATATGCATAAGCACCAGTGCAAGGCTCTAATGACTCCTCCCCATCTATGATACAGCTGCCTACCCCAATAAATAAATGGCTCAACCACATCTTGCAACCCTTGGGAGACACATATGTGTCCATAGAAGTTGAGTACCTCTTTATTTTACTGAACTTTTATTTGTCATCCATGACAAAAGCCCACCACACACACACACACACATATATATATATATATATATATTAGGAAAAGTAAAGTGATCTATCTGATCGCAACTGGAAAATTTTGAGTCAGCTAACCAGATAGGTCAGAATTTATGCTAGCCTAAAAAAAAAAATGTAAAATTCTTATAATTTTCACATTTTTATATAAAAAATAGATTAAAGAAGAAAGAAAATAAATGACTTAAAAAAAAAAAAAGTCAATATTTATTCTGTATCTTTCCTTTATAATTTTTAGTTCATGGCTAAAGTTGTTAATTTATATTTCCCAGCTTTTTATATTGACTTAAAGGTAAATCCTCATCTTATTTTCAGAATGTCTTGAAAGCAAGAAATTCATATAGCCATTTCTGAAATTAAGTCAAACCTTGATACAGTCCTTCAGAATGGGTTGAAAGCGAGAGATTTATATGTTTTTTGGTCTATCCATGTGTTTTCCTTGTCGACAATGTTTTTTAAAATAGGATATAGAATCCAGAAAAAAGTTCTATTATTATTTAAGCATACACACAAATACACAGACACATTTCTTTTGTTTTTGGATCTGATGAAGCCTAGAATGGCAAAACACATAATCAAATCTATTTTCAATGAAACTTTTTCCATTTGTCAAATTTCTTAAGAACTTTGTTGGGATTCTATAACCTATTTATATATATATATATATATATATATATATATATGTTACAGCACAATCTTTATTCATCTAGTTTTGACTTAGGTTGTTTGTCTTATATATACAACACAAATAGCTGTGCAGAAGAATATATGTATTATATTTAAGTCCTCCATGTTTTTTTAGTCCTAATTATCTTAACATATAAAAATGTGTTGTTATCTCCTAGATTATTACTTTACTATTGTATTAGCATAGGTGATGTGACATAAGAGCTTATTCACAAAAAATTATGGGTACATTCTGACTTACAGGGAAATGATGGAATGGAAATATTTAATAAATCGAGGACCCCTTTGTATATGTGTGTGTATATATATATATATTGAACTTTACCATTGATTTCAATATATGAAGATTTGACAAACTCCTTCAGTTTTTGTGTGGGTAATATAGAACTGAGAATCTCCTCATTCTTACCACCTGAAGACTGTGAGGCAACATCTAAATGTTCACATGAAACTTTATGGAAAGCAGTAACATATGAGTATTGTTTTATTTATATTATATATATATAGAGAGAGTGAGAGAGAGGGAGATACATTGTATAAAGATTGACATGATCTTCTATTGCTATATTTTCTGTGTTTGATAATATTTTTTTTACAATATATTAACTATTATAATAAATAACATTTGAGATTTACAAAACTTAAAAGAAGTCAGAAAATATTTTCTTTTAGAATTTAAAAGGGAAATGACTGCCTGCAATTCCAAGAGGATTTGAATTTGATTAACTTTAGTTCAAGATACAGCCACACATCTTGAGATACAGGCATGATGTGATTGCATTTGTCTTTTTGTTTTGGTCATTGTTTTATTCAGAAGAGCCTGAAGGGAATTAACATTCACTTTACCTTGACTAATGAAGATTAAAAGAAGATCTTAATGCCTAAAGACATGCAATCCCATAAAAACATATAAACAAAATCATATGAAAGGCAACAGAATATTTTAAAACTTGTAGTCATCTTTCAAAATATCTCACAACATATTTTCTAATGAATATAAAACCAGTTAACATAAAGAATTTGTCATACAAGGGAAATGAAACTAGAAAAAAGCTTGCATCAACTTCCTTAAATTTATCATCCACATATATTAAAATGCAAAATCTATCTACCCCGGTCTTTTTTGGTCTTTTTCATATCTATCTGTCTGCCTCGGTCTTTTCCATATCTATCTGTCTGCCTCGGTCTTTTCCATATCTATCTGTCTGCCTCAGTCTTTTCCATATGTATCTGTCTGCCTCGGTCTTTTCCATATGTATCTGTCTGCCTCGGTCTGTTTCACGTCTGTCTGTCTGTCTGTCTGCCTCGGTCTGTTTCACGTCTGTCTGTCTGTCTGCCTCGGTCTGTTTCACGTCTGTCTGTCTGTCTGCCTCGGTCTGTTTCACGTCTGTCTGTC
>OZ010575.1:33145305-33207805 GCA_963932145.1 Acanthosepion lycidas
AAGGAATCTTTTACAAAACAACACTCAATGCATTAATTGCTCGCTGTAATGAGCATGACCAGAATTTTGATTTAAAAAAAAATACTACTTCAATTATTTTAAATCATTTCACCCAAAGCAAGGCAATAACACCACTAAGATGCAAAGATTTACTGAGTGTTAGAGAATATGTAAAAAAAAACTACTTTGGAGAAGAGAGGACAATAAAAGAACAAGGATTAAGAAGACAGAAGATAACAATTGAAATTGCATTTAAATTTTTGAAGATCAAAAGTGATTGGGAAGCAAGAATTGCAATAAAAGAAACTGTTAGCATAGAACTTTCAGTTATATCTAACCATTTCAACTGCAATTGGTTCAATATACTCATTCCACTTCATATCATTTGAAAATGTCTGAGAAAACACAATGAGTCTCTCTCCTGGAGGTCAGCATCAGCCATGCTAATGGAAGGTAAAAAGGATTGTCAGATAGAACAGTTTCATTTTGGAGGTGTTAAAATTAATAAGTCACTTCTTGCCCCATTTAATAAGAGATTGTAGATTATTTTTGAGATCAGCTACTAATTTGACCGTATCAATCAGATTTACTATTAAGACAGGAGTAAATAGTTGTGCCATCTGCATAGATACTGAGTTGAGACCTGATAACATCAGGAATGTCATTTATGAAAATTAGAAACAACATAGGCCTAAGGATAGAGCACTGGGGAACATTTGCATTTATCAAAAAAGATCGAGTAGAGTGGCCATTCAAGAACACTTTCATTCTGCGATTTGATACATCCAATGCAACAATTTGAGCTTCACCATTCTTATTTAAAGCTTGATAGACTCTTTTAGAAATAATCATTAGTACATCAGCAGTTAATATGTAGAGAAGCAAAAGTCATATTGCTTATCTGGAAGAAGAACCTGCAATTTGAAATGCTTTACCAACCAATCCTGATATTATAAAGACTAGAATTACAGAAGAGGATTTCTAGCAAGCAGAAAAGCAAGAAACAGCAAGGCATTTATTGAAGTTTAGAGAGAATATGAGACTGTTCAGGAGCACATTTCTTAAGGACTATTGCAGGAATAACATCAAGTCCACATCTTTTGTAATGATCCAGTTTAGAAATGATAGCAGAAACCATGGAAAAAGTTAGATGCCGATATCAATCAATAGAGACTCAGTTCCAAGTGGAAAGTCAGGCAAAGGTACTCCAGATGAGTCAAGAGTCAAATTTAAAGAGAATTTACAAGTAAAACATTCTGCTTTATCAGCATAAAATGTTAATATCTCAAATTGAGTGAAAAGAGGAGGGATAGAAGACTTTTATTAAACACACTATTACACAGCTGCCAGTAGTCATGTGAACCAAATTTGTTAGAGGCTATAATGGGCCTCATTCTATCAGCAAAAATAGCCTCTTTGAGGACATGTTTACAATTAATTTTGGCAAATAGGTATTTGCTGTGATCAGAATTATCATGCTGGTACACCCAGAAAAAGTTATTCCTATGAGCTATCTCAGCTGAACAGGCTGGTGTGAACCATAGAGAAGATTGTGATTTCACCTGATATTTGCGAAAAGGTACAAAAACATCAATACCAGCTTTGACCCAAAAAGAAACCTTTGTTGCACAATTCTCAATAGAAAAATGAAGAATATCACTCCAAGGAACATAAAGAATAAAGTCACAAAATGAATCCCAATCAGTATGCTGGTAACAGAAAGAAGTCTAGTGAATAGGAGGTTCCTTTCTAATAGATGACTCAACAGAAATATCAACAGATACTACAGATTGATCTGAATTGCCAATTGGACAGAGTTGTGATACTCAACAAGAGCTAGGAGAGGAGGTAAGGAACAAATCAAGTAAAGAAGAATGTTGAACAGATTTATTAGGGAAACAAGTAGGGAAATCCATTATTTGATTGAGAGACAAAGAAAAAATTGAAAGTCTGAATACCAGCAACATCAGTAACATTAGAATGCTTAAGCCTGTTGACAGGATGAGCATTAAAATCACCAAACACAAAAATATTTGCAGATGGATGTATATAAAGAGACATATTTTTATTGTCAGAAATTTTGTTTAATATATTATAGTCATGAGAAGAAGGAATAGTTGACAGAGTACAATAATGAAAGTTGAAGTACATGAAAGAATCATTTGAGGACTCGAGAGACAATTCCTTCCCCTGCATTTAGATTTTCCTAAATATAAGCACCGAGGTTATGCATACGTATGCTAGGATTTTTTGGCAAAGAGAAAGATAACTTGGAACAGAGAATTCATTGGTAGCAATAGATGAATTTAAATAAGATTCACAAAATGCAAAAACATCTAGAAACTGTTTATAGAAATTAAAACAAATGTTACAAATATTAAAGTAAGTTTGAGGTGGGTAAGTGATTTTTTTTTTGTTTATTGGTTTATACATATTTCTTTTCATTTTATCTATCATAAAAAGATTTGTTTTAAGAAGATGGCCAAAATAATTATCACTATCTATTGTCTATGGCAATACAAAATGGCCAGAAAGGTGGCTAAGACTAGAGTATAATGCAGCCTCAGGATTGCCCACCAGAAATATATGCCAGGAACACCTAACCATACATGATATTGCACTACAAATACCTCAATATTATGTGACTGTTGATCACAGCAGCCTCTCTAAGCACTACCAAAGAGTTTAGGCTTCTTATTTACCAGTTGGAATCAGCAACCAGAAAACTGCCAAACTGTTACCTTCATAATGAAAAGTCACAGCCACTGATCAGTCAGATCAGCAAAAAGTTAAGACAGTTAAGTCATGGCCATGAAAAAAAGAACCAGTAAAGCAAATCCTAAACAGGAAATAAGGGAGAAACATCTACTCCTGTTCAATAAACATGAAAGGAGTACTGAACAGGCAATAGGTGAGCCTATCTACTCTTATTAACCTGTTTACAGCACAGGAGGATGAGCACTTTTATCAAGACACTATCTCCTAGGAAGGTTATTGAATAAGGCTATAGACCCCTTCCAGGTCATAGGGAATTGCTAAATTTTAAAACGTCTGTTGCAAGTACCAGGTGTCTATGTTAGACGATCCCTGCAAACATTAAAAATAAAGAAGTGACACTGGCCAAGGCAAGTATAGCTAGAACAAGGTGTTTAGATAAAAATATGCCAAACTTATTATTGGCAAAAATACAATGATACCGAACAAAGGGGGCAGATGTTTTAAATGGTTGTGCTGGGTGTTAACTTTTGGTCCTAGATGAACCACCAGTTTGTAACCCAATGATAAAACCAGAACAGCTTGAGTAGTGCTGATGGTCAGTAGGCAGTTGGTGTGTTGATTTAGTATTAAATGGCAGTCATATCCCAGGGTAAGTGGCTGAAATCATTGTGATCCACAAGATGTTTGGTATACAGGGCAGTGAAGCCTTAATTGGCAAAAGACTTTGTGCCCTCAAAAGGACAGTTCATCATCGTATATCATGTAGTGAGACAAGGCTGAGTTTATCCTGAAAAGGATAGTTTGTTATGACATATCACTCAGCAAAAGAAAACTTGAATTGTCCTGAAAAGGACAGTATACTGTGCAGTGAAGATTGACTAAATCTTGTCCTGAAAAGAACAGTTGATTATCACGTATCATCTAGCCAAGAGAAGACTTAGGTGCCAGCCAAAGATATGGTAGGTGGAAGTTAGTTTGAAAACCAGAACAGCAGACGTTGGTAGTGACAATGTCAGCTACAGCTGCTGCTAGAACAGATAATACACAATCATCTTCTTTGCGAGAGCCAAATAGTCAGTTATCTTCTACTGGTGCATTGATTCAGCAGGTTTTGAGGCTATGCTTAGTTATGAATGAATGTTGTAAAAATATCCCTAGGTTATGAAATATAATGTAACTGGACATAACAAAACTAATAACAGGAAAGAAATAGTATTTGTTTTGGATAACCAACGCAAAATATCTCCAAAATGATGCACAGAATTAATAATCTCAGACAAACTGTTCAAGGTCACATTGAAGGAATTCAATCACTGAAATAGAATAACAAAATAGCATGTCACTAAAAGACTTCTCTTCAGGATAACCTAAGAGTTGAAATCAAAGTAATATTAACATAAAATTAGTTCACTTAATCTAGTTAGAATTAATAAAAATTTAAAGTTCAAATATACGCAAACACACACACAGATACATGTATATTTTCCACTGGTATCGGGATACAGACTTTGGTGTCAAATAGACACTTATTCCTACTAGTCTCATAATTTCTGTTTAAATGAGGAATAACAGAATTACAAATTTAAAAAATTTACAATGAGATAGAGATATATATATATATATACACACACACACACACGTATGTATGGATTTTAACCATCCAATGACTCCCATTTCCAGAATTAACACACCATGAAGTAGGATACAGAAAATATATGAAGAGTTAATTTAGATTAATAGTCTTTCTAGATGGTTAGGGGCTCAGAGACAACAAGGGTTATTCTTGCTCTGGCCTTTGTTAAAGGCCATAACACCATATAAACACATAGAAACAAGTATAAATAAACACACATAGTTTAAATGGGATGTTGGAATAAAACATTTGTCATCAAATATAGCACTTATTATTAATTACTGTTATTATAATTTCAGTTTAAATGATAAATAATAGAAAGCAGTCAATAAATAAGAAAAGAATAAAATTATCATCAAATATGAAACCACTTTTTAATTTTTACTTGAAAAATAAATAAGAGAGGAAGAAAATGGTTATACTGAATTGAAAGGAAAAAGTAAACAAAATAACAATACATCTAAATATGCATTTCCTTCAAATTTGTAAATATGTTCATAAAAATTACATTAGATTATTAAAATATAAATACGATACAAATTATTCTTGTTAATTAATAAGTACTTTAGTCAATACAATGTACTAAATGTTCATAATTCTTAGTAATAATAAATTAGATATTATTAGGTTGGTGCAAAAATAATGTCGTTTTCTCACATATGTTACTATGTGAGAAAACGACATTATTTTTGCACCAACCTAATAGCATAAAAGAAACTCACTAAACAACATTTATTTAAAAAGAAAACAATTAAAATTAAAAAATAAACACTAATTTGCTAAGACAAAAGTTGTAGGCGAGTTATAACTCTGAGTAAATAAATAATTATAAACCCACTAACATTTATATACACAAAAATACCTTTAAAAATGAGAAACAGCAAGTTGAGTATTATTTATTGTCTGGCTGATATGTAGTGTTGGAGAAATGAGAAAAACTAATACTGATTAAAATATGGATCAGAATCTGACAGAAGGTTAAGATAAAGGATGAATAAAGTGTAGACTATCTTTCTCATATGTTTTTTTTTTTTTTTTTTTTTTTTTTTTATAGATGTGTGTAATCATTGTCCAGATAATTTAGTTGGTGTTTTCTTAGCTCAAATTTTTGTTGAATGCTAAGAGATAAATGTTATTATTATGACCTGAAAAGGAAAAGGAGCCAAAATTTTCATTGACATATGTGTTGACAGCCTCTCTGTGTTAACTGCCTGTTCAATAGTGAGAATGTCACATGTTTGTGTGAGTAGAGGAAAAAGAACGGAGTCAATTCTCATTGGTTTAGAAAGAGTGAACTAATAATAATTATAATTGTTATAACTATATTATCATAATTACTTTTTGAAACTATGATTAATATTCCACATTTTTTATGGTCAAAAACAGTAACATTATAATTAATTTTTTATTTGTGTATTTCTTCATAGACACAACAAATACCCTCTCCACATGATTAGAAATTGTTTTCTAGTGATATGTAAAAGTTATGATTTAATATCTGAAGTATGTTTTATAATGTTGTGTTCCAGACTTCCTTTTAATATTCTTCTTTGCTGTTGCTTCTGATGAAGTGTCATCTGCTTTACTGGATGTTTGTTTATCTTTTTTGTTGTTTTTAAGAATTACGCTTTACATTTTGTTGCAAGAATTGCTTATTGACATAAGTCAGTTTAATCCTATCAGTAGCAATATCTTTTTTTTTTCCATTTTTTTCAATGGTGAAGTACTTGTTCATTTTGCTGATGACTTTGTATACACCTATATAGTTTCAAATCAAAGTTTTTTTTTTTTATACTGTCATTTTTTATAAATACATATTTGCATGTGTAAAGATCACTTCGTAGGTATATTTTTTTATGGACACAACACAGTGACATTATAATTAATTTTTATCTATGTATTTCTTTATGAACTTGACAAAATGTATAGAATGTACTTTAATCACTAGTTCACTTAAAGTAAATTTGTGTTCAGATTCTTACATTTCACTTTTCTTAGATCTTTTATTATCACAATGTGGGATACTTAATAAAAAAAGTGATAAAAAACAAAGAAATGAAAATATAATTTAAAAGTTAAAATGTTTTCAACATTACAACATTTTCAGGGTTTCCTAACTGTGCATAATTATAAACAATATTTGTGTTTTTATATTGCCCCTCTCCTCCATATGCATATATAATTACATCAACAAAAACATTACTTCATTCTGATGAAGTCCTAAAGGATGAAATGCATCACACAAAAATGTTTTCCCGTGTCATTAATTTGCCTAATATCGTTCTGATATCTAAAAATTTATTATTTATTCTCCCATATACATTATATATATATATATATATATATATATATATATATATATATATATATATATATATATGTATAACTGTTTTCACGGGGAACACAGAGAGTGACACTTTGATTCAAGGGCAGAGTGTACAGCTGCTACACTCTGATCCCCAGCAGATAGATACACTGATCCTAAATATTGATCCAATCTATATATAAATCATTTCTTACAGAGTACTATGCTTACAAGTAGATAAATTCTAACATTTAACTTAACTGTTAACGAGTGTCACTAGTCCTGTATCTGAATGGAAATGCTGGAGAATGGAAACTAGGAGAGAGAAATTAACAAGGATGAAAGAGAGAGAGTGAGGAGAGGTGGAAAATGAGACAAAGGTACTGAAATAATGAGAGGGTATGGAATTGAAAAGAGAGAAAGGAGAGGAGAACGATTGAAGGGCTGTAGAAGAAGAAGTTGGAGAATTAGGAAAGGATGAGGAGAAAAAGGAAAAGAACCTGTCTGAAGGCTGGGAGTGGGTAAGAGGGGATTTTCTGCAGTGGTTGGCACAGGGAGAAAAACAGACAATGGCAAGTGACAGATGATTCCCTAGAGGCTTAGGTTTTGTTTGAGCACCTTCCCCCCCCCCAACCCGACTCATTGAAAACTGAATTCCCAATGGCAAAAAGTTAATGCAAAAAAAATTATTCAGGATTGGCATGTTTTTCACACAAGAAAAAAAACTTAAAAACACGCAGGTTGGTGTTTTTTTTTTGTTTTGTTTTTTTTAATTTTTCAACTGCCCTGGATTTTAAGATTTTTAAAAATCAGCAGATTTCCAAGTTGGAACTATTATAAGAAGGATGTGTAGATGGTGCAATGGATAGCAGCTCGGAATGAGAAATTAGAGAGCCAAGTTCAAATTCCAGTCGGGTTCATTACATTTCAGTTATGTGCAAATAACCCCATTTTTTTTTTTTTTTTTTTTTTAATCATTTCACTCCAAGCAAGGCTTTAATGCCACCAAGACACAAGAGGTTACTGAGTGTTACAGAAGGTTGAGAATCCTCTATCCAAAATCCTTGGGACTGGAAATGCTTTAGTTTTCAGATTTTGGAATACAGGCAATTTAATTTGTATATGGCATCTATAAAATTCAGCAGATTGGGAATAGAACCCAAGCATAAACACAATATCCCTTTAGATTTCATATCACAGCTTATACCTGAAGGTAGTTTTATGTAAATAACATATACACTGAAAGTAGTTTTATATAAAATTTAATAAATTTTGTGTGCATATAGATACAGGTAATGATGCTAGTCATGTAATGCTCATACATATTTTTTTAAAATTAACATTCATGTAAAAATAATGTTTTGAACTTTCTGTGTACAAAAAACATGATCACTACTTACAAAAAATATATAAATGCAACACCAAACACAACATCAGGTATGAGAAACTGGAAGGCGAGTGTAACATCATCCATGATGTACCAAATTTTCCTTCTTACACTGTGAGTGTGAGAAGGAAAATTTGGTAAGCTTATCAGTCTCTACCAACAATGTTGTGTTTTGATTAAAATGTTACAATAAATACAGCTACTGTATTTGTATAAAAACAAAATATGGATTCTGATTACAGTTCAGTGTAATGAAAACTGAAAAAAGTCAGCATTTTATCTGCAACACAGCAATGCAATAATCATGTTTATAGGTAGCCATATTGCTTTCTGAAATTTTCCATTTCTGGCAAGTCCACATGTGTACACTCTCTTTCTCTCAGAAACTGTAACTAAGATATATTCAAAATAGTTGCAGTGTTTAACAAACAAAAAATGCCTGAAAAGACATTTACAACAGGGATTAACTAGTTGCTTTAGAAGACAGGCATACTCAGGAACAAGCAGCCAGCCTTACATACTTTTGGTGAAAGATGACTCAAGGTCATTAAAATTCAGGGAAAATACTTTGATGACTGAATAATATATGAAAGAAAGAAATTATGAAATAAATGCTCAAAACTTTGACATCAACTGAATGTTTTCAGTTTTATGTTTAGCAACATATCAACCATTATGGGTTGATAATTTTAAATATTTTGAACCCAATTTTATGGCTTCAACTAAGTATTTTGAACACAACTGCATACTTTCAACTACAGATAAAATGGTAATTTTGCTATAAAATGTATTGTTGATAATTCTATATAAATAGGTATTATTTGTAATTTTACTATAAAAATGTATTTTTATACATTCATAGCTTTGTTTTTGTTTGGTGGTTTACTATTTATCCATAGCTGGGACCCTAACAAGTATTACCTGTTACCAGGTCCACCCTGAGTCAGGGTGGGCCTAAAACAACAGCAATTAAGAGGTAGTTGCATACTCCTCAAAACCTCCAATCAGAGGCCTTGCTGCCAGATGCAGCTTATCGACATACCCAGGACACTCCACAAGTCAGTAATAAATAGTACCTCTTTTAACCCAAGTAGTTTAGTAGGTATATTTCAGTTTGTGATTTTTTTCCAGATAAAAAGAAAAAGTAAGAAATGGAAAATGCTTTATATTTTGAAGAAATTTGTCAATGGTGTTGAAGTGGATCTCAGAGAAGCAATTTTCTTTTAATTAATGAACTGAAATTCAAGCTTTACACCCGGAAAAACATGAGCATCAGTCTCATGTTTTTACTATATTGGATTCTGTTATTAGTACAGTAAACAATAGTGAATTTAACAGATTTTATTTTTTAATCCAGCATATGATTATTAATTTAAATGTTATTTTTAGTGGACACCCACTCTTGGCTCTGAAGGGCTTCACAGTCAATCAATCAACATTCTATTTGCCTTTCAGAAATTATTTTGTTTACATTTCGAATAACATTTAAAATAAACAAATATATTTTTGGTATGTGTGCATTTTTGTACATACATATGTGTGCTCATATTTTATTTGTGTATTTCAAATACACACACAGAAGCGTGTGTGTATATATATATATATATATATATATATATTTATTTGTGTATGTACATTTGTATGTATGTATATGTTTATGCATGCATGTGTGTGTGTGTTCATGTTTTACTTGTCCATTTCAGTTATATATATATATATATATATATATATATATATGTATGAGCTGGCAGTCATGCCTGTTTTTCAATATAGAATATCTGCATGCATCTGACATATTATTCAAGAACATCTGCTCTGGACAGCCAAATGGTTAGCACCATTGCCTTTTATAATAATTTGTTTGATTGAATACCTATTTTCTTACGACAGGCCAATATACCTGGCTTCCATTTTTTTTATACAGGGTGTGTCGGGAAGAAGTAAGTAAGGGATGTGGATCTTTGCTGCATTTCCCATCAACTCTTCAACCATCACCGCTGCAGCCAATTTCTTTTTCAGCAGGTGTAGACTAACTCATCCTAATGTTGACAAATCACATACCTTGCTTTCACAGAATAGGAAAGATTACAATGGTGCGACTTGTGGTTGTTTAGCTTTTTTCTTTGTCTTTCTTTTTAGAGTTTTTTTTCTTTCATGTTTGCTTCTGTTTTTCACCCACTTTCTTTCTCGGTACTTTTTTTTTTTTATTTTATGCATGCACAAATTCTTTTATTATTTTTCTTCCACTTATTCTTTCTTTTTCTATTAAGATGCATCTAAAGTATTCCTGTCATCTTTACAGACCTTTACTCAAAAATTTATTTCATGTACACATCTAAAAAAACTATGATGCCATTATATTATTAATATTTTTATTATATATTAGCGTGTATCAAAAGTATTTTCATTTTCTCTACAAACCTTATTTCAGGTACACATTTAAAGACTATGACTCTACTATATTAATATTATTATTAGGATGTATCAAAAGTATTTTCATTTTTTTTTTGCAGAACTTTGATACAAAGGCTATCTATGACTCCACCACATTATTATTATATATGTAAGTATGTATCAAAAGTATTTTAATTTTTTTTTTTTTTTTTTTTTAAACCTTTACTTAAATGTTTTTCATGTACATCATTAAATCCGTTTTTCATAGAAAATGTCACTATATTATTAATATGATATTATATTAGGTTGGTGCAAAAATAATGACGTAATAATGTCATTTTTTGACGTATTTTTTAACGTCAAAAACGACATTATTACGTCATTATTTTTGCACCAACCTAATATATTAGGGCATCTTAAAGTATCTTCAGCTTTTACAAACTTTTACTCCAAAGTTTATTACATGTACACATGTAAAGACTATCTATGACTCCACCATATTATTATTTATTAGTGTGTATCACAAGTATTTTCACATTTTTCTAAAGACTTTTGCTCCAAATCTTAGTCTTTAGATGCATACATAAACTATCTATGACACCACCATATTAATATTATTATATATTAAGGTGTATCAAAAGTATTTTCATTTTTTTACAAACCTCTACTCCAGACCTTATTTCAGGTACACACTAAGCAGTATCCTTAATTCCACTATGTTACTATTATTTTGTGTGGTATCATCTTGCTGGGGAGTAATTTTACGTGGCTAATTACCCAGTCCTTTAATTACCTAGTCCCCTAATCACTTAGGTTTTATAAACCTTCACTCCAGATCTTATTTTATGTACACATCTAATGACTATCTATGACTCCACCATATTATCATTATATATTGGGGTGTATCAAAAGTACTTTCATTTTTTATAGAGCTTATTCCATGTACACAGCTAAAGACTACCTATGACTATAGTCCTAATATTATTAGATAATATTATATCATATCCTTGTCATTACTATTTAGTTGCAGTGTTTGTTTCAGATATTAAAATGGCGGATACAAGTACTGGGGTTCTAGTAATTTGGGGGTATTGTTTTAAACTAGGCTTTAAAAACTACTATAGTTGCTTGTTGACTAGAGGAAGTGGAATGGAAAGAAACAATATCTGACCAGATTTTCCAAAATTGTTTTCAGAATTTTAAGGGTGGTGATTTGTACCTTGAAATATAGAACAGAAATGGATAACAAACAGATCCCTTTTCTTTCTTTGTGAATTGCCACAATTTCTTCATAAAGATAGGGGAGTGGTTTTCTGTTGCTTTCTCCATGATTTAGAAATCAGCGTTTTTCTTCTTTTAGATTGTTTGCTACTCATAGCTAGACAGCCTACCCTTCTCTTTAACCTATCACTGCAGGGAGAACAAAACTGACTCAATGTCTTTCCCAAGAGCATTTCTATAAATCGAATGCAACAGACTCGTACGAAATTTGAACTCAGATCCCTGATTTCACTTTCTACACCATTATCCATGACACTATCTGTATAGTGGCTGATTATGATGATTAAAAATGCAAGGTAGAAAAGAACCTAACCACCTGCATTTGAAAACATTCAGAAGAACCAAGATCATTGAAAGGCATCTTATATAAAGCAAAAATGTATGTATGTTTGTGAATAGAGTGAACGCGTGTAGACCAAAAATGCTTTCGATAAACCTGGTTATTTTTTTTCTTTTTAATGCTTTCTCTATTTTTGATCTATTTTTTTTTTCACTATATACTTTTTTGCTGAATTCTTTCTTTCACTTCTTTCACTCACTTATATTCCCTTCCACCTGTGATTTTTCTCTCTACACATCTTTCTTTTCATTTTTTTTATTCCTTTATTCCATTTTCTTTACTTATACTTCACCAATCCCATTTTATTTTCTTGAGTTCTTTTTTAAGATTTCTGGTTGTCTTTCTCCTACATTAATGACCTTTTCCATCTCTTCTCTCAATGTCCATATTTTTGATTTTATCTCTCAATCCAGCTATCTTGCTATTCAAGTTTTTAGAATATGCACATATTGTTTATTTATCTGCAAGAACTACAATTCAATCTTCTTATTGCCCAGTTGGAAAGTTTTTAAAAAATCAAGATGAAATGCTTCTTCAGGAATGCTATGCACCATGATAATAGGATGGACTGAAATTTGTCAATGCTACACTTTTATCTATTGCATATGTTTTTCAATAGAAGCTATATCAACTTCTGCATTCTTAATCCAGACTCAATTCTGTAAAGCTATACAACTGTTTTTATTTCACTCATTCAAACTAGAATTCTATCTTTTCATATCTATCTCTTCATATTTATCTATCTATTCCAATCTGTTCATATCTATTTGCGATCTGTTTATATCTATATATTTATCCCAATCTGTTCATATGTGTCTATCCCAATCTGTTCATATGTGTCTATCCCAATCTGTTCATATGTGTCTATCCCAATCTGTTCATATCTATCTATCCTAATCTGTTCATATCTATCTATCCTAATCTGTTCATATCTATCTATCCTAATCTGTTCATATCTATCTATCCTAATCTGTTCATATCTATCTATCCTAATCTGTTCATATCTATCTATCCTAATCTGTTCATATCTATCTATCCTAATCTGTTCATATCTATCTATCCTAATCTGTTCATATCTATCTATCCTAATCTGTTCATATCTATCTATCCTAATCTGTTCATATCTATCTATCCTAATCTGTTCATATCTATCTATCCTAATCTGTTCATATCTATCTATCCTAATCTGTTCATATCTATCTATCCTAATCTGTTCATATCTATCTATCCTAATCTGTTCATATCTATCTATCCTAATCTGTTCATATCTATCTATCCTAATCTGTTCATATCTATCTATCCTAATCTGTTCATATCTATCTATCCTAATCTGTTCATATCTATCTATCCTAATCTGTTCATATCTATCTATCCTAATCTGTTCATATCTATCTATCCTAATCTGTTCATATCTATCTATCCTAATCTGTTCATATCTATCTATCCTAATCTGTTCATATCTATCTATCCTAATCTGTTCATATCTATCTATCCTAATCTGTTCATATCTATCTATCCTAATCTGTTCATATCTATCTGTATAAATCAATAAGTCCATAACCTCACTCAGTTATTATCTGAATATTGATAGATATCAATAACATTCATTATGGAATTATGTACTCTGGCAAGGAAGCAGATTATGTTGAAAAATAAATATCGTATAAAATAAATATTTTTCTCATTATTGGGCAGTAGACTTGTATTTTGATATCTATCGATCATTTTCAGTTTGGTAACATAGTATACTGGAAAAAATTGTCACATTTTGACCAAGGAAAAGATTATAACAAAACATATGGAAGTTTTACTTCTTCCTCTCCTGACCTTGCTTCCTCTATCTTCTTTTCAGATGATTGTCAAATAGATGGTATTATGTTATCAATAACAATGGGAAATATTGTCCTGATTAAATAAATTATGATCAAAGAAGCATATTTTTCTTTTCTATCTGCAAATGTGAAGGACTTTCTGTCTCAATTTCTGAGATGAGGAGTTATCATTATTTGCACTAATTACCAGCTGACTATTGTCCTCATCTTTGTTGTTGTTATCACAACATTTCAGCCATTGTGCTCTTCAGTACTTGTCAGGTGAATGTCAGTCTGGATAAACTACAGATAATTCCAAATTGAACCTTTTATTTAATCTCCAGGGATATCTTGTCTAAACCTTATTTTTTAGTACTGCTTTTTGTACATATCTATCTATAACAATTTCTTCATATCTGTCCCAATTTCTTCATATCTGTCTATCTATCTCAGTTTGTTCATATCTAGTTATCTATCTGAATCTGTTCATATCTATCTTAATCTGTTAGCATTTGATGCTTGATTGAATTGAGTGCAATTAGGCAGCAAATTCTCATCAATACGTTTAGTCAAAGCCCAATTAAAGTTCTTTATTAAGGATTTTTATTATTTTTTCTATATATTGGAAAATTTTGTGACATGGCTTCCCTCTATCTTTTTTACAAATATTTTCATGGCAACTGCTCTAACAAGACTTTTTTCTTGGTGCCCCAACTACATGAATTTAAGCATGCTACTAGATTGGCAACTAGGTCCCATTGTTATACTCTTGAAATAGTAATGTTTGCTCCAACAATTTCTTTTGTCACACTTCCTACCTGTGGAACTCCCTTCCATTTTCTTGCTTCCCTGAAAACTACAATCATCAAAAATTTAAATGCAGCATCAATCACCATATTCTATCTTTTTGAACACTGTTCATTTTTTTGTCCTTCTGTCAATCCTCCCTATACTCAGTCTTTTCATTCTCTTTCACTCCCTATAACCTCCTCTGTTCTAGTGGCATTGCCACCTGCTTGGGGTGAAATGATTAAAAAAATGTTATTTCTTAAATTTGATAACATTTTATTGATGTTTGGTTGTATATATTTTGCACTTAATGCTCCTATTATTTCTAATTGTTTTTTACAGTTTATGCATTTTGTATAGTTTAGTATTTTTATGTTATTGGTAAAAATTAGTTGGATTTCTTATGTGTTTTATTTCATTGGTTGATCATATGTGATTTAATTGAATAAATAACATGTTAACCAGTGCAATAGTGTAGTGGTTGTGCAACCAATGTATGTGTTGTTTGAGTTATTATTAGATAGATTATCCCCAATGGGGCAACCCAATTCATAGATGATATTAATCATGTTAAAGATTTGAAGTTTGGTGACCTTGTGGCATACTCTGCACCAGTTCTCTGCATTTGATTCTTCAAAAAGTGTTGGTTCTGCATAAGCCTTCACCACTATATCGAATAATATGTGCAGGTAGTCTGGCTGTGGGGTCTAAGAACTGAACTACTTGAACCTCGTATGTCAAAAATGATGGGAGAGTGCAGTTTGCTGATATAACCTGATGAGTGGACAGATGGGTCTGTCTATGAATCTCTGTAGTCAGGATGCTGAAGATGACATCAATCAGCTAAGTGACAAATCTTTTACTTATATATATATATATATATATATATATATATTTTGAACAATAAAAAAAAAAAAAATTAAAAAATTAAAATCTTCAGACACATTGGGTTGTAGATTAATATTCTTTCGTTTTTTTTTATTATTATTCCATTTAGATTCCTCGACTAGTTTCGGCCAAAATGGCCATCATCGGGAGGAGAAATATTTCTGCTTGCTGCTAGCACTAAACTACAGAAATGAATGTCTTGATGGAGAAAATGAACTTTTGTCTGTAGTTTTCATTTGTTTTTTTTATCTTTTTAACATGAATCTTTTAACATTCCTTGTGTTGGTCAAACAGTCTCTTTTAAGTTGTTATTTGAGATAAGAGCTGGATGCTGCTATGAATTCTCTGGTCAGTTTGACAGTTTTATTGGACTTGGTGAGGGGATGTGTCTCTGTTTAGTGTTTGTGTGTGTGTTATTTGGTTCTTAGGGAGTGAGTGAGTATGATATGTGTAAGCGTGTGTATTGCTGTGGGTGTGTGTTATCATTTGGCTCATTAGGGAGTGAGTGCGTATGATGTGTGTAAGTGTGTATATTCGTGTGGGTGAGTGTATAAGTGTGAGGCCTCCACACCTCCGTAAGCCTGTCTGTCTTGTGTGGGTGAGAAATGTGGGTAGGTTTTTTTTATTTGTTGAGTTATATCTATATATTGTTAAATTTGTGATTTAGCCCAGCTGGATATTTTGTTTTTAGACGTTGTATCCACTTATTTGCATGCGACTGTAAAATCTTTCTAATGTTATCTGCTCTGAACTTTTCTATTCTCTCAATTATAGTGAATTTGGCATGGGTTTTGAAATCGTGTTTTTCCAGGTGGAAATGTTGTTCTACAGGTAATAATTTTTCATGGGGAGTCGACTTAATTCGTTTACGATAATTGTTAATTCTGTAGTGAAAGGGCCATTCAGATTTTCCTACATATTGTTTCTGGCATAGTGTGCATTCTAGGAGGTAAATTATGTTATGACTTCTACAGTTAGAATCGTGGTAGATTTTGAAAGTAGATTTAGTGACTGAGCTAGTGAATGAATTCGTGTTTTCAATATGGTTGCAACATAAACTTCTTTTGTTGTTGCATGGTTGGGAAAATCCTGTTGTTTTTGTTCTTAGTTTATTACGGATTACCTTGTCCCCTGAAATGTGGTTACTACCTATGATTTCTTTTAGGTTCTTAGGTCTACGATATGCAAGAAGGTCATGTTCCTTAAACAGTTTTTTTAGGTCTGGTTTGAGATGTAGTATTTCCCAGCGACGTTTGATTATTTGGGATAGTGGAGGCAGAGTGGGGTTGAAAGTGGTTACTAGAGGGATGCGGCTAGATTTATTTTTAATCTTGTACATTAGGGTGTCTTCTCTAGGTGTGGAAATTGCTTTATTTATTTGTTCCCTGATTAGGTGTTGTTTATAGCCACGTGTTGTGAATTGATGCTCCAGATTTTCAATGTGTTTATTTAATTCTTCATTTTTGGAACATATTCTTCTGAGTCTAAGTGCTTGTGAATAGGGAAGGTTCTCTTTGATGTGTTTAGGGTGAAAAGACTTAAAGTGTAGATAGTTGTGGGTGTCGGTGATTTTAGTGTGTAGTGTCGTTTGTAGTTTCCTGTTTTCATCTATGTAAATGCGGGTGTCTAAAAATGTTACTGATGTTGTGGATTTTTCATAGTCAAACTTAATTGAGTCGTGCACTGTGTTTAGGGTCATAAGGAATTGGGTAAGTTTGTCATCACTACCCGTGTATACAAAGAATATATCATCGATATATCTTGCATAGAATACGCAGTCGCTACCAATGATTGGATAGATATGCGTCTCCTCAAATTTTACCATGAATATTGTAGCATATGATGGAGCTGCTATGGTGCCCATGGCACAACCTCTTATTTGAAGGTAGTGTGCTCCATTGAAGTTGAAAGTATTCAATGTAAGGACATGCTCCATGAGTTTTATGATGACTTCTGTGGGGGGGGGTCTTGTTTTCTTCTTTTAATAAGTGCTTCCTGAAGGGCGGTTAGCCCTTCGATGTTTTTAATGTTTTGAATAGAGTGACCTAACGTCATATCTATCTATCTATCTATCTATATATATATATATATATATATATATATATATACACACACACACACATTTCTTATCACTATAAATATTATTTTTAGTGGGTACACATGTTGAGTTTTTTTGATTTTTATTTTTTTAAACAGTGAAATTAATAAGAACCAGTGTAAATTGAGAAGTCTTACCAAAGAAAAATTGCACCCCCAACAGCAATCAAACCTGCATCCCTTTTTTTCCATCAGGTAAAACACTTTTTGAGCCAAAGTGTGCCTCTACCAATTCAGCCATAGAGGCCAACCTAACAGGGTAAGGTTGAAATTAGCTATTAAAGAAAACGTTTTCTCATTAGTAATTCTATGAATAGGCAGCCTACTCTTTTCTTACTCTGCCTATCTGCTCATTAGTTGTTATCAAGTACTAGGTATTGCTAGTACCATAGATAAGATCTCGTTGGCTACATCATGGATTTTTGTTAATGTTACAATTCAAATTTAAATAAATGTGCATTATATAAACAATGCCCTGTGTAGAATATTTTTTTTTTACTTTTTTTTTTTAATCATTTCACCCCAAGCAAGGCATGAATGCCACTAGTATTCAGGTGGTTACAGGGAATGAAAGTGAGAGAAAAGATTGAGTTTAGGGAGGACTGAGAAAAGGACAAAAGATGAACAGGGTTCAAAAAGATAGAAGACGACTGATGTTGCATTTAAATTTTTGAAGATTGTAGTTCTCAGGGAAGCAAGCAAGTAAATGGAAGTGAGTTCAACAGGCAGGAAGTGCAAGAAAAGAAACTGTTGGAGTAGAAGTGGGGGTTGCATTTAGCTAGTTCAATGGTAAATAGGTAGGGCCTAGATATCACTCTAGTAGCACACTTAAATTCATGTAGTCAGGGCACCTGGAAAAAAAGCTTGTCAGAGTTGTTGCCATGAAAATATTTGTAGAAAAGACAAAGTGAATTCATGTCACGTTGGTGAGAAAGTGACTACAGTCAAGATGCCAAGTCAGGATCAATCCTTCTTTGGATTTTGAGATCCTTCTTTAATTCCAGTAAGTTCAGCAGCATGTACATATGTATATATATATATATATTCAAATAACAATAAAATATAGTTATAAACCCAACACCCTAATAAGATAACACCAAGCCAAGCCAGTTAAAAAATCATCTATTAACTACTGAATAAGAAAAATCGGCAAGTGAAGACATACAAACAAATATTTCTTTTGCCATTTAATAATTAATTAAACAAATAATAATAATAATAATAATAATTATTATTATTATTATTATTTAAACAAGAAATACATTTAAAAAAAATTTAATTTTAAAATTTAAAAACACAAAATAAATTTAGAAATAATAATAGACCTATATTTTGAAGAACTTTAGAAAACCCCAGAATATTTTGGAATATTAGCCTAATTTCAAGTCTAACCCCCAAAATAACTTTGCTACATTATCTTTTAACACCAACATCAGCATTTTTTAATTTGAAATTATGATTAATATATATAATATATAGTTAATTTATTATTTAATAATATATATATATGTAATTAATTTATTATTTATTAATATATATATATATATATATATAATATGTAATTAATTTATTATTTATTAATATATATATATATATATATATATATAATACATAATTAATTTATTATTTATTAATATATAATAATATATAATTAATTTATTATGCATTGAGCCTGCTGCTTTGTAAAAGATCCCTTTTGTATTCATACAATCTTTTATGCAAATTCTTTGAGGTTTCTCCTATGTATGAATTGTGCCAATTATTACAGGTAATAGCGTAAAGTCTTCCTTCAAGTTTTAGCTTATTTTGTTTTGTATGAATTAATTTGTTTGGTAGTTTTTGATTAGCAGTATGTCAACCTCTATGGGTTATTTAATACCAAAATCTAAATATTTTGTATACAATTTTATGGCTTCAACTTTTAATTTTGAATGCAATTTTATGCCTTCAATTAAAGATATTTCGTGCATAGTTTTATATTTTCAGGGCAAATGTATGTTTTATATATATATATATATATACAGATATAGTTTGAAGATTATTGTGGGTGTTATGTTTTGACATAAACTTACTTTTTAAGGTAGGGCATCATGTTGACAGTTACAATATTTTGAAATAGCTTTCTCATGTTAGTTTTGGTTTGGTTTGTTTTGTTTTATGGCATATCAACACCTCAATGGATTATTTAATGCCGAGGAGATTTTTTATTGCTGGTAATAATTTTTTTACAAAAATGTATTGCTGGTACTAAAACCTATTTTTACACTTTCATAGTATTTTGACCCCAGTTTAGGGGTTAACTATTTGCTCATAGCTGGGATCCTAACCAGTGATACCACCCTAGGCGGACCTGGGAACTTCAGCAATTAAGAGGTGATTCCACACTCCTCAAAATCTCCTGATAAGAGGCCTTGCTGTTGGATGTAGTTTATCGTCTTACCCAGGACACCATGTTAGTTTTGTTGTAGTATTTATGTCTTATAGGTGCTAAGTATATTGGGTTAAAATTCGATTTGACATGTTGTACATGATTGTACCCAAAAAAAATTTGTAATTTACTTTTAAAATTTCAGTATCTCCTCACTTTCATGCACATTGTAATTTACAGCAACATATATATAAATGTAGATGTTGCGCATTATGAAATTGAGGCCACAAAAATAGACTGATTACAGGTGATTTAAGCTCCTCCCATCAATATATATTTAGAAGCTAGATGGCTATATTGGAATATCTGGAGTTCACTCCCAAGTATTTCCCACTTGATTCTTAAGTTAAACGGACTTTCTGTATTATGTGAAAGTGAAAAGTTAAGAGAACTTCTATCAATTTCTTGTCATCTCTTTCTCTCTCTCTCTCTCTCTCTCTCTTTCCCTAATGTCTCCTTTATATTTCTCACTCTCTCTTTTTTTTCCTCTTCAATCTCTTCAACTTCAAAAGATGAGTTACTTATATCGTAGAGTCCAAAACTTACCACACCCTATCCCTACTGCACCTCATCTCACACTGGAAATGTGCTGTTCTGTATTGGGGGCCTAGTCATCTGGAAAAACGTTACTTCTTGCCACAGGGCAATTAGCTTCCGCTAGAGTTCCTGAGAGTGGACTCACTAGACACTGAAAATAATTTCTCACGCTTGGCGGCATCAACTTTAAATGCAATATACTCAGTTCGAGAAGTCACATTTGAAAATGAAGAAACTAACAATAGCA
Source organism: Acanthosepion lycidas (assembly GCA_963932145.1). NCBI lineage: Eukaryota > Metazoa > Mollusca > Cephalopoda > Sepiida > Sepiidae > Acanthosepion > Acanthosepion lycidas. The sequence goes on from OZ010575.1 coordinate 33,166,161, forward strand.
TTTACATCATCGGGTATATCTGTATAAGTGCATATGTAGATTACCATATGGATGCATGTTGTGGTGCATGTTATATGCACTTATGCACAAATATGTGCATATATATGTGTATGTAAGATAACACATAAAAGATTGTATGTTTATGAAAATGTATGTTTACATGTGTGCATATCTTTTTTCAACTTTGAACATATAAGTAACACTGGAAAAGCATGTGCATATGATCTTTAGGTAATATGCGTATACATATTAAATAAAGATTATAATTAAAGGAATGTGAATATGGAAATAAGCTTATCATTGTATGACACGTAATTACAGTAGTGCACAAGAATGCAAAGAAAACTAAATTTTCATTGCTAGTATCATTTTATGCATGCAATATTGCTAATAAATTTAATTCAACTAAGTTTAGCCAGTTGCATTCACTTTCACACAAATACTCTTGGGAAAGACATGAATTCATCACTTCTTCCCCCAGCTATGTGTTAAATAGCAGGGTAGACAGTGTTCTCTAGACTTGGGTGGTAACCAGTCTAACAGAAAGATTACTTTGAATTTCAAACTATGGAGAATGCAGCGGAGAGCCATTTCAATATTTATCTCAAGAAATCATGTTAATTCCCAAATGATAACAAAATGAGCCATGATCATTTAACTCCTGAAAGGAAATGGTATTAAAAAAATAGCAGGGTAGACTAGACTTTCTAGTAACAAATCTAAAAGGAAAACTCTGAATTCCAGACCATGGAGAAAGCAACATGAAAATACACATTCCACTATCTTTCCCAAGAAATCATGGTAATTCACAGATAATAACAAAAGGAATCTATGCAGAGCCATGATCACCTAGTTCCTAAAGGGACATGGTATTAAAAAAATTGCTGAGTAAACAAGGGTTTTTTGCCTTGGGTAGTAACCAGTCTCAGAGAAAGAAAACTTTGAATATTCCAAACCGTGTAGAAAGCAATGAGAAACCATTCCACTATCTTTCCCAAGAAATCATAGTAATTCACAGATAATAAAAAAAGGACTCTGTGGAGGACCATGACATCACATAGACAAGATATGGTGTTAAAAATAGCAGGGTAGACTGGGTTTTTTTTGCCTTGTGGAGTAATCAGTCTAAAAGAAAGAAAAGTCTGAATTCCAAACTATGGAGAAGGCAATAGGAAACCATTCCACTATCTTTCCCAAGAAATCATAGTAATTCACACATAATAAAAAAGAACTTTGGAGATTCATGATCACCCAGCTACTGAAGGGACATGGCATTAAAAAATAGCAGGGTAGACTAGGCTTTCTTGCCTTTGGTTGTAACCAGTCTAAGAGAAGGAAAACTCTGAATTCCAAACTGTGAAAAAGGCAATGGGAAACCATTCCACTCACTCACCCAAGAATGCATGGGAATTCACAGACAATAAAAGAAAAATCATTGGAAAGTTATGATCCCTTATATTCTGATTCCTTTAGATTCTCTTTAAAAAAATTGCCTATAAATGAGTACATTTTTACCATTTTTTTAAAATTTTATTTTCATCAATATTTTAGGTAATATGTGCATACATATTATATAAAGATCATTTTTAATGCAAAGCAATAATGCCACTTAGATGCAAGGGGCTACTGGAAGTGAAAGAGAAAGAAAAGACTTTAGGGGGAACCAGAAACTCAATCCTAAACAGGAATCAAGGGACGAACCTCTACCCCTGTTCAAAAGACTGGAGAAGTCTGTGAACTGGACAGTAGGCAAATCCTATCCACTCGTATAGGAAGTTAATTTTCTTCTAAAATAGTAGTAACAATAAAATTCTGCTATTTAGCAGAATTTTATTGTTTCTAGTGGAATATTATGCAATCAAAAGTTATATTATCAAAATTTTTTATGATTGAACTAGAGAATTGAAACTGTGTTGCCAAAAATATAAATATAGAACAGTCCAAAAATAGCAAAAAGAAAAAATATTTATAGTAATATATAATTTATTTCTAGTTTTATAAACTTATAGTATATAGGTGCAGGTATTCTAAGTGTTAACAGCATAAAACATGAATTTCTTTTAATCATTTCACCCCAGGAAAGGTGATAATGCCACTAGGATGCAAGAGCTTACTTGGAGTGAAAGAGAATGAGTAAACTTTAGTGAGGAGAAAGGACAATAAAAGAACAGATTTCAGGAAGACAGAAGATTGCAATTGATATTGCATTTAAATTTTTGAAGATTGTAAGTCACAGGGAAGCAAGAAACTGGAAGAGAGTTCCACTGGCATGAAATATGGGGAAAATAAATTATTGGAATAGAACTTAAGATTATATCTAGCTAATTCAATGTCAGTGGAAAATGTGAGACTAAAAAGGCCCAATGAGTTTCTCTCCTTGAGGTTAACATCAGCTATACTGATGGAAAGCAAAAAAGGTTTTCTATGATGATTAAAAGATAGAAGTTTTGTCTTAGAGGTGTTAAAATTTACAAGCCATTACTTGTCCCAGTTAACAACTGATTTGGTATATTGGGTTCCCACTGAAACCACTTTATTCTTTTTATACTAATGCTCTTGGAAAAGTCATGAACCTATCTCCCTCCAGCTATAGGTTAAATATCAAGGCAGACTGGGCTCTCTATATTTGAGGTGGTAACCAGTCTAGGAGAAGCAAAAATCCTCAAAACCAACCTGAAGAGGTATGGGCTCCATCAGGTTATCTTGCCTAAGACACACCACTGCTGCTATAGCTATATATGCTATTTTTAATGGCTACATGTATTTAAGTTGACACATTCTTAAACAGTGAAAATAATATCAACTGGCCTAGATCAAGAAGTCCTACTAAAGATAAATGTGCCTCCCAACAGGAAATGATCCTGTATTCTCCATCAGTGAAACTACTCCTAGAGACAAAATAATAATGTTAGATTAAAAATCCATTTAAAAATTACTGTGCTTACATTTTGGGTATGAAAATGAAGTGAGCCAGATATAGATTTGAAGAAGTGCCAATGAAAGTTACACATTACCTAAGTAGGCAATTGAGCCTAGGTCAAGGTATATTTAGTTGTTCAGTTCATTAATAGTACTGCACAGGGCCAGTGCAAAGGTCTCATGGGCCACCCTGATGAATCTATGATACTACCTTCCCCCCACTCTACTCTATCTCAATTTTCATAAGATAGTATTCAGATAAAATACAAATTTTATTGTAATGTAATTATGTACAGTAATGGATCATATGCAATATAGGAGAACAATTCAACTAGAAAAATTCAAAAAAATTACTTTATTTCTATTTCAGGTAACAAATAAAGTTATCAGAAATAGAATGTAAAATATGTGCATTTCTTTAGTAAGTAATTGAACTTTACCTTATAATCTGGTTATCCAGAGAAATATAAATACAGAAAAGAATAAAACAGAACCAGTGCAAGGGTCTTGTGCCCTCATCCCCCAAATCTATGATATGTCCTGCCCTACTCTACTACATCTCAATTTTCATGATGTAGTAAAATACAATTTTTTATTGTAACCTAATTATATACAATAATGGATCATATGAAATATATTATAAATTGATTGATTTAAAATGTTTTTTTTCGCTACACAGTTCTAACCATGTTTCAAAAATGAAACCTGGTTAGAACTGTGTAGCGAAAAAACATTTTAAATCAATCAATTTATAATATTAATGCTCTGTAAATTTACATTGAGCACTATTTTGTAAAAATAAAAATATCTATAAGAACACCGGATTATATATCTTACTGTTCTTTCTTTATATATATAATAAAAGTAAATATTGAAGTCAACACTCATAGGTAGCAGACTGTTTCATTCTAAATACAATCATCAGGCCACATATGTTGTGTATTTTCTTGACTATATATATACATACACATATATATATATATATATATATATTGTCGGCCTTTGTCTATTTCATAATACACACACACACACACATATATATATATGTGTGTGTGTGTGTGTGTATGTACGGCTGTGTATAAGGAACATCTTTGCATATGTGACAACATATTTAAAAACCTAAGCTTGAAAGAAAATGTCTGTTGGCATATATAAGAAAGTAGATGAAACAAAGATTGTCTATGAATATAGATCTGATTTTTCAAGATAAAATTGTCAATTTATCTAAAGAAAATAAATTGCACAAACCTGGAGAAAAAAAATTATTTAATCAGAATATTCCTTTTGGCTTCCATGCATTTCTTACATCCCGGAAGTAACTCATCAATTGCCTTCTTTAAGAATTCTTCATTCAAAGAACTGGAACCTGTCAATTCATCTAGGATTCTTCAGTTTGATACAAACTAGATAAGTTCTTGCTTGTAAAGAAGCAGTCTGAATACTTTTAAAAAGAAGCTAATTAAGAGAGAGGTTGGCCGAACAGGCAGGGTGCAGTAAGGTCTTCATCTCTGACTGATTCAACTTTAAAAAAATCCCATTTTTGCAAAATAAGATGGATATTATCATGAAGCAAAATGACACACTCTCTCTCTCTCTCTCTCTCTCTATATATATATATATATATATATATATATATATATATATATACACCAAAGTAGGCATTTCTGAATTTTGAATGTATTTTCTCAAGCTTGTCTCTGTATTTATGTACATTAATTACTTGGAGACATTGAAAGAAGAACTCATGTATCAAAGCCCTCTTGCATCACCAAGCATTCACCATTCTGCCATTGTGCAAATCTTGCCAGCCATATCCTGCCTTTATGCTGATTTCTGGTTATTACACAAAATCCATTTTCCTCACAAGTGATAATATAATACAAAAATGAATCAATTTCATGCCATCAAACATGCAAGCCTTTGCGTATTTGATTTTTCGGTTCCTTATTCAATTCAAATGGAACCCCATTTATCAAGCACTTTTTCCTTGCTTATCACTTATAAATAATTTGAATTGCTTCCAGTCAATACACTGAAATTTGTTGCATCTTATCTCATGGAGGTTTTTGGACCATTATTTTATAATAGTCTTCATCATTGACTGATAGTGTTAATATGTAAATTATCTGGTGCTAGAATGGTTTCAATGAAAACCACTAGGTGGCAGTACTAGTGGCAGCCATATTGGAACACAGTTCCAGTATAAATCCATCTTCTTCCTTCATTTATGTGCTGTGTCCTTTCAGGACTTGGGTGATTATGGTTCTCCACAACTTTCTGTTCTTTGAAGCTTTAAGTAACATTTGTCTCTTCAATATTCATCCTAGTCCTTTTTGTCATTCATGTAAAATCATTAGGTAGGTTACCTGCTACTTCTCTTCAATGTCCTGTGAATGTTAAATTCTCCAAGCACTACTTCCTCATTATGTGTCCCAGAAATTTGAACTGTTTCTTTTTGATTATAAGTATTAGTGTCCTTTGCATTCCTATTTTCTTTAAAACTTCCTTATTGTTCATATATTCCATCCATGGTATTCCCAGCATCCATCTGTATAACTATGACAGTATGGACATCCACATAGAAAGAGGTTGTTTTATCTCAATTTCAAATCTCAATTGTTTCTGTCTCATAGACAAGTGGGTGGTTGCTGTTGAATTTCAGTCTTCTAAGGGGCATCCACTTTAACCAATAAAGGAATGAGAAGAAAAGGGGTTTTCAGAGATCAAGTAATAGCAAAACTGGATGTAGGGTATATCCGGATGCTGGTCTGTATCAGCAGTCTTGCTTGAGATTGAAAGAGTTCTAATTTGTCCTTAGGTGGAGACTGACGTTTTCGTCAAGCGGTTCTCAGGCCTCCATTTTGTATTGTCAACCACCACGTCAGGCTGAGTAGATGGGCGAGAAGCTGATAGGAGGAAGAGCTAACCTAGCAGAAGTTGTCCCAAGTATCACCTACCAAGCTGGACAAGCACTGAATAAACATCTACATATAATACGAGAATTCATATTCACTGAATAAATATTTACATATAATACACGATCCTTATTTTGTGTTACCTTGTGAGCAGGCATCAAACTTTTGGTGCACACTGATGAGATTGAAGATTGAAATGCAATGTGGGGGCTATAAAGAAAGAACTAAGTTGGACTGGTTTGATGATGTCTAATTTACATGTAACATGATCTTGTGAAGTCATTTTGTTTTTCGTTTTTTTTATTTTATTTATACTAAAGTTTTTGACTACTCCTGAAAGGTTGAAGTATTTCAGACTGCCACAGTTGTGCAACTTTTCTTTCTGAGCTGCTGTAAAGTAGGACTTGTTTTTGGTTCAGTACCAGTCACTTTAGCTTATAGCAAGATCATCAACTTCTAAATCTAAATTGTTTACCCATTTAAAATACTACATCTATTAGAAAAATATTCAGTCTAAAGACAGAAGGAGGCATAAAAATGGCATTAAAGTGTCACACATTTCAACTTATACTATTACCTATGCCTGACAGAATGGAAAACTAACCCTCACTGCTGATGCAGTGGTGGACTGGGTCTAAAAATATTGATTGTGAGGAGACGAAAGGAACCCACCCACAACTAATTCATGTGGAAAAAAGGTTACAAGTAAAAATTTTTTGTTTAAAAATTATATCTTCCTTAGTAATTACAGTGTACTGGCAGTAAATGCTGAATCTTACAATTTAATTTTCTTTTTTTTCAATTTTAAGTCATTGATATTTTAAAATAGTTCACTGTGCAATTTTTAATTTAAAGTAATTAGTTGATATTTTTAAATATTTTTTCTGCATCTGTCTATATTTCTGTGATGAGGTATTATGTACATGATTTACACTGTTCGGACTATCATCCTCATCTTTATTGCTATATTTATCGCAACGTTTTGGCCGTTGTACACTCTGGCCTTCTTCAGGTGGCTGGAATTTTTTCTGCACAATTTTCACATTAACAGATAGCTTAAAAGCACAATAAAGCATTGTATGCAGTCCACTATATGAAGAGCAATCATTTTTGCTCACTATATGATCATTCGAATCTGCCAATAATTGCTTCTGCATCCAATTCATCTAACAATTCCTTTTCAATGGATAGCAACATGTATGATTTCAAATTCCCCTCAGGCAGTGAATTTCTTAAGCTTGTCTTTATGATCTTTAGCTTTGAAAATGTCTTCTCACATTGGACTTGAGTAACTGATAATGTGCAGATGACTTTATAAAGTTCTTACTACTTTTTGTTACTAAAACAGTTGACTTTGTTTCTTTATTGTATTTTTATTTGGTATAGGGGGCCCACTCCATCAAGGACCTTCTTGCCATCAGATAAGATGAAACCCAGTTGCTGAATTAAAATGTACATGTGTACATTAAGTTCAATTTAATCATAGACTTCTACATATTTCTATAAGATTTAAAAAAAAAAAAAAATATTATTTTATTTATTACTGAATAATTTCCAATAACTTCAATTTTCATAATTACTGTATATTTCCACATATAAGACAATCTTTAAATCCTAAAAATCACCCTTAAAAATTAAAGGTTATCTTATACTACAATTCTAAAAAAGAAACCTTAAATTCTGAGTGATGTTTGTTGCTAAGCTAAACTCAGCCTCAGTATGATAACCAATAATGTACATAAAAAGATTAACATTATCAAATAAACTTATAATAAAAGTAATAAGAGCATTTCTACTTTATGTATTAATGGCATAACTTCATAATAAATTACCTATTTGAAGAATAATTCCATATCAATGAAATCAACTTGTATCCATACAAGCTCAGCTGAGAAAATGTAAACATCGAGTTATGATTGCAAATAAAAAACAAGTTGAAAGTAGAATGTTCTATTATCATACTGTTACTAGTAGTATTTTGTGATTATTGATGAAGTATAAGTAAATGGTCATTAGTAAACCAGGCTGTTTGTAATTGTTCAGATATAGGAAAAGTAGTAGTTAGTATTCACCAAGAGATCACATGATGAAATATAAACAAAACAATGGTTTCACTTTTAGAGGACATGTAGGGAAAACCTGATACAGAATTGGTTTTGTTATTTCATTTATTTTGAATTTCTAAGGATAGAGTAAGTGACAATATTTCCAATGACATAATCTTTATATTTGCAATATTTTTTTTTTTTACCTCATCTTATCTAAAGGTTGCCTTATATGGGGAAATATATACGGTATGCGATATGTTAAAAAAAATAACCACTTTGCCCATGAAGAGACACATGGTCAACCAAAGCTAAATTTGATGCCAAAGCAGTATAGGTGCACCAGGCTAAATAGTGACTCTCTACCCTGAGGGACGCAGGTTCAATTCCTGCCAAAGAGCACAGATTTTTCTTCAAGAAGATTTCTCGAAATTTCAGGCCAATAGGTGAATATAAATAAATATACTGCTTCATATATAAACAGAGTGCCTACTCAGATATGAGTATCCACTGATAACTTTTAAATTCATACATGTATATATATTCAGTTGTATGGCTATGAGTTTGTAACCCTAGATTTCACACTTTTGCATGAGTTTGTCTGATGATCGCAAAAGGATGAAACCCAGGGTTACAAACTTGTATCCATACAACTGAATATCTTAGCTCTATCACAGGTATTGAGTACTTTCCACTAAGTACTGTGCATATAATATATATATATATATATATATATATATATATATATATATATATTATTTATATGGGATTAATCCAAATAAAATATCACTTACCTGATTAATGTCATATTCGGCACTTTTACTCCAGAATTTTGTAGATGAACATTTTTGTAATTGCTCAGTTCACTCTTTAAGAAATTTTCTAGAATTGATTGCAGTTTTTCTAATTATTTTTATTTTAAGTTTTCATATATATATATATATATATATATAGTTTATGCAAAACTAGGTAATCCGTATGGGTAGACCCAAGGAGGATGATATCCAGAGAGCTCAATGTAAATTCAGAGCAAATATGTTTGAATAAGAACAGACCACTTTAAGGTTCCATGTAATAAGTTATTTCACCACAACCCTTTTAAAGGGCTCTGGATCATCAGACTTTACTTCCAAAAGTTGAAATAAAAAAAAAAAAAAATTTTTTTTTCATTTCAACTTTTGGAAGTAAAGTCTGATGATTCAAAGCCCTGTAAAAGGGTTGTGGTGAAATAATTTATTACATGGAACCTTAAAGTGATCTGTTCTTATTCAAACAAATATATATATATATATATATATATATATATATATATATATGAAGAAATATAGTTTTAGGGTGTGCTCTATTTAAGGGATAAAGTACTCAATATCAGAGATAGTGTATATAAATATAAAAGTGAACATTGAAGTCAACACTCGGAGGCAACAGGCTGTTTCATGCTGGACACAATCCGGCGGCCTGACGATTACGTCCAGCACGAAACAGCCTGTTGCCTCTGAGTGTGTATATATATATATATATATATATATATATATATATATATATATATATATATATGGTTTTACAGCCATATCACGTTGAAATATTTTTCATCATCCAGTCACAGCAACTAAGCAACACTGAGCTTGGTCAGTACCTTGATAGGTGACCTCTCAGGAATGATAGGTTGTGTAAGCTTGACTGCGTAGATGGCATAATGGATAATGGCTTAGAATGTGAAATCAGAGAGCCAAGTCCGAATTCCACTTGGGTTTGTTATATTCACTTGCATGCAAATATCATTGGGAAAGGTAGGTATCCACCTCTTCTCCTCCCAACTATGGGTTATATATGATAGTAGGACTTGTATCAGAAAATCATTACCTTCCAAAAATTCTTACAATCCAATAATGTTTTATCTTGAAATAATTTTAAAAATGTTGATAAGCTGTAAAACAACAGATCACCCAATCAATCAGTCTCTATATATATATATATATAATATAATATAACATAATATACACACACACACACACTTACCTACCTACCTACCTCATCAACCACTGTCAAGATACTAGTCCGCAAGCATGCCCCAAAGAACTCATAATGATTTCCATGGTTATATAGTATGTACTTCTGAATTCAGTTTTCCTTCACCTAGACTGTTTGCCAGCCATGGTTAGAATGCCATGTCTGCCCTGCTATTTTAACCTGTAGGTGGATGAGGAGAAGAGATGGCTTCATATCAACAAACTCAGAATATATTTATATGTATTATTATATTATGTCAAATCTTTGTAATCCCCTTTGTATTCCTTTAGTAAGGAGGAAGTTCCACTCAGGCAGTTTCTTTCCCAGAATTATCGGTTTGTATTTGAGTCCCAAGCAGATTCTTCCTGGACGACTAAAGTCTTAACCTTTTCAAGTTTAAGGTTAATTTATATCTATCCTACAAATAACAGTATTCTGAAGGTGTAATATCTTGCAATGGAATATGCACAATAACAGATAAGTCAACCCCCTACCCAACCAAGTTGCAACAATTTTTGTCTGGTCACCAAAGTAACAAAGTTTCTTCCTTTATTCAACCTTAGGCGAGATCCCTCTTCAAGTCTAGGGTTAATTGATATCTATCCTAGAAATAGCAGTATTCCGAAGGTCTAATATCTTGCAATGGAATATGCACAATAGCAGATGTTAAAACTGCCAACCAAGTTGCAACAATTTTTGTCTGGTCACCAAAGAAACATGCTTCCTTCCTTTATTCAACCTTGGGTGGGATTGCCGGGTTAATAACTTCATACCACAATTAGCTGTAAACTCTATAATCCTTTCAATGGCTGTTTAGTATGCACCTTGTCTGAGATATTTACAGGTTTAATTTCAAAATTTTCCTTCACCTAGACTGTCTTGCTAATTTAACTCAAAACTGGGTGGAGAGAATAGATGGAGTCATACCTTTCCTAAGCATAGTTTTGCAAAAGTGAATGTAATGAATTCGACTGGAATTTGAACTATGTATGCATTCGAAAGTATACTTATAGATGTTATTATTATTATTATTATATGTATTTGTGTGCATTTACATTTATGGAGCCTTATGAAAAATAATATTGTAAATAGGCAGGTGCATTTCTAAGAGGATACATTTGAAATTAAATGAGGATTTGAAAGTGTGTGTGTGTGTGTGTGTATATATATATATATATACATACACACATATAGTGAAATGTACAAGCATACATGCATACATTTCATGTATTTTTAAAAAAATTTTTCCAATCAAGGACTTTGGATTAAAAAATGTTTAGCACAAATAGATCTTTTTGGAAACCGAAAAAAAAAAGAAAAATTCTTTCATAACCTTTCCGTCCAGCAGATTGCATTCAGTGTGGGAAGCTGGTGTTAAGTTGTGCGAAGATGAGCATTTTGGAGGAAATGATACAATTTTGCAGCACACACAAGCAAAAATAGGGAGGAAAAAGGGGTATTTTAACATTTGTGGATAATGATAACAAGAGATGCAGATTGTAGAGATCTGAGGTTGACAAGAAATTGGAAATTACTTCCTAAAAAAAATGATATACAATGGGAAATTGAATTATACAAAGAATGGATGGGATCGAAGTGGATGCAGATGGGAGGAATGTGGAGGAAACAGAAAAGAAAGAAGAAAAAGAACGAGTAAAAGACAGGGCAAGAAATGGAAAAGAAAACGAAATGAAAGGAGAGAGAGAAATGCAAGACAAGAAAGCAAATGAAGAAGAGAAAGAAATACAAAAAGAGAAAGAAAATATGAGGTAAAAGCAGTGGAAAATGTAGGACTAGAATCAGAAGGAAAAAAAGTTACAACTATAATAAAAAACAGTAAACAACAAGTTACTTGAAAAGACAACAAAAGTAATTAACTGCAATGCCACATTTCCAGAAAATAAAAACTTATTTGTTTTTTTTTGTTTTTTTTTTTTGCTTTTTTCCTTCACATTTTCTTACTACATTTTTTTAAACTTTATTCTTCGTTATTTGATTTTTTTTCCCACCTCATACTCTTTTGAAGCCTCAAATTGAATTTAACTCTTTCACTGTACAAAATTGTTCTTTTCCATGACAATTAGATTTACCTTTAAAAAAAATACAGAAACTTTAAACAGTAAAAATAAAAGGAAACAAATCTCATCCCCCAAACCTAACTGCACTTTGCACCCTTCGTAAGCCATCAATCAAGAGAAGACAATAAAGTCACAAACCTCATCCAACACTTTTAACTTTTTTTTTCTCTTTTAATTATTTTTGCTTTGTCCCTAAGTAAAAATTGAAAGCTGTCAGATTTTGATTGGATAACTAAATTAAAGGTAACAATTTCAACTGTAATCTTCTTTTGTTATCCTAAGGCAATATGTTTTTGGTAAGTAAAATAGTTTTTAATGTCAACCATAACAAGATTAAACTGTATGCATGAAAACACCGACATGAAAGATGTTGCCTGAAGAGGAACAGAGAACGTTCCAGTTAGAATGAACAAGGAATTAGGACGGTAGTTTAAATTTCCAGAAATCTCAGATGAACAAATTGCAGGAAGATTCTCAGCCATTGTCAAGAAGTGAATGTGATTGTAGAAACAGTATATTTCTTTCAGTATATTTCTTTCATTATATTTTCATTTGTCTATGAATAAACTTCTAATTAAACTTCCAAATAAACTATTATATAGACTTTAAATAAACTTCGAATAAATTATTAAATAAAGTTTAAACAAACTTTTAAATAAACTTCTAAATACTTGTATGTTGTTAGTGAATATCAATGTTTTCAAATACATTGAAAATACTTTTCAACTCCATTGGTAGCCAAATGATTTCATATATGACCCAAAGAAAAACGCTTACAAATTTACAGAATCAAAAACAAAATAATAATGTTAATGCAACAAGACGTATAATACTACCTATCAAATCAAAAATGGCAACAATTGAAAATAACTTGTTTAAACTGAATATAAATTTGTTACAAATTAATTAATTATGATAATTTAATTAGGACAAAACAGAATAACAACCTTAAACCGGAAGTAGGAATTTCCAAAAAAAGACTGCGATAATGTCTTAAGAAATACATAGGTGATCTATCATGGAATTTAAATAAAAGATTATATGAACATATGAGGGATTCTTACAAAAAAAAAACACACTCAGTATATTACTTGCACACTGTAATGAGTGTGAACACAATTTTGATTTTTAAAAAAATGCAACTTTAATTATAATAAAAAAACAATTTACTTAAACAAAAATGTATAGAAAGTGCTTTAATTGCTAGATAATCTGCAGTAAATTTAAGCCCAAGTTCTTACGACATTTCACCTTTCTTGGCAGGTCTTTTATTATCACAATACGGGATATTTAATAAAAAAAAAGTAATAGAAGCATAAGCATAAAGAAAGTAAATTAAATCAATTATACTATAAACCAAAACAGATATTTAAAAACAAAAATTAAAATTTCAGTATCTTTTCTTTATACACGTGTAAGCACATCACTTTAGTTCAATGAATTCCTAAAGGATGAAACACTTCATGCAAAAAATTTTTTACACTCCATCATAGATTTTCCTAAAATTGTTCTTGTATACAAAAATTTCTATATCATTTTCCCAAAATAGAGTAAAAAATGTCACCACTAATAAATAGGATAAATATTGTTGAGTGGTTGTTTTTGTTTAGCAGAATATCAACGACAATTGGTTATTTAATGCTGAAATATAAATATTTTCTATACAATTTTTTTTGAGAGAATAATAGTTTTAGTAATACTAGTCTTACTAATTAACCCATAACTGGGGGGAGAAGAGATGGATTCATATCTTTCCAAAGGGTATTTGTGTGTAAGTGAATTTAATAAACTCAACAAGAATTGGAACTCTCCAATTAAAAATTCATAGGCCATATTCATTACACCACCTTCAGCACCTGGTATTCCCAAGCAGTCAACCATCTAGGTACTGACCAGGATCGAGATTGCTTAACTTTGGTGATCACATTGTGATGTAATGGAATAACCAGTCACCCCCATGAATGATTACACTATAGGTAGTAAGTAACTATAAAGTCAACTCTCTATGAGAGACTAGAGTGAGAGTGTGAAGACACAAACACGTTTGACCTTTCAATTAATGGCACTCATTACTAGATTGACCTGCGTGTATAACTGTACCGTAATTAATATTGTACTGGTTGTGTACAATAAATTTTTCTTCTATTATCCACCTGGTGTTTAAGTATTTTATTCCCTTAGTATGGAATATAACATATTGGAACCAGTGTTTTCTAAATGATTATCAGAATATAAAAGGAAGGTTTTACAATACAATCAATGGATTAGTCATTCTCTGTAAAGAGGTCTGACTATAATTCCTACTTAAAGAATGCAATTTTAATTAAAAGATAAAGTAATTTATTATTTTTTTTACATTGGCTCTCCTTTTGGAATCTTTCACAGTAAATTTACATCCAGGACTATACAATACACTCTTGCATAAGGCATTCCATGTAACAATGTCTGGCCATAATTTTATCTTAAAGAATACAGTTTTACTTAAAAGAGATAGTAATTTATGAAGGCAAATGTGTTAGGCAAATGAATGACAATGTGAAAAAAAGGTCTGTGTACCATGTTTCATCTTTTCCATTGTCCACACATAAAAAGTTCAAGACGTGAAATGTCTTTTTATTTAATTCTTTTTTTTATTTTTTATTATAATCATTTTAACTGTAGCAAGGCAATAAAGTCACTGAGATGCAAGGATCGACTGGGTGTGAAAGAATATGAGAAAAAAAAAGCATTATGTAGGAGTGAAAACAATGGTCATTAAACTTTTTTTAATCATTCCATCCCAAGCAATGTAATAAAACTGCTATGATGCAAGAGAGTGAAAGAATAGGATAAAAAAAAACACTATTAAGGAAAAAGAACAATAAAAGATCAGGTTTTAAGAAAACAAATGATAGCAATTGACATCGCATTTAAATTTTTGAAGATCAAACTTGTCTGGGAAGCAAGAAGCCAGAAAAGAGTTCCACAACTGAGAAGTGTGAGAAATTAAACTATTAGCATAGAACTTCTGGTATCTTGCTTTCTAGTAGACTTTGATCTTCAGAAATTTAAATGCAATGTTTGACATCTGTCTTTTTAAATCATGTTCTATTATTAAGGCATACAGCCACATCATATTAAAACACCTGTTCTTGTTTTATCACCAAAGTTAAGCAACTAGATGAGTGACTTCTTGCGAATACCAGATGTCATAAGCTTCGATGTTTGGGTGTATAATAGATAATTATTCCAATTCCTGCATGATTCGTTATATTCATTTATGTGTAAATAATCTAGGTATGAATTCAGCTCTTCTCCCACGAGCTATGGGTTAATTAGTAAGACTTTTATCACTAAACCACTATTATCTCTAAAAAAATTTAAAGATCAAACTTTATTGGAAAGTAAGAAGCTGGAAGAAAGTTCCACAAGCAAAAAGTGTGAGAAGAAATTGTTAGCATAGAACATCTGGCAATTTCAACTGTAAAATGATGAGAACATCTAGGTACCATAGAGCAAATTTATTGTTGGGAATTTTTTTAAGTTACATATAACAAAAGAATACTGTTAGAAAATCATCTTTGATGATGAGAACAGAAAGATTGTAGTTAAAACAACACAAATAACTCAGTAAAAACGTGAGTTCAAATAAAACATCAATTCATAGACATTATTTGATTTTAAGTTGATTGACAAATGCCCATAAATTGGAAGTAAGAAAAAAAATGGCTTGAGTGAATCAAGATTCCATACTTTGTACTCAGATGTACTGTCAAAGTTTGCATAAATGAAGTGGTGACTTTGCAGGAGTTCAATTAACCAGGAGTGGTTGATGTATGATAATGAAAGAAAAGGCATACGTCATAAAATGGGAAGAAAAAAACAGGTGTGTTTTCTGTAATGTTATTAATCATATACAGTGAGTTTGTTTTTTTTTTTTGTTGTTTTTTTGGGGGGGGGGCAGGTTAATCATTGGGAGGGGATCATTTCATCCCAAGCAAGGTAATAATGCCACTAAGAAACAAGAGTTTGCTGACATTAAAATATTTATTATATTGGAATTATGTTGATTGCTTAGGTTAAATATTTTTGTTCAATTTTGAAACAATAAAACATTAAGAGAACAATGAAAGAATAAGATTGAAAAAGATAGATGACGATTAACATTGTCTTTAAATATTTGAAGATCAGAGATGACAGAAGTGCAAGAAGATGAACTGTTAGCATAGAACTTATGGTTACATCTGGCAATTTCAACCATAAAATGATGAAAACATCTAGGTAGCATACAGCAAAGTTCATCACAAGAATTACCTTGAAAGCATTTATAGAAAAGCCACAGGGAATCTACATTATGGCTGCAGGAAAGCAACCGAAGCTGAGATGACAGGTCAGGAACAATAACATTGCATATTCTTCTTTGGATTTTATCAAAAATCTCTAAATATACAACAGGAGAATCAGGCAATATTCAAAGCAAGGACAAATCTTTTCTGTCAAAGAACTTCTAACATTCACTAGATTGCACTGATAAAGCATTATATTAGGTTGGTGCAAAAATAATGTCGTTTTCTCACATAGTAACATATGTGAGAAAACGACATTATTTTTGCACCAACCTAATACTTAAATGAGTCTTTGTCAAACATTGTAAAAGTGGGTTGAAAGTATTAAAAGAATCTTGAAGCACCATCATCATTCTAATCTTAAAAATGATTTTCTGTTAAGTTTAGTTATTGCTAAAATTGTGACAGTTAATGTAGTATTAATAATTTACCAATATATATATATATATATAAGATAATATAATATAAGAAAGGGCACAAAAGACTCTTTTTTTTTTTTTTTTCCTTCCCTTTACTCACAAGATGTCTTAGTGTTAAGACCTGTCACATTTACCCTCTTTTCAATCCCAAGTGAACCCTATGTCACACTGAACACAATACAGCATAGTGCACAGCCCTAAGCTTCTTTCTTTCATGTTCGGGGTCCCTTCAGTACCAAGACAATCATGGCTCTCCACTTCCCCCTATCTCTTGTAGTTTTGTCTTTTTCCTACTTCCCTCAGACCTTGTTTTGCCATCCACTTGCTTAAGCCTGCTAAGTATTTCACACATTGCTTTCCCTTGCCTCTCTTTCCTTCTATCTGCCCTGTCAGTATCAGATTTTCCAAGATTTCCTTTCTCATTATGTCCCAGAAATTTCAGTTGCCTCTTCCTGATGTTAAATATAGGTTTCCTCTTTGTTTGCATCTTCTCCAAAACCTCATCTTTGCTCACATGTTCAGTTCATCATATCCTTAGAATCCTTCTGCAGAACCATATCTCTGTTGCCTCGAGTCTCTTCTTCATCTTTGAGGAATTCGTCCAACATTCACTGCTATAAAGGAGGACAGATATCACATAGTAGTTCAGGACTCTTTTCTTTGTTGCCACCAAAGTCCTCCTGTCTCGTAATAATCTGCCTAGCTTTAGGAATGTGTCTTCCAATACATCTTCAGATCTCAATGTTGCACTTACTGTCCTCTGTCAGAAAAGCATACTTGACTATATAAACCAAGTCTAATAAGTCAACCAAACCAACAGATAAAGGACACTTTTTAAATGCAAATCTCTTACAATTTTTCCTAGAAAATTCATATGCATCTACATATGAAAAAGATCTATATAATTCACCTTGTTTGTATCATTACTATTTAGTTTGCTGAGGCCATAAAATATTTTGTTCTTATTTTTAATTGCTTATATTTTCGTTCTTGCTCTATCGCTCGAGAAAAGACTAATGCTTCTACAAACTCTATCGCTATCTCTAACACTGTCAACAAATTGTACCCTTCCTTTGAGATGCTTACTATTACAAATACTGATACATCTACAAAACAGAGTTCTTTCTAGCTGAATAGCTGTCTTTTGTACACTAAGTTCTTACTTAGCAGTGAACCATTGTTAAAATTAATCAAAGAGCAAGTCTTTTAATAATACCTGCTAGTTGGTAAATCAATGTCATAAGACACTCCTAAGAATAAGGAATTCCAGTTACAATCTCATCAATAACTTTCTCTTTATTTTAAGCAAAGCAGTACAAATCAAAGACAGAGAAGTAGCTTTGGAAGCATTTCAGGAAACACCAGTGCATCTACTAAGCTAGTGGTTCCCAAATGGTGCACCACACCTCAAGGTGGAAGAGGATAGCAGGTGAGGCAGAATGATTGAAAGACAATCAAAGACTTTGAAACAGTTTTAAAAACATTCATATGCTAAAAAATAAATATGATTTCAAAATTTATATTATTATTATGGATTATTTGTAATCATGCATGAGTAACAGTATAAATATAAATAATTATTGATCAATTTTATCATCATGATATTTTTACATTATATCAAGTATTAAGAATATAGTAACTAGGATCTTAAAATTGGAAGAGATAATTATCAATGATAATGTTCTAGCTTTGAATACGCGATTATCTTCCTTTAGCGCTAACTCTGTTTTTATTTTTTTTTTTATTTTTAGATGTATTTTTAACTGATAAAATTCAGTGAGGTGTGAGCAAACTTTAATTCCAAAAAAGCAGAAAATGTTCGGGAACCACTGTACTAAGATATCACTATTTGAAACACTGTCACTCGTATCCTGTCAACAAAATGTATGATCTTGTGGTGATTGTATTTATTTTATAGATGGATTTTGTTAAAGGGATTATTTCACTTATCTGCCAAAGAATTTCTTTTAACAAGCATTAGATGGTATTGAGATAGCAATATATAAGAAAAGGGTACACAGATGCCTTGGAGAAAACATGTGTGCCATTTGACCTCTGAGGAACTTTTCAGTCCCCAGTGTTCCACACGTCAGATTTAACAAGACACAACCCAGCCTCGTACGTATCATATAAATGCCCTAAGCATATTTGACTATACAGAATCTTTGATGAACTTTCCAAATTTTTCAGTGCCCCCAAAGAGTTGAGTTCAGTAACAGGCTACAGCAGTGGTAAACAAAAAAAAAACTTAGATTTGAGTTAAAGGGAAATAACTGAGACATCCAGAAGAATCATGGAATGTGAAACTAAAAAAGTTTAACCCGGTGGATAAAATAAAGGGTTCAGTTTGAAATTCCAATCACCTGAAGAAGGCTGGAGTATACAATGGCTGAAATGTTGTGAATTTTGCAATGAAGATGAGGATAACAGTCCGAATAATTTAAATTCTTCTGTATGAATTTTTGGTATTGAGACGTTATCATTATTTACATTATTTATATTTAGACTATTGTCCTCATCTTTGTTGTTGTTATCACCAGAACAAAAGGTGAGGACAGTAAATAAATAGTGTCAATAATAAATTTCTTTTTTGGTAATGCTTTGTGATGCTAGTGCAAATGAAAATTGCCATTGATAAACTTTATGATCATGAGCATTGTTACTGGCTGACAAAGGCTTACTCAACACACTGGTATATGCCATCCTATTATTTTGTGTACAAAAAGCTCGGTATGAAAGCGGTCTTTTCAATATGTTAGGATAACAACTAATCAGAACACAGTTCGAAATTCCACTCACCTGAAAAAGGCCAGAGCTTACAACAGACAAAAACTTATGAATATGGTGATGAAGGTGAGGATAACGGTTCAAATAATATATATATATATATATATTTAAGCATTTCACCCCAAGCAAGGTGGGAAGCTACTAGCATGCAAGGGGTTACAGAGAGTTAGAGCAAAGAGAAATGATAGAGGAAAGGGTGAAGAGAAGGATAGGGGTAGATCAAGGCATCTGGAGATGTCAATTGACATTACATTTGAATAGTTGGAGATTATAGCTATCTGAGAAACAAGAAAAGGGGAGGGAGTTCCACAGGCGAGAGGTGTGAGACATGGAGCTATTGGAGTAGAAGAGACAGCTACATTTAACAGTTTTGACAGTGAAAGGGTGAGAGCGAGATGCCAGCCTAGTTGAATGCTTAAATTCATGAAGTCTGGGAACCAGCAAAAGCAGCTCATCGAAACAGTTACCATGAAAGTATTTGTAAAAAAAAGTATATAAGGTTGGTGCAAAAATAATGATGTAATAATGTTGTTTTTTGACGTATTTTTTAACGTCAAAAAACGACATTATTACGTCATTAATTTTACAGCAACCTAATATATAAAATGGCCGATTGCTTGTTTCTGAGAAGGTCCGCTTATTAGAGTGACTAGCTAATCCATGTTGCAGATATCTGCTCAGGCACATTTGTGTTTCTTCAGTGCTCACAGAGCAAGACCGTGGCTTATACTGCAACTATGCTGAGCAGATGTTAGTTACAATTTCTGGCAGAATAAACAGTTGAACAATGCTAGTATGCTCAAACTCTGTCATGATGACTTATGACTAACACCAACATCGACTGCTTCTGAAGGGTTTTGTCTGCCAAATTTCACTTAAGATATTTGTGTCAACCTGCAGTATGATTTTTCAATGGGAGCTATACGCCGGGACTGATTTCACAGGTCAATATAATCAATAAATCACCTCCTTAACAAATCAGCTATGTTGAGATTCAAACCCAGTTCTCATGGTCAGAATGTTAGCATTCAAAAAACAAAGCACACATCACACCTCACTTACGTCACAAAACTCTTCTTGTTACATTTAACAAGTTTCCCCAATAATATTGCAGGGTGCAGTGTATATATATATATATATATATATATATATATATATATATATATACACACACACACCTACTTCTGAATTGTTATTGTTATAGATATTTTTTATTCTGATCATATCCAGAATAGTTTTGGATGCAGTTATAATTATTTTGATATTGTTAAGATTGGATAAATTGTTTTGAATTTTAGATGTTAAGGAGTTGGTTGGTGGTGTTATGTCTGTTTTTACCTAGCTTTTTCTTTCTTTAAGAAAGTTCATCCAAGCAAGAACGTAAAGTCACTGAGACACAACAATTGGAAAACAGAAACATTACTAAGAAGTAGGAACAAAGGAAGAGTAATCAGGAGGGCAGCAGATAGCGATTGACAATACATTTAAATTTTTGAAGATTAAAGCTGACTGGAAAGCATGGAGCCAGAAGAGATTTCCACAAGTGAGAAGTACGAGAAAAGAAATTGCATAGAACTTACAGTTGTATTTAGCCAGCTCAACTGTAAATTTATCAGATTTTGTTGCCAGTCTAGTACTGTGCTTAAATTCATAAAATCTAGTTGCCATAGCAAAGAGCTCATCAAAATAATTACTATGAATGTATTTTAAAAAAAGGCACATGTAGGCAACTTTATGGTGGTAAGAAAGTGACTGACGCCGAGATGCCAGATCAGCACCATTAATATTGCTGATTCTTTTTTGGATTTTATCAAGGATCATATGTAGCAGCAATAATCTAAGCGTGAATTAGAGATATGCAATATAGATTCAGGAGATAAAAATTGTCTAACATAACACAGAGAACCAACTTTCCTAACAGCTGACCTAGCAATGGATTCAATATTGTCTTTCCACTTCAAATCAGCCGTGAGTTTAGCATCAGCCATGCTGATGTAAGGTAGAAAGGGGTATCTGAGATGATTAATAGAGAGCAGTTTAGTTTTGGTGGTATTAGAATTAACAAGTCATCCTTTGTCTCAGTTAACAACAGACTGTAGGTCCTTTTTCAGATCAACTCCTAATTTGACCTTATCAAATTGATCAGACTTACTATCGAGACAGGAGTAAATGGTTGTGTTATCAGCATAGATATCAAGAAGGCCGCTAATGAGAATTAAAAATAAAGTTAGTCCTAGGATAGAGCCCTGGAAGACAGCTGCATTAGTACAAAAAAATCTAGAAGAATGGCCGTTCAGGATAATTTTCATTACACTATTTGGTAAGAAAAACTGGACCAGTTAAAAAATTTGGCTGTGGTTACTGTAACTTTTTAACTAGTGGGGATGATCTGTATACCAAACCCTCTGAGATGTCCAAAGTAACAGCTGAATCTTCATCGTTCTTGACACTCTTTATTTTCATTACTATTGCTGTTGCTAATAATGTCATTTTTTTTCTTGTATATTTTTTACATCTTTCTCTTATAATTGTAGATTAAGTAATGAGGACAATGGAGGTTTTTAAATGTATAACAGGTCGATATATGTCACTTATGGGACGTTAAACTGAATAATAACTTAGCTTCGTTTGAATGTAGCAAGCGGAATATTCTTAAAGATTTTAAAAGTAGTTATTTCTCTAGTGATTTGGTGATGGCATTGTTTTGTTACCTACCTGATATATGACATCCTGTCCCTTCTGACTTTTGTTCCCCGAGGCAGTTTTCCGTCTTGCTTCTGTTTTATCCCCTGAACAGAGACTTTTTGTCGATCTGTTTGCCTCAGAACTGTGAAGTGTGTCTGCGTCCTTTCTAGCCAGAGCCATATCAGACCATGACGTCTCATGCGACGAGAACATAAGATTTCGTTGCTCACTGAGCTGACTACTAGAAGTGGTCACTCTCCCGCGCCGTGCTAGGCAACCCCGATCTTTGCACCGGATGATACACATTGACACGGCTGCTGTCAGTGGCACCGATATGATGACGGCCACCAGGACGATTGCAATTAGTAAATAAAGATGGATCTGGTCTTCGATCTGTTTGTGTACAGCATTTAGCATTTCAAATGATTTGTTACTGACTGTCAGTACTAAAGTTATGTTGGTGGTTGCCGAAAGAACTGGATTTCCGCTATCTTTGACAGTAAATTGTACGTCATATGCGCCGGCATCTTGTCGTGTTATAACGTGAGTGAAAGACAACAGGCCCGAATAATGGTTGATAGTAAACAGCTGCTTGTCGTTTCCTCCACTTATTTCATATTTCAGAAATGCATTCTCTCGGCTGTCACTATCGGTTGCTTTAAGAACTGTGATGTTGCTCGTACGATAAGTGTAATAAACAACGTCGAGCGTATAAGGGTTAACACTAGGGAATGTAAAATAGGGGGCATTGTCATTTTCATCCCTCACCTCAATTAAGACACTTACTGTGTTGTTTAAGGGTGGCAGACCGTTGTCCTTAACTAAAACTTGAAATTCGTAAACGTCTTGAAATTCATGGTCCAGCGACATAACGGTGAAAATCGATCCATTTGCACCTATCTGGAAAGGCAAAAACTGCTTATCAGTTGTCACTAAAGAATAGGTAAGTTTACCTCCGACACCGAGGTCGGGGTCAGTAGCATTGATAATTCCAACTGGAAATTTCGAGTTTTGGTTTTCGTAGACAGAGAACTTGAAAGTATCGCGAGAAAACTGCGGCCTTATATCATTGACGTCAATCACTTGAATGGAAAAAGTGTTAGCACTGTGAAGAACGGGCATTCCCCTGTCTTGACAACTGATTGTGAGTTTATAATGGTCTAAAGTTTCTCGGTCCAGTGGATTCTTTATGGTAACTTTATATTTTTTGACACCAATGCTTTGAAGTAAGAATTTATCATGATGGAGTTCACATATGACATCTCCATTTGATCCAGCATCGTTGTCAGTAACTTTTACGTAAGCAATAAAACTGCCAACTGCAATATCTTCGGAAATGGTGGCCGTGTTTCCTACAGAGGCTGATGCAGACACAAAGTTCACATCAATAATGGGCGGATTGTTCTGCTGGTTGATAACATTGACAAGGACCTTGGCTGTCGAACTTAAAGGTGGGTCACCTCCGTCCATCGCTACAACGTACAATTCATATTTAAACTCGTGACCACTGGAGAGTTTGCTGCTTAAAAAGATTTCGCCAGTTTTTTCGTTAAGTTCAAAGTGAGACTGAGCTACAGCCGATGTCTGCGAGCTGAAATGGTAGCAAATTTCACCATTCTTCCCTGAATCCGAATCTTTTGCCGTCAAAACAGCCACTGGCGTAGCAATGTCATGTTCATATTTAATAGATACGTTATATGTACTGCGTGAGAATACAGGTGTGTTGTCGTTAACGTCTGCAACTAAAATAAGGACATGCAAAACACTTTTCTTTGGTGGAGTGCCGCCATCTTTGGCAATCACTTGAAGCACGTAGGAGTCTTGGACTTCGCGGTTCAACCTTTCTTCTAAGACAATGCTCAGTTTAGATATCCCGTCGACGCTTTTTAAAACTGATAGCATGAAAGGTTCGTCGCCGCCTTTTTTTAACTGATACGTGATCTGCGAGTTTAAAGGACTAATATCATGATCAATGGCATTCGGGATGGATCTTCTGGCACCTTTCAGGGATTCCTCAGAGAATTCAATCTGAACCCTGTCTTCCGGAAATTCAGGCCTGTTGTCATTAATGTCTTTTATTATCACTTTTACTTCTAAAATCTTGACAAAAGATTCTCGTCGACGCACTGCTATATCAACCATTCTAAAACATTCTTTGTTGCGTACGCACAAGACCTCAGCGTCTAGTATCTGCGCAGTGTACAGTTTTCCAGAATTTTTACCCACACGAAACAGTAGCGTATTGCCAGTCAAACCATGTTCCATCTGGCTAAAGCGGAGAAGTTTCTGGTCCTCTGGTAGGACGCCGTCCAGTAGGTGTGAATCAAGAGCAACATTTCCAATATATGTGCTTGGACTTTTCCCTTCTTCGATAGAATACGTCAGGTCGATTGCTTGGCACCATGGAGAGAAAAAGGAAAGCAGCCATATTGGCACTAACATATTTTAATGGAATTGTCACTTTTAGATGATCTTTACTCGTTCCAGGATAAAATTAAACTGCGTACCTGAAATATAAAACAAAAAATAATTTGAGAGGCTGGTGGCATAATGGGAAAGGATTAATTATAATGTTTGGGCATGGTTTTCGATTACAAGGTGAGCTATTTTTGACATAATCATGAGAAAACGAAATTGTTAACCTCGCTAAGAAAACAGTTTAGGATTTGATTTTTTTTTATCGATATTTGCAAAATTACAAAATCAGGCCTTTATATATATATATATATATATATATATATATATATATAAAATTGTGTATTTGGGCATTCATCCCTCTTTTATACAAGTTTCATTAAAAACGACTTTGTGTTCTTCTAGATGTAATTTATATAGGAATTGTCCAAATTTTCTATGTCTAGGCGCTTTCGGATATATTTTAGCCATTATCAAGGACGATTTTATTTTTTAATTTTAGCTGAATGTATGGATTATTTTAAGTTAGTTATAGGCATGTTTTATTTTCCAAACGTGGTTAGCACATTGTGACTACAAGTATAGCCGAAAGCTCTCGGACATGCAAAATATTTGGACAATTTCTAAATAATTTACGTCCAGAAAAGAAGAGAATTATAAGAACACAAGAAAAAAAAATATAAAAATCTTAACTGCAGTACCCTGTCAGTTGTTTTTAATGAAACTGTGTGTGTGTGTGTGTGTGTGTGTGTGTGTGTGTGTGTGTGTGTGTATATATATATATATATATATATATATATATATATATATATATATATATATTATGGGTCAATGGTTATTTCTGAGTAGAGCCGCTTATTAGGGTGGCTAGCTAATCCTTGTTTCAGGCACCTGCTCAGGCACATTTGTTTCTTAAGTTTCCAAAGAGCAACTACGCTGAGCAGACACAGAAAATATACTTTAAGGCCAATACTATAAAAAGTAATAAACATTTTGTGTCGATTAATTTTAATGATCGTCTTTTCCTAACTATGGATAATTCTTCTCAAACAAGGAGGAAATTCCGTCAGAAAGTGTCCGAAATTCATTTCGGAAGAAAAGTAGAAAACATGGCCTAAGCTTTCGACTTTCTTAAGTCATCATCAGGATAAGTGTAGAAAATTGGTTAGTTTCGTAGAACTTTTGAGTGGCGTGACGTATGCAAAGAGTGTTGTGAAAAAAAAACTGATGTCACACGTCGCAACACTAACAGAACATGACCGTTACAGTTTATCCAAAATATTGACCACAATACTCAACACCTTATTCGGAAATTGGACAAATCCAATTTCTGAATAAGGGAAAGAAATAAAAAATTAAATTCTTGTCGGTTCTTTTTAATAAAATGCCTTTGGATGAACACTTGCTGCCTAAATGCACATGTTATATATATATATATATATATATATATATATATATATATACGGACCGACACTCGAGACGGTTCACACACACCATCTGCAGTAGGTCTCCAAGGTGTACAGCCTCTCGTCGATGGCATCAATGCTATTATTTGTAGCTGTTTTAAAGTGTGAAACAGAAGTTCATAGGACTTAGCAGTGGCTTTATTCAGTCGGATAGACTATTGAAGACTGTTCCTTTGAAGTTGCCTGGAGCTAAAAACAACAAAGTCCCTGTGAAAGCGAGTATATCTACAAAAGTTTTTGTTGATGATCAGCATTTATATTGCTTTTAAGAGACTGCAGTCCTTCAACATTTCCAAACCATATTAGAACAATTTGATTGGTTTATTCCTTTTCCTGTCATGTGATATGTTTTATACTACATCTGCCAAAAAAGATAAAAGAGGATTCAATCAAACTGATTTTGTAATTTTTTAAAATTGAATAAACAGGTGTTATTTCTTGTGTGATTATCAGTGAGTGTAGCCCAAAATGGAGATCAGATTAAAAAAAAAGAATTAGGAATCTTTAAAACTCAACATCTGACTTAGTACCTCACAGACTCATAATATCAGATTTAGCACAGCACCTACTTTTTATTTCTATTTTTCTATACTATTTGTGTGTGATATATATTATTTAATTTTATATATATATATATATATATATATATATATATATATATATATATATATATAATGTGTTCAAATGTAATGAGAATGAAAAGAATATAAATTCAAACATTCATAGCATAAAAGAGGGCTCAATACCAAAAGTAGTGCAATAGTTATTTATTATTAAGATGTTATGTAACATATATATCTGTGTATGTATATATATTATTTATGTGTTCTATATAATAATATATATCATGATATATATGTGTATATATTTAATGTGTGTGTGTGTGTGTATATATATATATATATATAACAGTATATATCATCATAATAATTAATATATATATATATATATAACAGTATATATCATCATAATAATTAATATATATATATATAACAGTATATATCATCATAATAATTAATATATATATATATATAACAGTATATATCATCATAATAATTAATATATATATATATATATATATATATATAACAGTATATATCATCATAATAATTAATATATATATATATATATATATATATATAACAGTATATATCATCATAATAATTAATATATATATATATATATATAACAGTATATATCATCATAATAATTAATATATATATATATATATAACAGTATATATCATCATAATAATTAATATATATATATATATATATAACAGTATATATCATCATAATAATTAATATATATATATATATATATATAACAGTATATATCATCATAATAATTAATATATATATACATGGATGCATATATAGAAATAAATAAAATGATTTATTTTTTTTCTTAACAAGTTTTTTAGAATCTCAAGAGACATTGAAGTCTGCACAACAATGCAGACCTCATCCACTCCTCTGTTTGCTATTAACTTCATTTTTTCAGACAAGATTAGTTCAAAGACAGACAAAAATAAATTAGCACAATTAAAAATCAATTATTTGCCTGGAAAGTAGTTCATGGCATCACTTACCTCACTGAAAAAGAGGTATGTAAATTATTTGGGATATGAAGACTCAAATCAAGATGTTAAGGAGAATGGAAGCATTAGGCATCATGGTGTAAGCTGACTACACCATTTACCAAATGGAAAATTACAAAAATGACTTTGATCAATTGGAAAAATGATACAGACATATCAAAGAGATTAATGATTATTAGTCAAATTCTTATACACTTCTTTTTTGTTTTTAGAGTTTTTTTTTTTTTTCATTTTCAGTCATGAACATATGATGACTTTATTTTTTTATTATTCCTATCAACAGTTTCGTATTTTACATTAAAGTTATTATTTTATAATTAGTTTTAGTTGTTCTTAAGAGAACTAGAAGTCCCACCAGGATTTATTATTGGTACGAACAATCTTAATAATATTAGATATGCAGACAACACTGTATTAATTTATGATTAGTTTCAGCTTTTAAGAGATCCAGAAGTCTTACCAGGACTTATTATTAGTGGGAACAATCTTAATAAGATATGCAGATGACACCGTGTTGATAGCAGGCACAGAAAGAAAACTATAGGTCCTCCTAGATAATGTAGTAAAGGAAATCAAGAAGAAAAGTTTAACCATCATTTGTAAGAAGGTAAATATATGATTAGTCTTAGTTCTTCTTAAGAAAACTAGAAGTCCTACCAGTATTTATTATTGGTGGGAACAATATGCAGATGACACTATCTTGATGACAGACACAGAAAACTATAAGACCTCCTAAAAAAAATTATTAGTTTTAGTTCTTCTTAAGAGAATTAGATGTCCTACCAGGATTTATCATTAGTGGGGACAATCTTAATAATATAAGATATACAGACAACAATATTGATGGTAGACACAAAATGAAAAATATAGGACCTCCTAGATAATTTATTAGTTTTACTTCTTGAGAAACCTAGAAGTCCTTCCAGGACTTATTATTGGTAGGACCAGTCTTAATAAAATACACAGATCACACTGTGTCCATGGCAGACACTGAAAGAAAACTATTGGACTGGCTAGATAATGTAGTAAAAGAGAGAAGAAAAGTCTATGCATCAATTGTAAGAAGGCAAATATATAGTTGTCAACAAGAGGAACGGCCAAGATACAAATGAAGAATTGGAAATAATGAAATCACAAGTACAGAATACCATAACTTAAAGGTATGATGTATAAATTTTCATCCAAGTTTCATTATTTTATTGCTTGTGAATATTGTAAATAAATTATTTCATTGTTATTACCATGTCTTGTTTCTGTCCACCATGTTTTTGATCCACCATTTTGTCTCAATTTTCATTTGATTGTCTAAGCCCTACTACTCTCATTTCTTCTGAAATGAAGTATTTTTTATTATTGATTGATTCATCCATTTTTTACAATTTATCAACCTATTGCTGGTTATCTAAAGACAGAAAATATTTTTCGTTTGTAAGAAGTTTTTCTTTGGAAATAATATTGATTTTACTCAATTACCCATAGCTAGTGGATTCATAAGTTATGAATCCCAAAGGTATTTGCACATAAGTGAATATAACAAATCCAACTGGAATTGGAACTTGGCTCTCCAATTAATAATTCCAAGCCATTATCCATTACACCACCCGCACATCCAAGTATACAGCACCTGATATTTAAATCATATCCTTTATTAAATAAGCAAACTGTCCAACATGCAAATTACAAATTGGAGATACCGAAATTAAACTAGTGCAAAAATTTAAATATCTAGTTTGTGTTTTTTACAGAGGATGAAAAGTGCCACACCAAAATCTGAAGGTGCATTTGAATAGCAAAAGATGTCATCCAAGAACTAAAGAAAATTTTAGGAAACAGGAATATTTTATTAGGAAAAGAAGGGCTGAACTTCTATGTAATACTGGTCCACCTGTATGACAGTGAACACTGCACAATTTTGTCAAAGGTGAAGAGGAGACTTGAAGCAACAGAGATGTTGTTCTACAGAAGGAGGCTGAGAATATCATAGACAGAACATGTAATCGAGAAGGAAGTTTTAAGGAAGATGTAAACAAGAAGATTTCTTTAGAAACAAAGAAAAAAGTGATGAAATGTTATGTAGTATCAGTCCTCCTCTATGGCAGTGAATGCTGAACAATATTACAGATGAAGAGGAAACTTGAAGCAAATGACTTTGGATGCTGCACAATTTCATTAAAGATGAAGAAGAGACTTGAAGCAACAGAGATATCCTTCTATAGAAGGAGGCTGAAAATATCATAGATAGAACATGTAAACAACAAGGAAGTTTTAAGGAATATACAAACAGGAAATTTTTTTTAGAAACAAAGAAAAAAGTGATGAAATGTTATGTGGTATCAGTTTTCCTCTATGGCAGTGAATACTGGATATTATTATTACATACTAGCAGTAGAGCCCGGCATTACCCGGGGATGTAACAATAAGAGATAGATCAAGTATCGACCATCATAAAGACTGAAAAATAAAATTAACAAAGATTATTGTTTAAGGTTGATGGACACGCATGTCTTAATTAGTTTTATTTTTTTGTTTTGTTTCATTTTTATTTTGTTTTTTTTACGAATTGGTCAAACCCAAACTCAAGCAAAAACATTGTTTTCAATCGTTAGGAGTCTACCGATTGAATAGAATTTTATTATAAACAATTGTCTTGTAAATGGAATTTTTAAAGCATTCTGAATGTAAAAATAAAGAAAAAAGTGTGCAAGACAATAAGAAAGACTACCTGCCAAAAAAAAAGTGAAGTTTTGTTGAAATCTGTTGAAAAATGTAGGAAATCCGATCCCATATATAAACGAACACACACACACACACACACAAACAACCAACCTGGGTTTTATAATAAGTATAACTCGATAACTCGATATTAATAAGTATAACTCGATATGAGTTGTCCCCCTTTCATTAATGCCTCTTAATCATGTTTTCAAATTGATTTCATGCAAAACAATTGTTTTTCCAATTTTGGGTGCTGTCAGAACCACCGCAAGGTAATTTTATGTAGTCCTGTGAAGTTTTGTTGAAATCGGTTGAAAAATGTAGGAAATCCGATCCAATATATAAACATACAGACACACAGACACACAATCTGCGTTTTATAATAAGTAAGATGAAGAGGAAACTTGAAGCAATGAAGATATGGTTCCACAGAAGAATACTGAGAATATAGACAGAACATGTAAGCAACAAGGCAACTATAAGGAAAGTGAAAACAGGAGAATTCATTAGAAACAAAGAAATGCGTGATGAACTGCTATATAATGTCAATCCTCCTATATGGAAGTGAATGATGATGAACAGGAGATTTGAAGCAACATAGGTGTGGTTGTAAAGAAAAATGATGAGAATAGCATGAACAGAACATATAAGCAATGTGGAAGTTTTAAAGAAAATGGAAATGAAAAGGACAATTATGCATCATGACAATTCAGATGGTAAATTTGGTTATGTTGCACAGGTTGTTCTTCCAATGGAGCTCACATTTGTTTACTTCTGTCATCTTAGGCAGTGCTATAAAAATGAATCAACTTGGTATCTCCAACATGTAAATTACAAATTGGAGAGAGCAAAATCAAACAAGTACAAAACTTTCAATATCTGGGAAGTGTTTTAACAGAGTGCAGAAAGTGTGACACTTACACCTGAAGGTGCATTGGGATAGTGAAAGATGCCTTCCAAAAGCTAAGCAAAGTATTAAGAAACATAAAAGTTTTGTTAGAAGCAAAGAAAAGGGTACTGAACCGTTACATAATACTAGTCATTCTCTATGGCAGTGAATGTTGGACATTGGCCTCACAGATGAAAATAGAGACTTGAAACAATAGAAATCTAGTTCTACAGCAAGCTGCTGAGAATACCATAGGTGGAATTCTAGAGAAAAACAAAATCCTAGAGACACTGGAAGCAAAAAGGACACTTATAATTAACATCAGAAAGAGATAGTTGAAATTTCTGGGAAACATAATGATGAAAGAGGGCTTGGAAAATTTGATACTCAGAGGACAGACTGAAGGCAAAATGGACAGATGAAAATGATGCATACTTCCTAGCAACAAAAGACAGGAAATTGTGGAGAGCCATGATCACCAATGTCCTGAAAATAAATATTTCTTTGTTTCTCTTGCACTTTATATAGATTGAAGGTAAGGAGGACAGAGTAAATGGATGGCAGAGGAAGGATTAGGAGAGATAGCAAAAAGACAAAATTTTTTAAGTACTACAAAAGGCAGAAAATTGTGGAGAGTCAAGGCTGTCTAAATCCTGGAGGGAGACAGCACACAGAATAATAATAAGAAGAAACTCTTTCAGAATACCACCTCTGTTGTATATTTTACTTATTATTTCTGTAATTTTGTCAATGCCAAAATAGTCTAAGGCTGCCATCATCTCCATTAAAATCCCATCTAGTCCTGCTGTTTTGCTCCTGTTCAACTTTGTCAGACCTGATTTTACTTCAGATTTTCATATTTCTGGTCCTTTCATATTTTAATGTTTTGTAGGCTTTCCTCTTTCATCATGGAAGCGCTTACCAATGTATTCATTTCATCTTTGAAGTATTTCTTCTTTTAAGCTTTTTTTCTTTTGATTTTATGTATCCTGCCAATGAGTACGTCTTTTATCCAGTTGTTCATAACATTTAGAATATGTATATATGCCACAAATTTCAGTCACGTTTGAAGCAAAATCACATGTTCAAATGCCAAAAAATGCTCTAAACTTTTGTTCCAAGCCACTATTTGGGAATCAATTGTTTTATGTAAGCTTGCTTGAAGGACAACAATAATGTTCATGTTTTTTTATATTTAATCCTTACAGGATTCAGACCAGTAGAGAAATCATTATTAAAGAGATTTTCTTTGTAAAAGGTAATAGGGTTGTGCCTCTCTCTCTCTCTATATATATGTATATATATATATATATATATATATATATATATATATATATAATGTCTGTATGTATTTTAATATATTTTATTGTTATACACTATATAGACATAAATATTTAAGTAAATGCTCTGTTTATAGTAAACAGTATTAACAACATTTACCAGCCTGAACCTCAGAAATTTTCATAGAAATAGAAACTGGTATAGCACATCAGGCTATATGATGGTTTTGTGTTGGATACAGGTTCGATTCCTGTCAGAGGACACATATTTTCTAGGCCACTTAATGTTGTTAATATTGTTTATTATAAACAGAGCATAATGTTGTTAATACTGTTTATATATAAACAGAGCAATTACTTAAATATTTGTGTCTATATAAATAATGTATATCAATAAAATATATTAAAATAATTGTCAGACTTTGTCCATTCCATAGTATGTGACGTCATATATATATATATATATATATATATATATATATATATATAGCCTTAAATATACAAAAAGTGATTCTTTAAAAGATCCTTTTTCAAGCAACAATTCTTTCAGAGAATACATTCGTACCATCTTAAGTAAAATGAACCAAATTTGCACAGTGAAACCTGAGTATATACAGGAAGTTAAATCAGGAACCACAACTAAAACAGAAATTTATTACTAAAATGAGGAGGAGGGGAAGAAAAAGGGGGGAATATGACAATAAACCAAAGTATATAGGTTCCTAGTGAGTACAAAAGAGAAAAAATTACTCACAGCCCTCCAAACAAAAACAGGGAATGAACAAAATTCTCTTTCTATCAATTTCAATTGACATCTCCAGTTGCCTTGATCTTTCCACTATCCTTCTCATCCTTTCCTCTATCACTTGTATCTGGTCTTGCTCCAAATCTTCTGTAACCCCTTGTGTCCTCGTGGCTTCCCGCCTTGCTTGGTGTGAAAAAAAAAAAAAAAAAAACTGTATGCAAGATTCACAAGTTTTGGCTGACTGTGCACTGCATAAAATGGTAAATACTGTATCCATGTACTTGAGAGCACATCCTGGGCTATCTATCAAATGCTCTCCAATAATTGACTCTTGATTCAAGCATGTGTTGCCATTTGCAACACCTCATTTAATATTAACAGGGATATATTTTCCAATCCATGTCTCAAGTCATTGATTGGTTCACCCTACATAGTCAGCCTCACACTGACATTTAAATTTATAAACAACAAAACATCTTTGAAGGTAGGGCAAACTATCCTTAACAAATGAAGAAAACACAGGAACAATGTCAAATACAATACATAACTTAACAGCAGGAGAAAAAGATGTTATATCCTATTGGCAAGTGTCTGGATACCTCTGCCTAACCATGGTAGTTTCAAATACACTGAACACAAAGAAACAAAAACTATTGAAGCACTAAAACTTCTAGCCTTATGTTCGGTTATGTGTTTAACAACATTTTCTGGGTAACCATTATCCCAGAAAATACTATAAATGTTCTCCATTTCCTTGTCCAACCTAAAAGAACATATAAACACACGATGAGTCAAAGTGGAAATCAGTTTTGAATTTCGGGAATATATAAAATATAACAAAAAAAAATATATATATATGGTTGGCTGCTCATGTCCAAATATTTTGATCTAATCCTTATTGTAGGCACCTGCTCAGTTACATTTGTGATTCTTCAAACAGAGAGCCAACCAGTATACTGAGCAGACCTTAGTTATATTTTCTGTGAGAAAGAGCATAATATGGAGTGATCACCTGTTTGAACATGACAAGTAAACTCAAACCCTCAGTCATGATGACTTGTGACTTTATGCTAACATAACCATCAATGGCTTCCAAACAATTTTACCTACCCAATTTCTTTCACAAAGCTTAGGTCAACCTGTGGAGTGTGGCTTGCAGGCACTGCCCAATGATATCATATATGGGGATGATTTCCCTAGGGTGATATAATCAAGACATCACATCCTTGATAAATTGACATGGGTGAGTTTTAAAATTGGGTTTCAATATTAATGTTCTAACTTGTCCATTTTGTGCAGGACCAGAGACCTGATGCACTAACTGCCACAAGGTCCCCAAACGACCCTCCGCAGGTTTTGAATTCAGAGTTGTCCTTCTCCTAGACCAGTTGCCATCCAAGGCTATAGAACCCAGTCTGTCCTGCTATTTACCTATAGCTGGGGGGGGGAAGAAGAGGAATCACACCTTTCCTGAGGGTATTAGCACGTAAGTGAATGTAATGGATTAGACTGGAATTCGAACTTGATTCTGCGATTCCTCAATCAAAGCCGCTATCCATTACTCCACCGTGCCTCATATATATATATATACATATATGTGATCACCAGTTCAAACAAAGCTGGTATACTCAGTCATGGTGACTTGTGACTTCATGCTACAGGATCCCCAATAAAAAAATTGGCAAATTTATTATCACTGTTTTATTTTTCAGGGATAACTGACCTTGAATAACCTTGAATATTCATTGCCTTGAATAATCATTCTATTCTCGCATAATTACTTAACTGAGAGTGGTACTTTTATGATTGATTAATTGCTGCTTGGTCTTATAACTCATCATTTAAAGATATTTTACAGACAACTTTCATCTTTCATTCTGCTCTTCTCATATGGACAAACAACTCACTGATTTTGAGTATCAAGTTATTGTATTTTTCAAAGAACATCTGACATAAAAATTGATAAAAGGTACAGAAGTTCTTCCCGAATTTTTCATTCACATCAGTCATCACAAGTTTTCAATGGTTGTCTCAAGTCTTTCTGAATTTACTGCTTTTTTACTGGGCACTCTGTAGTACAAGCATCATGAAGTCAGTGCCTTTACAAATTGACCATTGTGAGATACAAACCTTGGTCTCAATTCCAAAGACTAAAGTTCTAATCATTTGTCCATGCACACACATGCAATATATGGAAATGTTAATGTCAATATTAGCTGCTATCTTAACATTAAGCATTCATTGACCAAGCAATTGGTATTGCTTTCAATTGAAATTTTTGTATTATCTTTATCTTAAAACAAATTTTTCAAAAAAATAGATTGCTCAAGATCCATAGCTATCATTGCTCTTTCCAGTAGAAATGGGGGATTTCTTCCTTAACTTTTGATGGAACATCAGCATCTTGTATCTCTCTATATTTCTGAGATGAGATATTATGTACACTATTTACATTATTTGGACTATTGTCCTCATCTTTGTTGCCATATTTATCACAACATTTCGAACACATGGCACAGTGGATGAAGGTATTGGTTAGATCCAGTGACAGGACCCAAAGAGGTGAATTAACAGGAGATAACTAATAACTGACATCCATTAGACATGGCATGTGGAACTAGAACGCTCTACCCCAGCAAGCGAAATAAAGGGTTCAGTTTGACATTCCAACCACCTGAAGAAGTTCGAAACGTACAATGGCTGAAACATTGTGATAAGTATGGTAACAATGATGAGGGCAATAGTCCAAATAATGTAAATAGTGTATCAGCATCTTGATTGTCATTATGCTCAGTTCAGGTTACATCGGCTATTCATTTTTGTTGTTGCTGCTTTTGAAAGTCTTTGAGTGATATGATTTCTCTTATATCATACAGTTATTTCTGATTCTGTAGTGCCAGTCCACAAGATTCTTAGAAGGATGGTCCTCACTGAGACCTACATGCTTCCCTCACTTGAAATCATTTTTGACCATGAGAACATGGTTGTATACTGCTAACAGTTTCTGAACGAGTTTGGTACCATGCATGGTTTTAGATGAAAGTCTTGATCTAACTAGGCTATTTAAGAATGTGACTCTAGTTTTTAGGTTAATGCTTTAGTTTGTAGTATAGCTATATATGCATATATTTTGTCAGATATATATAACAAGAATGCTGAAAGTTGAAATACATTTTTAAAATGGATTCACATATTCTAGGATTAAACAAAAATTTAGGATTACCCACAGAATACAATTTCTGCAAAAAACTTTCTACAAACCCTCTACAATCCTAATTGTTGCAAAAAATCTACCCTCCAAAATTATCAGATCTCTTTTGTAATATAAGACATGGGAAAAAATTTCCAAGAAAAGAAAGTCCTACTTAATTTTTCATTATTCATTTTCTTTTTAATTTCTTGTCTTGTCGAGAAGGAACACAAGCATGTCCGAAAATTTCAATATTTAAAATCTTTCTCATTGTGCTTTCATTAGGTCAAAAGGCCTACTAATATACAATAAATATTATTAGATTTATTATCAATATTATTATTTTTGTTATTTTTTTTTATCTCTTGAATTTCTTTCACTGGCCTATTATATATAGTGGACACTGAGGTTAACACCCAGAGGCGACAGTCTGCTTCATGCTTAAATACAATCTTCATGAAGAGGTGTTGACCTCAATGTACACTTTTATATTTACATATGCTCTATCAACTATATTGAGCACTTTAACTCATAAATATAGCATAACTTAAAAAATATATTCTTATATATATATATATATATATATATATGTGTGTGTGTATATATATGCATGTGTATGCATAAATATGCATTAAACTTCATATACAGTTTCAAATAGATAGCATGCACACACAGATTTGGAGATATACATAACTGCATGTTCTCATATTGTTTTGATTCCACTTTTATTTATGCTACAAGACAGTACACACCAAATGAACCAACACGCTTGCATACAGATTCATAAAGCAAAAGACACACATGATTATAAACGTACATATACATACACAGTCATTTGGAGTTTGTTGTTTGTTGAAAGGTCAAAACAAAGCCCTGGAGAGAATTATCAGATTTATGACTTCTTTTATGAAAAATGCCATCAGGAAATTTATTAATGCTAAAAATTCACACCCACACAAATGGATAAAGGAATAAAAAAAATTGTTTCTTAAAAGAAAAAAAGACTTTGGGATTATTAGCTTGTTACATCTATCAGATTCTGTGAGAAGAGAACCTTGGTAACTGAAACAGTTGGAAGAATGTGGTGAGTGCATTTAATAGCCTCGAAGAGGCAATCAATCAATCACATACAATTTGATATGCACACATATTGACAAAAAGACATATGCATACACTCATAGAAGCTAATTTTCATAAGCCAATGTTTCTACATTTTTTTGCATTAATCAACCCCCACATAAGGGAATTTGAAGACCTTTCCTTGATAAGCTCTTTATTATAAAAAAAATGAAACCCACACACACATTGATTCAATTATATTTAGATACATATGTAAGGCAGTCTTCTAATTCCCTGCATGAGTAATGAATGAATTTATAAATGCTCTTATATACTCCCACCTATATATATATATATATATATATATATATATATATATAGGAATAAATAACTAGTTAACACCCCGCCACATATAAACATATACACCCACAAATATTTTCATGCATATTTATAAACATTACATATATATATATATAAATAACTTGTTAACCCACCCATATATAAATATGTGTAATTTAATTTTGGCTGTGAATACAATGTGTGTCTGTATATATATATATATATATATATATATATATATATATATATATATATATATATATATAGTTGAAGCATGGGGAGTAATGGATAGCAGCTCATATTGAGGAATCAGAGAGCTGAATTTGATTTCCAGGCAAGTTCATTACATTCATTTATGTGCTAATACCCTTGAGAAAGATATGAATCCATCTCTTCTCCCCTCAGCTATGGGTATATAGTAAGACAGACTATGTTAATATAACTAATTTTTTTTTATAAGGAAATGTCCAGTATCCATTAACCAAGCAGCCAATACTACTGTTAGTTAAAATTTGTAAAATCTTTCTTTTAAAACAGTTTTTCAAGAAAGTTTTTCCCTCCTCCCAAGTCCAGTAGCTATTATTGCTCGTTTTAGTATTGATAAGGGTTTCTTTCCTAACCTTTCATTTGAAGTAGTGTTGAATGTCAAGATCTTAGATTATAACATTATTTTCTCTTTGACTTAAATGTGATGCTGATAAAAGTCATGAAGTGATGTGGTTTCTATTATTTTGTACAGTTCTTTGTTTGTGATTCTGTAGCACCAGTCTGCAAGGTTTGAAGATGTGTGGTCTTTACCAAGACCAATAGGATTCACTCACTCAAAGCAATTTTTAATTGTTGATCTTAGAAAATGGTTGTATACATCAAACACTTTAGATATTTATGAAAGGGTTTGGCATGAATCATGGCATCCATATGAAAGTCTCAATCTGACAAAAATATTGAACAACATTACTTGAGTTAATGTTTTGTAGCAATTTGCGGTGTTGGGTGAAACTAACTCTAGTGCAACTGCTATAATTTCCTTATCTCCTATACTAAATTTGTTATAACTGATCCATACACTGATGTATTTGAAGTGTTTAGTATTTACTAAATCCACATCCTAAATTTTATGATGGATTCAGAGTATCACTGCTTTCGTTCCTATTATAGGTCATAATTTCGGTTTTGGGAAATTTTATCTTGAGTTCTATTTCTTGGAACACACTAGAAACGTACTAGTCCCATAACCTTTAGAGTGAGGAGCTATGGCTCAATGTAAAATAAATGACAGAAATGTCCAGCAAAAAAAAAAATTGACAAAATTTGCAATAAGCAATACCAAGAAAAGAACAGGGTAAAATGATATAAAGCAAGCAACATATGTAAGGCAAATTAACAGTAATAAGGCAAAGCAACAGTAATATGGCAAAAGGTTCAAAAACTAAGAATTGGGCTTGACACATAAGAGCAAGTTCTGATAAACAAATGTAGCATTCTGACTTCAAGATGAGACACACTGGGACTGGGTCATATGAAACTGAGCACTGGTCTGTTTTATTGGCTCAGAAGAAATCTTAGTATGCGTTTATGTGCTTCTACCTATAAATTGTGGAGGGGAAAATATTTTGCAATCATTCCCACTGTGAATTAGAACCAATAATAAGGATGTTTCTTAAAGAACATTCTTATTGCAATTATAAATACCTACGCCATCAGTAACCTGACCATGACCCTCTTATTCTCAGTACATTGGTCTTGGGAGGGAGAGCATGATTGTTGTCTTCTATTGATAGATTTTTTGGGGATTTGAAATTTAATGCTTCAATGGTCAGTGCCCATCTCTTCACATCTGTGCGTGTATATATTTTAGGCATAGTCTGGGAAAAGATTAAATAGACTGGGGCTCTTATTTCCTCCTTGTCATATTCCTGATGAAGTTTGAAATGTTTTGGTATTGGGTTCCTCACTAAACAGGTAAGATTTTGCAGACCAAAATGTTCCCCTATTAGATCAAGACATTCAGTGGCTTCAGAGTTTGGAAGGTGCTTCCTGATGGTGATTTTTTTTTAAGCATGGCTTAGATGTGGCACAAGGCCAAAAGTATGGAACACCCAGTAAGGATCAAACTCACTGCTCAGTCATAATTGTTCTAAGACAAACATGCTAACCATTACTCACATGTCGAGATTCCTGGAAGGTGAGGACCATCCTTCTAAGAATTATCTTACTATTCAAGGTTCATTAAGTTCTGTTAGTGAGGTGATTTTGCTTTTAATCACATTAACATTGCTATTTAATTTTTTGTATAAATTGTTTCTTTATGATATAAAACTATAAACTGCACAATCTAATATATTTACATTATCAGATCCACGGCACGGTAATAATCAGAATCTTAAATTCTGTGGAAAACTACTAAGGCATTTTTACTCTACTAATTGGATTATTGATGAACTTAAGTCAAGGATTATGGCAGCATTTAAGGACTTAAACTAAGAGACTGTCCAGAAGTATTGCAGGAGATTCTAAAGATATTCTTGTGTAATTTTGGTAAATATATCTATTAAAATGAGATGTCAGTGTTATTTTCATTTTTGCATAATTTAGTTCTCAATTTATTCATCACAACCAGTATATATATATATATATAAGAATGATGTAGATAGATGACTATGAAGGATGACAAAACATTCTGAGTCCAACCAAAATAACCAAACACCAGATCTTTTTAAGGCCGATAATTTTTTGTGGGTGGGTGACAAATTATATATATGACAAAATTTTCCCCAGTATTGATTTTGATATATAAAAATATATATTGTAATCTTATATATACATATTCATCATCATAACATGTTTGCAAAAACTCATTTATATATATGATATATAAAACCCTCATGCTCATCTATGAAACACATTCAAGCACATACTAATGACACACACGCACACACACACATACATATTTTTAGATGCTCTCAAAAATCACACATATACACATAAACATACACACACACACATGCATACCTTAATACTCGCTCACACTTCTTTGTATGCATAACAAATGAATTTACACAATCAGTCATTGATAAGCCATCATTTATGGCCAACACTGGCTGCTAATTTCTTAACAATAACAAGAAAAATATAACGGAATAAAAAATGTAAACAAATTAATAAAAACCCACAGAAGGAAATCGGTTTGGGAGTTGGTTGGTGGGATAGAGGAGGCAGGTATTAACTTGATCAATTCATAAAATGTTTGCAAGTCAATTCTTTTTTTTTTTTCTTTCAATAAAGGGGAAAAATAAAAGAGGCAAATGATTTTTAGTAAATTTATTTTTTCAGCTTGTATGACTCAAAATAATGGTTTCTAAGGAGAAGCCTTGATTTCTTTTTTATCTTCTCTGTGCGTGCATATGCGTGTGAGTTTCTATGCCAGTGTTAATTCTTGTCTGTATAATATTACACATAAATCAATGCAGATTTAAATCTATGAAAATTTTTAGTGCCTTTTGCTTTATAGTGGTGTGTATCTGCATGTATATATTAGATTATGTGTTTCACATGCATTTTCCTGTTTCTTTTTCAGTGTATATGTCTCCATGTTGAGACATGTTTTTAGGGTTTCCTATATGCAAGGACATGTTGGTGTGTATATGTGTTTATAGTTGTATTTGAATGACAAGAGAATTAGGAATCTACCAATTATGTGCATATGTGTATGAGCATGCATATGTTTGGGTAAGTTTATGGTTTGTATATGTGCGTGTACATGT
>OZ010575.1:33212805-33227805 GCA_963932145.1 Acanthosepion lycidas
AAAACAAGAGCCGAAAACTACAATATAATTTTAATTAAATTGAATTAAAGCACCAAGCTCTGTTCGATCTTCAAGCGAAATTTTTTGGAAAATTTACACATTTTATAAGCATATTCATTATTGAAATGAAAATTACTATGGTAACGGCTAGAAGCAATTGTTTAAAGAAAAGGGGCATAAGAGTTAATAATTTGTATCAATATCTCAGTTACATTCAAAGACATCAGGGTAAATTTGGGGTGTCTAAATTTAAAGCAGAAGATGACATCGTCTAGTCTGGTTAAGTGTCTATGGAGATTTATTTTATTTTTTATTTTTTTCTGAAAGGGTTTTGTGTATATAAAAAAAAACTGTCATAAGTCGCTAACATTAGTTTTTTGACGACTTCATAAAGGGTTATCTTTTTTTTTTTCTTTTTTTTTGTAGGGCATTTAAACTATTTATTTAGACTATGGAATTTAAAAACTATTTTATTGTTTGTTTGTTTTTATGCTAATTATTCAATGCAAACAAAAAAACCATTAACTCATGTTTATTGTTTAACAGATTTTTATTATTTAGAAACTTAACAATGTGTAGTTTTTCATGTAGGCATAAAGGGCATGGGTCATCCCAAGTTTTACAAGTTCTAGTTCATTTCCTTCAAATGCCAAAAATATTTAGATAGAGATGTCTGATTTTTTTTATTTATATTGTCAAAGGAGCACTTATGCTTCCTCCATCTGGTTTTAAATTCATTCTTCGTAGACCCAGTGTATATCATATTAGTATTAGGACTCTCAATAGATGAGATAGTACATTTGTATACCATAGATTTTACACAGCATTTATTTTCCAATGGGCAGTCTTCTGAATTTCTACAATCACATAATTTTTCACTGTTTTTGTCTAATTTAAGTGTAGGGTTTTTATTAATACTATTCTGGTATGGGGGTTTATTCAGGATTTTATTACTGTGTTTTTTTATTATACTTTCTAGATTTTCAGTGCAGCTATAACTTAATTTTAGGGTGTTTTTATTAAATATTTTACTAAGTCTACTGTTGGTAGGAAAGTATTGTTCAATTAAAGCTAGGAATTTCTGTCCTAGCTTAATACTAACCATTTGGTTGAATGGAGGGGTACACACAGTGCTTGATATATTTCCATTTTTGGATGAATACAGTAGCAAGCATGTTGGTATGCAGATAGATATAAACAATTTTTTGCTTGGTACAACTATGTAACTTTGGATGCATATACATATTTGTGTGTACATTTGTATTTATATTTAAATTACTTCTCAGATGTGTATATTTGTATTTGAATTATATTTATGTAATTGGAGGTTTGTAAATGTCTGTAAATATGTTTTTGTATATGTGTATATATTATTTTTTCATATTAATATATTTTTAACACCCCATCTCTAAATAAAGTGGATTTCACCACTATCATTATAGTATGGTATAAATATCGATATTTAAATTATACAATGGTCAGAGTTCAGTCAGCACCTAACAATCTGGTTGTGCATGAAATTCAGAGTTGTGCTACTGGTGAGGAAAAGGATGTATATTTGTTATATATATATATATATATATATATATATATATAAAAATAGCTGGCCAATTGTATTTGAGGATACCCGTCTATTAGGTCGGCTAGCTAATCCCTCTTGAAGACGCTTGCACAGGTACATTTGTGTTTGTTCAACACAGAGCCAACCTGAGGTTTATACTGCAACTATGCTGAGCAGACCTTAGTTACAGTTTCTGGGAGAGAGAGCGTGTTATCTAGTGTGCTCAACAAGGCCAGCACACTCAAGACCACAGCCACGATGACTTGTGACTTCGTACTAGCACAGTCCCCAAGAGTTCCATCTATCCAATTTCACTAACAAGGCCTGGGTCAACCTGTGGCATGGTTTTCAGACATTTTCCAAAGGTGCCACATGCTGGGATCACCCCCTCCAGATGGATAACATCAGGAAATCTACATCCTGACAAATCAAACATGGTGAGATTCGAACCCAGGTTTCAGGGTCAGAAAGTCAACATTCATGCACCCATATATATATATATGCACCCATATATATATATATATATATATATATATATATGGGTGCATGAATGTAATGAGAACGAAAATAATATATAAATTCTAATGTTCACAGTGATACTGATAGTAGAGCAATAATTATTTATTATAATTTTCCATATAGACAATATATATATATATATATATATATATATATATATATATATATATATATATATATATATA
Source organism: Acanthosepion lycidas (assembly GCA_963932145.1). Classification (NCBI taxonomy): domain Eukaryota; kingdom Metazoa; phylum Mollusca; class Cephalopoda; order Sepiida; family Sepiidae; genus Acanthosepion; species Acanthosepion lycidas. The sequence goes on from OZ010575.1 coordinate 33,215,071, forward strand.
TAATTTTTACATATAGACAAAAACAATTTACTTACTATAAAGATGCAACTTCGTTTCAGTTGCACCTCGACTGGTGAGTACCAAAATGGTTATCGTTATAACCATTTTCTCACCAATCAAGGTGCAACTAAATGCACTGAAACAAAGTTGCATTTTTGTAGTTAGTAAATTGTTTTTGTCTATATGGAAAAATTATAATATATATCTCACATTATTTTAGTGGATACTCATATTTGAGTTGGCATTCTGTTTATTTATTAAAAGTATATTTATTTATTTTCATCTACCCGCTTGAGTGTTTGAGAAATATTATTAAAGAAAAATTTGTATTCCTCAGGGCCAGAGGAAGATAGCATTTATCCTGGTACACCTTACCAACTTAGCCACAAAGAACAATCAGAGGTCATGCTTGATTCCAGGCAGAGAGGGCAAATTTTTATTTAATAAGATTAAATAATAAAAGTGTGTGTCTATATATATATATATATATATATATATATATATATATATTTATGTAATCTATACTCACACATATATGGTTCATATATACATATATTGCACATTTATAAACACACACACACATATATATATATATATATATATATATAAAGAAAGGATTTATACAAAGAATTAATTAGCAATGTTTATATGATTAATGGTGGAATCACTTCACTAGCAAGGCTTAATAAGACATTAACTTACTATCAATTCTTTGAATAATAAAATCCTTATATTTGAGTTGTTGTTGTCGGATGGAAGACACATGCCAAGTACTTTTAGCAATTTCAAATTGTAATCACAATCTTGAATTCTGTGGAAAACTACTAAGACATTTTACTCTACTAATTGGATTATACTGAAGTCCATGTCATTTTAACAAGAAAATTTTATGGATTTAACACTTTTCAAAATTCAAACAAAATTCTCACCTGATTGATTCGAACTAGAACTCTAGCATCATGATATCATATGCTTCAAAACATATATTTAACTGTCAATAAATAGCATATTTTAAAATAACATCTTTTGGTTTACATATATTTCATCTTTGTGTTTGCATATGTATGGAGAAAAATTACACCCTGAAGATAACAATTTGAAATTAATGACATTAACATTGCTAATTAATTCTTTGTATAAATTGTTTCTTTATTATATAAAATATACACTGCACACTCTAATATATATATATATATATATATATATATATATATATATAACAATGCTACATTCATACACATTTACATATATATGAGTTATTTTAAGACATTTTTATGTTTAACATTCTTTTTATAAATACAAATATGTAAGTAAATATTCTGTTTATAATAAACAGTATTAAACAACATTTAACGTCCTGAATGTTGTTTAATACTGTTTATTATAAACAGAGCATTTACTTACATATTTGTATCTATAAAAAGAATGTTAAACATAAAAATGTCTTAAAATAATTGTCAGACTTTGTCCATTTCATAATATATGAGTGTATATATCTCATATAAGCATATAAAAAGAAATTATATGCTTATACATATGTGTGTATATATATATATATATATATATATATATATGTTTGTGTGTATATACATGTAATTTTGTATGTGTGTAGGTATTGTATTTCACATTTTAGCAAGATTAATCATATTTACATATGTTATATATATATATGAGAGAGATAGATGGAGAGAATGTGTGGGTGTATGTATGTATATTCATGATTTTCTATCAAGCGTATTGTGTATATCCTTTTTATGTGTATATTTGCATATGTGTTTTGTCTGGTTATTCCCACATTAACATGATTTGCATGTGTGCATATATCTGTGGTTGGGTCATTGCACTTGGCACCATGTGATTAATCACAGAAAAATCAAATCTAATCCAATCTTGACAACAAAAGTCGTGAACGTATTATGCATAATGTCGCCAAGATAACACAGCTTGTAACAACAGAGACAACTGCTAATTCTCTAACATAATGCCTTACATTTTCACCCCACCTTGTTAACATCACAATCCAAGCCATAAAATTCTGTCCAGTTGGTAGTGTTGAAAATGCAGAAATTCAATTAAAGTCTTTTGTGTTTTGATTAGCTGTTATCCTAGCATATTGAAAAGACCGCTTTCATACCGAGCTTTTTGTACACAAAATAATAAGATGGCATATACCAGTGTGTTGAGTAAGCCTTTGTCAGCCAGTAACAATGCTCATGATCATAAAGTTTATCAAGGGCAATTTTCTTTTGCACTACCATCACAAAGCATTACCATAAAAGAAATTTATTATTGACACTATTTATGTACTGTCCTCACCTTTTGTTCTGGTGATAACAACAACAAAGATGAGGACAATAGTCTAAATATAAATAATGTAAATAATGATAACGCCTCAATACCAAAAATTCATACAAAAGAATTTAAATTATTTGAACTGTTATCCTCATCTTCATTGCTATATTCACAACATTTTGGCCATTGTATACTCCAGCCTTCTTCAAATGATTGAAATTTCAAACTGAACACTTTTCCATCCACCGAGGTAGATTGTTCTAGTTTCATGGGCCATGCCTCTTCTGGATGTCTCAGTTATTTCCCTTTAACTCAAATCCAAGTTTTTTTTGGTTCACCACTCCTGTAGCCTGGTATTGAACTCGCAACTCGTTGGGTCTAGTCACTGGATCTAACCAACGCCTTTATCCAGTGGATAAATGTGTTGAGAACTACAAGAGGTTGGTTGCTATAGAAGTAAATAATGGCTATTCTACAAAGTATTAAATGAAGGAAGAAAGGGAATTTTGCATTACCGGTGCTATATATATATGTATATACTGATTATAGTGGTGAAGGCATGGGCAGAATCATCCACATTTTTGGAACTACTGATAATATGGAATGGTAATTATGGCTGCTCACAAGCCACTTTCCACCAGTGATTGAGAAAGAATGATAACAAAATCTTGCTGTCTTCAGCATGGTCTGTTGAATGTTGCTGTATGGTGTTGTGAAGAGGAGAATATTGAGAATACAATGGACAGAACATGTGTGCAATAACAAAGTTTTAGAGAAAATGGAACAAAAAGGACCATTTTACTTAAAATCAGAAAGAAAAAGTTGAAATTTCTAAGACTCATAATGAGGGAAGAAGGCTCAGAAAATTTGAAATTCACAAGAAGGCAAGAGAGATAAAGGAAAATAATGCTTGACCTACTTAGAGAACTTAAGAAAATGGATGTGAGAAGATGATTTAGAAGTGATAACAAAAAGACAATATTTATTAAGAGGTATCACAAATTTTTCAGAAATTCCTTATCCTTTCATATATATATATATATATATATATATATATATATATATATATTAGGTTGGTGCAAAAATAATGACGTAATAATGTCGTTTTTTGACGTATTTTTTAACGTCAAAAAACGACATTACATCATTATTTTTGCACCAACCTTATATATATATATATATATATATATATATATATATATATATATATATATAAACAGGGTGTGATGGATAAATTGTCATCTAAATTACACAAAAATGAAAATAACACTGAGATCTTATTTTAACTGATATATTTACCAAAATTACACAAACAATATTGTGAAATACTAAAAAATAAATTTATTCAGTAGAATCATCATTGGCTTCAACCATGGAATCCAGATGACTTCAGAATCTCCTGCAACTCTTTTAGATGATCTCTTTGTTTAAGTTGGTGAATGCTGCCATAATCCTTGCCTCAAGTTCATCTTTGATGTTACAAGGAAATTTGTTAGACTCTCACTCAATTGCACCCCACACATAATAATGAAGGGGGTTAAACTCTGGAGTGTTAGGTGGCTAGATATAAGGGGTAATGTGGTCACAGAAATTGTCTGACAGCCATGTGTGGGTTCTCTAGCAGCCACACTCGAGATCCAAAGCAGCACTACCTCCTCAAAGTACTTGATGTCAGACTCCATGTTGAGTCTGAGGCCCTGTGGGAAGATGAATGATGGCATAACATCATCATCACTATCTTTGTAATCAACATTAGACTCCCTCTATAGACAAAACACTAATATTTCATGGTTATAATCTTAATCATGATCCAAACACAAATTGGCCATGGTGATGTTGGAACCCAGGTCACATGGTCAGAAAGCAAATGTTCTAACCACTTGGCCATGTGTCAAGATGTACATTTACATTAATAAGACTTTCATTTTCTAGGCCAGTAGATAATCATTTCCTAATTTAAAAAAAAAAAAAAAAGGAAGGCTGTCTACTAAATATAAATATTACCAACTAAATATAACATTTTTATAGTAATAAAATACTGAATCCTCTGCACCGTTCTTAGATTGACACCCAAACAATCTGAAATCTTTGTATTGGAGCTTCCAGTATGGCATTTCCAAATTTTTAGTGGAGTGAATTGCATCATGGTGCTCAAATGACTCTACTATATTGTGCAATTGACAAAAAACAAAAAAACAAACAACACACACATGTGAAATTATAAATATAAATCGGCGAAAATTTGCCCATCGCACACACACACACACACACATACACATATATATATATATATATATATATATATATATATATATATATATATGGCCTGATGATTGTGCTTATGAATGAAACGGACTGTCACCATTCTTTTCTCCCATAAATAAAAAAGCTAAATTTTAGAATATTTTATTTTTAAGCATTTCACCCACTCAATGGGCTACAGAAATTGAAACTAATGGAAAAGACTCGGTATAGGTGATGGGGGGGGGTTGAGGAAAGGATAAAAAGAGGAATGGAGGAGGATAAAAAAAGAATGGGGATCAAGGCAACAGTAATATGTCAATTGACATTACACATAAATCATTGAAGATCATAGTTATCAGGGAAGCAAGTAAGAGGAAGGGAGTTCCACTGCTGGGAAGTGAGAGAGAAGAAACTGTTGGAATAGAAGAGGCAGTTACATTTAACTGTTTTGACTGTAAAAGGGTACGACTGAGATGCCAACCTAGTAGCACAGTTAATTTCATGCAGTCGGGACACCAGTGAAAATAATTCATCAAAGCAGATGCCATGAAAATGTTTATAGAAAAGACAGAGAGAAGTCACATTACATCAGTCAGAAAGTCAAAACCCCAAATCAAGACTGATCACACTGTATATCCGTCTATGGATTTTGTCGAGAACCTCAAGATGAATAACCAAAGGATGGTTATGTGTGGAAACATGTACACACAATGATAAGTGCATATAAAAAAGAAAAATCAAGAAATATAAGCAGTCAAATCCTGATGAGTGGATGGATAGACCCACCTTCAAAACTCTGTAGTCAGGAGCTGAAGGTAACATCAATCATCTAAATAACAAACCTTAAATTAATTTTTTTTGTGTATATATATATATATATATATATATATATATATATATAAGGCTCAAATACTAATATTTCATGGTTATAATCTTAATTATGATCCAATTCATTAGACCTACAAATTCAAAATGGTATTTGAATTTGTAGGTCACTTTCCTGACAAATCGGCCATGGTGATGTTGGAACCCAGGTCACATGGTCAGAAAGCAAATGTTCTAACCACTTGGCCATATGTCAAGATGTACATTTACATTAATAAGACTTTCATTTTCTAGGCCAGTAGATAATCATTTCCTAATTTAAAAACAAAAAAGATAGAAGAGTGTCTACTAAATATAAATATTACCAACTAAATATAACATTTTTATAGTAATAAAATGCTGCACGCTATAGATATCACTCATGTTGAAAGGATGTTTTCTGTATAATATGAATTAAAAAATTTGTAATAATTGAGTGATATAAAATATTGAACAATATAATTGCACAATTTTTTTAATTGAACAATATATTTGAACAATATTTTTCTAATGCAAATGTATTGGTGTCTTATGAAACTGAATAGCAATCATGTCTCAGGATTGAGAAAGTGTAAACAAGAGTGATATGTTACTCATTACTATTCTAAAGAATTGACATTTATTGATCATGGACGGATATTGTGCAATAACATTGACAATTTGTAGGCCTGTTTAACAGAGTGAAATCGAAGAGATCTTCTATATGTTTCCGTTTCCTATAAATACCTACATTTATTTGCACCTGCTGCTATCTCACAATTGTTATTGTTATCTTAATGGCAACTCCCTCTATAGACAAGAGCAGCTTAAAAAAAGAAACAAAAAGCCACCCTTAAAGTTAAGCATTCGTTCCTTTATATAAAATGCATCTCTTCATTCACTAAATACAGTATTATAAGGAGTACATTCAGGTGAATGATGACATGAGCGTTTTAAGAAAGGAAAAGAAAAAAAGAAAAAAAAACACTTATCTAAATCTGTTGTTCATCAAAGCAGGAACTTTGTATGCTTTAAAAGTCTTTTATTTGTCTTGTAATTATATGAAAGAGAAGGAGAGTGAGAGAGAGGGAAAGCATAACAGTGAGAAAGAATGAGAAAAAGGAAGAGAGAGGGAAAGCATAACAGTAAGAGAGAGAATGAGAATGAGAGAGAATGCATAATAGAGAGAGAATGAGAAAAAAGAGAGAGTAAGAGAGAAAATGAGAAGAGATAAAGAGGGAAATCAAAACAGTAAGAGAGAGAATAAGAACAAAAGAGAGAGAGCATAACCGTAAGAGAGAATGAGAAAGAGAGAGACAGCATAACAGTCAGAATGAATAAGTGAGGGAATGAGAGAGAGAGAGAAAGCATAACAGTGAGAAAGTGTAAGAGAGAGTATGAGAAAAAAAGAGAGAGAAAGCATGACAATGAGAGTGTAAGAGAAAGAATGACAGCAAGAGAGAGAAAGAAAGCAAAATAATGAGAGAAAGAATGACAACAAGAGAAAGAGAGAAAAAGCCAGGTAGTAAGACAAATTAAAAGAAAGAGTTCTATAAATACTTTCATGTCAATTGTTTTGATGAACTTTCCACTATGGTACCTAACCACAGTATTTGATTGGCAGAATGGTCTCATCATTTTACATTTGAAATTGCTAGATGCAGCCATAAATTCAATGTTAACAGTCTCTTCTCTCTCACTTCTCGCTTGTGAAACTCCCTTCTGGCATCTTGCTTGCCAATTAATTTTGATCTTGAAAAATTTAAATGCAATATCAATCATTATCTTCTGCCTTCTTAATTCCTGTTTTTTATTGTTCTTACTCATTAATAATGCTTTTCTTTTTCTCATATTCTATATTTGGCTGGATCCCAAGCCATGTTGGAATCCAGGGAAATGAGAAAGCCGATTCATTAGCCAAAGCTGCTCTCAACATGACACCCAACCAAAACATCAAAATCCCATACACTGACCTAAAACATAAAATCAAGACAACAATAACACTAAAATGGCAACAACTATGGGACAAAAATACCAACAATAAACTCTATCAAATATCACCAATTGTAAAGGAAAGGCAACTGAATGTTAAAACAAGAAAAGAACAAACCACCACTGTTCGACTACGCATTGGACACACGAGACTGACTCACTCTTTCGTACTAAAACAAGAACCTCCTCCTAAATGTTCCTAAATATATTGGATTTTCTAAAAAGAATTTGTCTCTTTTCAATGATATAGACTGATGTATAAACAACATATCCTACCTTTTATCATTTTGCAAATAAATTGTCCTTATCAAATGGAAATTCTTGACTTAAACAAAAATACCTAAGATTACTTTGCAGTGTGCAAGCAAATAAGCTCTAGGTTGCTAAAAATGTTCCATACAAAATAGGCATTTAAAATTCATATAAACTGGATTTGGCATTAAATAACCCACAGTGGTTGATATACCATAAAACCCAAACAAACAAATCTATATTCGGGATTGTTTGGAATCTGTCGATGCTTGTGCTTGCATTAAGTCACAAGTCATAGTAACTCAGAGTTTGATCATGCTGGTGTTATTTGCATGCGCACACACAGACACATATATATGAGGATGGATCTATAAGTGATAATGATACATGGTTATTAGCTAAATTTTGATCTGAAATTTTCACTGTATAATGTTTGATCTGTGATTAAATATGCATGACTGAATTAAGCACCTGAAAATAATCATGTTGAAAAATATACTCGCATTGCAAGACAAGACAGGATTTGAACCTGCATCCTATACGGAACCGTCATTTAGCTTGACGTGCCTAACCGTTTTAAATTTCTTTTGTATCAAAGGACGAATATTTTCTATGAAAATTTCTCGGACATTCAGGCCAGTAAATGTTATTTAATACTGTTTATTATAAACAGAGCATTTACTTAAATACTTGTATCTATAAAAAGAACGTTAAACATAAAAATGTCTTTAATAAATAAATTGTCGGACTTTGTCCATTTCTTAATGTAAGAGTATATATATATATATATATATATATAAGTGAACATTGACGTCAACACGTAGAGGCGATAGTCTGTTTCATGCTGTATGCAATCGTCAGGCCTCTAAGTGTTGACTTCAATTTTCACTTTTATATTTACACATGCTCTATCTCTGATATTGAGCACTTTATCCCATAAATATAGCACATCTTAAGACTATATTTCTTCATATATATATATATATATATATATATATATATATATGTGTGTGTTTTCACCAATTTATATTTGTATTTATTTATACACATATATGCACACTTATGTTAATTAATTGTTGGGAAGGGATAACAAATGTACTGTACCCCACCTTTAAGCAAATGTCAATGCATACACCCCAGGGCTTTCCACATTTCCAGTCCGCAAAATCTGACCTCTCTCCTGTTGTCAGAATTTCAACAGCTGTTGTGTCAGCACTTGTGGGCCTTGATGGCCAAAGGCAGGCTTAAGACATGGAATCTCCTTCTAAAACTTCCTCCACCATGTCAATCAATTAAATGTGTGTGTTGTGGCAGGGAGGTGAATATAACACATTTTACAGGGTCAGTTTACCATGCCAACCTGTGTAATTATAAATTAGTTTTTCATTATTTCTGGATTAGGTGATTTTATTTTATTTTATTATTTCTCAGTTCAGGAATTTATGGCTGCATCTAGCCATTTCAAATGTAAAATGATGAAACCATGCTGCCAATCAAATAGTGCACTTAAATTCATAAAATCTAGGTACGATAGTGGAAAGTTCATCAAAACAACATGAAAGTATGGTTGGATTTTCATGAAAAGAATCAAATTCTTCAAGCCTTTTGCTTATGATGTCATCCAGATATTTTGTCTCTTTCTGATTGTAAGTATACCTGTCCTTTTCATTCCCATTTCCCTTAAAACTTCTATGTTGTTCACATGTTCCATCCGTGCTGTTCTCAACATCCTTCTGTAGGACCACATTTCTATGGCTTCATGTCTCGTCTTCATTTGTAAGAATATCACCCAGCATTCCTGACTAGACACAGCCTTATTAATTCTGAGGTTTTATTTTATTAAAATAATGTCGTTTTCTCACATAGTAACATATGTGAGAAAACGACATTATTTTTGCACCAACCTAATAGGTAATTAGTTAAAGTTTACCATCAAAATATGAATTACTTTTTTTTTTTTTTTCAAAATAAATTTTTATAATTTTTGTACAAAATCTGCTTTCATAATATGAGACTGTCAAAATTCAGGCCCATCTCCATAAGAATTAAGTACCTTAAGCGTTAATAGTCATTAAAAATGGACATTTTAAAAGTAGTCATAAATTAATAAATACAAAAATATATAAAATAAAGTGGAGGTTGGGGTGGAAGAATAATGATAAGAAAGAAAGCTATAACAAAAAAGGTCTAACTGGTTATCACCCTTCACTCCACAGCTGTTTTATATATATATATATACGCGCGCGCACACACAAGTTTCATTAAAGATGATGACAAAATACTGCAATTAAGTTTTTTTATTTATTTTTTCTTGTGTTTGTATAATTTATCAAGGATGATTTTTATTTTATTTTTAACTGAATGTGCGGATTTTTATGTATGTATGTTTTTTATTTTCCAAACACAGTCATCACATTGTGGCTGTGTTCAAAGTAGATGTTATCGAGTGTCGGCTTTTTCTTTTTTCTTAATAATGCTTCCATTATTTTTGCCTTTTTTTTTTTTATTTTACATGTGGATGAGGCTATTACAGTTGGATTTTTTACTCTTAGAAAATACAACTATATTAGCCTTGTCCAGGTGAGCTGACGATTCCGTTTATGCATAAAACTGACTGTTGCCGCAGAGTGCTGACTTCAATGTTCACTTTTATATTTACATATGCTCTATCCCTGATATTGAGCACTTTTACACATAAGTATAGCATACCTTAAAACTATATTTTTACACACACACACACACACACATATATATATATATATATATATATATATCTCCAAATGAGAGAAAGAACAAATGGAGTAAAAATCCACAGGTTGTAGCATTTACCTTCAATAAAAGTACTCAATACAAAGTAGAGCAAAATATTATTATTATACTTTTATTATAAGAGATTATAATAAAAACATTTTTAAATTGCACTGTAAAAATGAATAACATACATATATATATATATATAAAATAAATAATCTGTATAATTAAAATATTATTGGGCGTTTAAAAATTAATATTTTAGAAGTATATATAAATATATACAGACTATATAAAACAAACGTGGAGGAAGATCAAGTGTAAGAAAAAAAATATAACAACAAAATGGACTCACTGGTTATCACTGATCACTTTTCAGTTGCTTTACATATATATATCTATATATATATATATATATATATATATATATATATATATATATATATATATACTTTTAAAATGGCTGTTTTTATAGCCTCAATATTTTTTTATTCATCATTTTATATATTTTAAATCATTTTCCTAACTTCTTGTACATATTTAGATATAAATTGATGGATACATCATCAATCCTTAAATTATGAACACCACAAATTAAGTTAACATTGGTTTAAAAAGTCAAATGCACATGATACATGATTGAACAATAAAAATCCAACAACATAAAAGTCAAAATGCCAGAATTCCTTTCTTTTTCTGCATATCTTAGCCTCTGATGACGTTTTAATAAAAGTGAAACATTGTGGATTGATAAACGTTTCCTATTTGTTCTTTATCTTATCATTCTGTCAGATTCTGATCTATATTTGATTGCAACTCACCATATAAATTATCCAGTATCGGAGTATATTTGGGAATCACTAGCCATCATCACCATATATTCATAAGAAAAAATGTATCTGCCATGATGCCTCTACATAATCCTCTCAGAATACATGATATAGATGGGTTGACTTGTGTCAGTTGAGCACAGGTCGAATTTAAATTTCAGTTACCTTAAAACTGGGAAAAATTTACATAATAATTTCTACCTGGAAAGAAAAATAAATCAGATTTTTCTACCAAGCAACTAAAAATGACTGTCTCTCATATATCACTTTTATTATTTTCTATTTTTCTGTATTTCAAATTTTGTAAATTTTATTAGGGCTGTAAAAATGGTTATTTTAAAAGTATACCAATTCTACACTACTCCTACATCATCTAGAAAAAGCTGCCAATAATGTTGGACTCTGTCAATGTATTAAATAATAGTTTCAGACTATTATTTTGTTTTTAGAGCCAGTGTATTTTAGTTTAAACCTTCTGAAGCTGACCTTTAAGGTAAGATAATAGACAAAGTAGGGATGTTGATTTTGATTTGCAGAGCCAAACGTGAGAATGTTAGATAGAAAGTCATTTCAAGTCATTTCAAGTTTTTACATGTCATACAGAGTATACATCATTATTTTGTGTCTCAGGGAATTTGCTCCCTAGTGGGGGTGATAAAGCAACTCCACTGGCTAGTTAAAAATATACACATCATGTATCTGTCTATATTTCTGAGATGAGGTATTATGTACACTATTTATACATAATCGCCTTTATCTACTGTGCCATGTGTCCTCAAGGACATATGGCACAGTGGATAAAGGCATTAGTTAGATCCACTGACAGGACCCAAAAAGTGTGAGTTCAGTACCTAGTTAAGGTAGTGGAGAACTTGGAGAGGGGAATTAACAGGAGATAACTGATAACTGACACCCATTAGACATGGCACAGTCTACCCCAGTTAGTGAAATAAAGGGTTCTGTTCGACATTCCAACCACCTGAAGAAGGCCAGAATAAACAACAGCCAAAACATTGTGATAAATATGGCAACAAAGATGAGGACAATAGTCCAAATAATGTAAATAGTGTACATGTCACGTGTTTAATAAAAAGTATAAGTTTCAAATCCCTTTTGTTGAAGTTGTCATTTTACCCGCCAAACAAAAAAACTAACTAGTGATCACCTAGCCGAGAGAAGAAAGAGAGGAAGACTTTATTATGACTGTCTTAAGACCATCAACCAGCACCCACTTCCAACAAGGAAGAGTATACAACATTTTGGTTATTTGCTGCAGTGCCCAAGACCTCCCCAGAAGAGATTATATAACAAATACCTCTAAAACTGAATTCATTGGCTACAACCAGCAAGACTCAATACAATCTATCTTAGGTGAATCAATAAAATCTGTCAAACCTTTTAAATACCGAGGAAGCAAAATAAATTCTACTGAAAAAAGAAATGAAAATTCGCATAGCTAAAACCTGGGTTGCCTTGAATAAAATGGATGTAATCTGTAAATCTGATCTACAACCTCAAATGGAGATCCTTT
>OZ010575.1:33234348-33356848 GCA_963932145.1 Acanthosepion lycidas
TAGGAAGATCAATGAAGGCATAATATTGCCATCACTAGTGATCACTCCAAAAACATTCATAATCACCTTTAGATTCATCCAATTCTTTCTGAATCCTCAGCACTGTCCTCAGATTGACAAATAAACATTTTTAAATGTTCAGATTGGAGCTTCCAGCATGAATGTCAAGCAGTACAGTATGCTATTTCCCAATTTTTTGATGGATTGAATTGCATCATTGTGTTCTTTTTCTCACAGACAGACCCTACTATACTGTGCAGTCGACAAAATCAAAAACAAACAAAGCACATGCACAAAATTGAAAATTAAGATAACGATAATTTACCCATCACACCCTGTATATAAATATATATGAGTGTGTATATATATGTATATATATATACACACACACATATACGTATGCATATATATTTACACACACACACACACACACACACACACACACACATGCAAATATGTTTGTGTGTGTAAATATATATGCATGCATATATGTGTGTGTATGTATATATATATATATATATATATATATACATACATACATATACATACATAAATACATACACATATATATCATTTTTGGCGTTAAAAATTACGTCAGAAAACGACATTATTACGTCATTATTTTTGCACTAACCTAATAATATCAGAGAGAGCAATAGAAATGCAGAAGGATACACTCTCATATTTTATAGACTATGTAAAAGCATTTGACATAGTAAGGCACAAGGATCTACACTACAGTTCAAAAGTTTGAGGCCACCCATGGTAATTTTTAAAATTGGCCCAAAAAGTATTAGGTTGGTGCAAAAATAATGACGTAATAATGTCGTTTTTTGACGTTAGAAAATATGTCAAAAAACGACATAAGTTTCATAACTGATTCCATTCTTTTTTCAGTGACTCTAAGAGATCTTTTTCATTTTTATTTTCACTCTTCTGTCAGGTTAATCCCATGATAATTCTGAGGTGACTTTGAACTTTTGAACTGTAGGGTATTCAAAATGTTAAGAAAAATAGATCTGTTTGGAAAAGATGTTAGAAAAATAGATCTGTTTGGAAAAGATGTTAGAAAAATAGATCTGTTTGGAAAAGATGTTAGAAAAATAGATCTGTTTGGAAAAGATGTTAGAAAAATAGATCTGTTTGGAAAAGATGTTAGAAAAATAGATCTGTTTGGAAAAGATGTTAGAAAAATAGATCTGTTTGGAAAAGATGTTAGAAAAATAGATCTGTTTGGAAAAGATGTTAGATTTAGAACTTATACTGGAAGCAAACTGTCTGTGTACAGTTAGAAAATTAAATTAGCTACACAAAAATAGAAATGGACATAAGACAAGGTTGTGTCTTATCCCCAGATTTATTCAACCTGTACAGCAAAGCTATCCTAAGGGAGCTGGAGACCCTACCAGGATTTATTATTAATGGAATTAATCTTAACAGGATAAGATACATAGATGACACTGTATTGATGTCTGACGTGGAAAGAAAACAACAGGACCTCCTAGACACGGCATTGAAAGAAAGCAAGAAAAAAGGACTATCAATTGCAAGAAGACAGAAAGTAAGGTCATCAACAAAAGAAAAAAAAGGCCAAGATACTAGGTATGAATTGACGACGTCAACAGAAAGCAAGTACAGAAGGTTAAATATCTAGGAAAAGTTGAAAATGCAACCCCAAAATCTGACTATGCCTTGAACTAGCGAAAGGAGCGAAAGATAACGAAAGTGCTGAAAAATAGGAAGATTTCATTAGAAACAAAGAAAAAAGTACTGGACTGCTGTGTGATATCTATCCTCTTCTATGGCAATCTCCCCAGAGGCAAAGAGAAAACGGATAGGCAACAGAAATGTAGTTCTACAGAAGGATACTGAGAATTTGATGTACGGAGCAAGTAAGCAACAACAAAGTCCTAAAGAAAATGGTAACAAAAAGAACACTCATACTCAAAATTAGGAAGAGATAAATGAAATTTTTTGGACACATAATGAGGAAATAGGGATTGAAAAACTTAACACTCACAGAGCATATTAAGTGCAACAGAGATAAGGGAAGTCCGCAAGCCACCTACCTGATGAACTTGTGTGAATGAATGGTGGAACCAGAGGTGGGAGCCTTAGCAAAAGGAGAAAAACTGCTAAGGGTCACAAGAGATGGGAAGTTTTGTAGAGACATAATTCTCTATGTCCTGAAAGGATGCGGGATATAGAAGAAGTAAAGGAAAGTAAAAAGAAAATGATCTAAGATTAGGAAGATAGAATTCATAGTTGTGAACAAAAGAAACATGCCAAATTAATATATTGGGAACAAATTCATTACACTGAGATAATTAGTTTTTTATTTACTAAATGCACATACTGGATTTTTATAGAAGGACTGATATTATACAGCAGTTCAGTGTTATTTTCTTTGTTTCTAATGAAATTTTACTGTTTTTTAATACTTTTAGTTTTTGACAGGCTTCTTTTGCTATCCAAATACATCTTTGATTTTATTGTCATAATTTCCATCATATATTAAAACTTTAGACTTCTTTGATTTTGACATCTCCAATTTGCAGCTAACATCTTGAGCTGTCTCTCTTACTACTACTACTACTACTACTTCTTTTATGCACCATCTCCCTTCATGACATAGGTGATGATGGCTCTCCATTTCTTCCTGTCCCTTGTAGTTTTCAATAAGTTTTGTCTTTTTGTAATTTCTCCCAGACCCTGTTCCTTGTCCCACTTTCCCTCTGTCCTGTTAGTATCAGATTTTCTAAGCCCTTCTTTTTCATTACATGTCCCAGAAACTTCAGCTGCCTCTTCCTGATGTTAGGTATGAGTTTTCTTTTTGTTTTCATCCTCTCCAAAACCTCATTATTGCTCGCATGTTCAGTCTGTGGTATCCTTAGAATCTTTCTGTAGAACAATACCTCTGTTGGCTCAAGTCTCTTCTTCATCTTTGAGGAGACTGTCCAACATTTGCTGACATAAAGGAGAACAGATATCATACAGAAGTTCAGTACTCTTTTCTTTGTTACCAATGAAACCCTCCCGTCTCATAATACTCTGTCTAGCGTTAATCCTATATTCTGTGTTTTCATAATGCTAGACAATCACTTCACATATGAAGAAGAGAATTGATGCAACAGAAATGTAGTTCTACAGAAAGATGTTAAGAATACCACGGACTGAACATGTGAGCGATGAAGTTCTAGGGAAAATGGAAACAAAATGGACAATGTTTAGAATCAGAAAGAGGGATAGAGGATAACAGTGCATACCCTACCAAATGAGCTTGTGTAAATGATTGGCAGAACAGGGATTAGGGGAGATAACAAAAAGATAAAATTTACTAAGAGTGACAAAGGGCAGGAAATTGTGGCAAGCCATAATTGCCCATATCCTGAAAGGACACAATACATAGAAGGAGGAGTTTGTGTAAATGATTGGCAGAACAGGGATTAGTTGATATAGCAAAAAGACAAACTTTATAAAGGAGACAAAATTGTGGAGAGCCATGATCGCCCATATTCTGAAGAGACATGGTATATAACAGTGGCAGAACAGAGATTAGGAGAGATAGTGAAAAGACAAAATTTACTAAGACTTACAAAGCACAGGAAATTGTGGAGAGCCATGATCGCCCATATTCTGAAGAGACATGGTATATAACAGTGGCAGAACAGAGATTAGGAGAGATAGTGAAAAGACAAAATTTACTAAGACTTACAAAGCACAGGAAATTGTGGAGAGCCATGATCGCCCATATTCTGAAGAGACATGGTATATAACAGAGTGGCAGAACAAAGATTAGGAGAGATAGTGAAAAGACAAAATTTACTAAGACTTACAAAGGACATGAAATTGTGGAGAGCCATGATCACCCATATTCTGAAGAGACATGGTATATAACAGTGGCAGAACAGAGATTAGGAGAGATAGTGAAAAGACAAAATTTACTAAGACTTACAAAGGACATGAAATTGTGGAGAGCCATGATCACCCATATTCTGAAGAGACATGGTATATAACAGTGGCAGAACAGAGATTAGGAGAGATAGTGAAAAGACAAAATTTACTAAGACTTACAAAGCACAGGAAATTGTGGAGAGCCATGATCACCCATATTCTGAAGAGACATGGTATATAACAGTGGCAGAACAGAGATTAGGAGAGATAGTGAAAAGACAAAATTTACTAAGACTTACAAAGGGCATGAAATTGTGGAGAGCCATGATCACCCATATTCTGAAGAGACATGGTATATAACAGTGGCAGAACAGAGATTAGGAGAGATAGTGAAAAGACAAAATTTACTAAGACTTACAAAGGACATGAAATTGTGGAGAAGTCTGTAGGTGTATATTTATTAAAAATCTTCAACAAATACATTTATATAAAAAATTTTAAAATTATATCTCAAAAAAAAAAAATGAAACAAATGTATTTAATACTTGACACAAAAAAGAATCAAACAGAACTAATAGTTTTTCAAATAGACTTTGTTTGTAAAAACAGCTTCAAGTCACTGCTAGGGCACATGATGCGGTAAGAAGGCTTAGAAAATTTGACACTCAGTACATACACAAAGCAAGAGTGGCAGAGCGAAAACTGCGCATAACCTACCTAATGAGCTTGAGTAAATGATTGGCAGAACAGGGATTAGGAGAGATAGCAAAAAGATAAAAAATTTTAAGAGCTACAAAGAAAGGCAGGAAATTGTGGAGAGCCATGATCACCCATGCCATGAAGGGACACAGCACATAGAAGAGGAGGAACTGTAATATTGCAATTTCAATGTAACAATTGTCTTCAACTCTTCAGCCTATATTCAGAGCAGCAACTAAATTTGTCTATTTTTATTCTAATATCTATGTATCATTTGGTAGGCAAAAAAAAACTGTTGATTTTATAGATAATAGTCATTTCATTAAAATAACAAATGTTGTCTTTTATGAAAATTTAGAAAGTTAACCCTTTCCTGTCCAGGGCATTTTTGTGTGTAATATCCAAACATTCATGCTTGTTTTCTGATTTATAACAATTGCAAGGCTACTCAGCTTATTTAGCCAATGGAATGTGCTTATGTGTAGTGTTTCACATAATAAAAACATACAAATCATAAGTTATTTACACTACGATCTGTACATCACACGTGATGCAAAGGTTACAATCATTTTAATAAAGTGGAAAAATAGATGTCTTTCATTTGAGACCTTACATTATCAGTCAAGTGTCCTGTGATGCGCAAAATATTAGATTACCCCTTTCCTCAGATGTCCTACTCGATAATAGACTCTTATGTCATATGTCCTTAGTTTTGCATGTCCTGCGCATCACATATGATGTGCAGGACAAGCAAAGGGTTAAGGACGTTTTAAAATGGATAAGATATTGTTTAAACCTAACCGTAATATTTTCTGTGTTATTAAAATATTTGAATAACTTTGGTTCCTTAATAGCCATTTCCATAGATCATACAATATTATGACATTCTATTTTAACAAAACAATCATGTGAAGAAGAATTTTATCTTTTATGCATAAATTAAATAAAGTTGAAAATCAAAGACATTCTTATTTTAATATTAAATTTTAATATTTTTAATATCAATGAAAATTAAACACACGCGTAATGATCACGATTTATTGCATGACCGGGTGTGGTTTTAATACCATCATCGACCCCCTTCCCAGTCAGGAGGATGATTAGGGGCCCTGAGGTGTGCTTTGTGACTCTTGCTATCTTATCAACATTTGCTTTTTTTTCTACATACACTTATATGTTACAAATTAAATTAAGCTCAACTGACTATTAAAGGAGGAAAAATTTTCAGATTTTGACATCATTCTGGGGTCTTTTTTTTTCTAATCCAAACCCGTGAATTTGTTTTGCTCATGCTAAATCTCAAAAAACACTATATAAAATTCACTATTTTTCATCCATACTGTTGAACGTGTTAAAATTATTCAACATTTTAACAAAAAAATTACAAGTTGATGTTAAAAATTTCCATAAAACATTGATTTATTTAAGATGGAAATGATCTATTATGACATTTATTTAAGATGGAAATGATCTATTATGACATTTATTTAAGATGAAATGATCTATTATGACAGGTTTCTAATTTGTATTTGGATACATTGTATTTATTTTCAATTTATCTACTTCAATTTTTCACTTATATTGCATATGATCCATAATTGTACATAATTAGGTGACAATAAAATTTGTATTTTATATGAATACTACCTTAAGAAAAGTGAGATATAGTAGAGTAGAGAGCCCTGTATTATAGATTCGGTGGGTAGGGGCAAAATACCCTTGTTCCAGCCTTGCACCTGACCAGCTCCCACGATATGTCTCAGTTGCATGCCAACATCTTTGTGAATAATCTTCCAGTTCACTCAGTTGATTGATTGATTCATTTTTTTTTATGGCTTATCAACCACTGGCTTTTTAAAGCCAGAAAATATTTTTACATTGTAAGAATTTTTTTTATAGATAATAATGATTTAGTGATACAAGACTTACTAATTAACCCATACCTGGGGAGAAGAAGAGGTAGATTCATATATATCCCAAGGGTATTTGTGAATAAGTGAATATAACAAACCCAACTGGAACTGGAACTCAGCTGTTCCCAATTAACAATTCTGAGCCATTATCCATTACGTGACCTGCACATCCAAGCTTATAGCACCTGCTATTCCCAAGTGGTCACCTATCTAAGTACTGACCAGGATCAACATTGCTTAACTTTGATGATCCTATGGGAACTGGTGTTTCAACGTGATATGACCATAAACCATACCACATGCGCATCCATGCATACTACACCTGGCATTCCCAAACAGTCACCCATCCACGTACTGATCAGGCTTGACATTGCTTAACCTTGGTGATCATATGGGAACGAGTGTTTCAACATGATATGGCCATAAGCACTGTAGGATTGTAGTGAAAAGATTGTTGGTTCTTGTGATGTGGCCATAACAATTCTCACACAGAAATATAAATAAATAAAAATCGTTTTCAAAAGTTACAAAAAATTAAGTTTGAATATTTTTTTCTTTTACGTTCTTCACAAACAATATTGATCGTTCATCTGTTCGTTTTGTCTTCCTTCTGGACTATCAAATGATTTCCTTTCTATTTTCATGTCTTTCTTTAATTTTTTTTTTTTTTTTTGGCTTGTAAAATTACTTTTATTATTTTCTTTGCCAATTTCGTTTTTATGACATTTATGAACAAGTAATGACATTTAAAGTAAGTTATTTTGAATTTTTATTATGATGGATATTCAAATATATCCGTGATTTTTTTCACAATAAATAATAACTAATTCGCAATAGATTTCCGAAACGCAGTATACACTGCATCTCACCCAAATAAGAAAGATAGGCTTATGGCTAGTTTAGATATTAAATGCTTATATACTAAAAAGGTATTAAGGATAAAAGCTCATTAAATCAGCTTCATATACAGGGGCTTCTCACTTCTGTTCTAGGAACCCTTCCCTGATTGACTATATCTTCAGGTATGTAGCCATACTCACTATGCTTGGCTAATTGTGGGTTAGTGAGGCTATTTAACTTGTACTTGGAGGTTTTGAATTCAGAATTGTCCTTCTCTTAGACTAGTTGCCAAGGCTATAGGATAAAGTTTGTTCTCTTATTTACCCATAGCTGGCAGCAAGAAGATAGATTTATTCCATTCTAAAAGGTACTTGAATGTAAGTGAATGTAACAAACTGAAATGGAATTTCTCAATCTGAGCTGCTATCCATTTACTTCACTGTGCCTCCTTACACACTAATGTACCAGTTAATAAATGCTTCTAAAGAAATATCTAGTAAAATAAAAGACTAACTAGTCCCTATTGATTGATAGACAAAATTATAAGGATTTACTGACTTATTACAAACCACAGCATTGTAACCGGGAACTAAGGAAACAGGAGCACCATTTCAACTCTTGTTCAAACATGGAAGTACCATGTCAGCCATATTGTGTATGTGTATGTGTAAATAAAAAGCAGGAGTATTGCTTTTGCAAACAAAAGCCACTAGACTAAACTGCATTGTCATTGTTATTACAGACCCCCTTGCCAAGTTATGACACACGATTATTTGATTTTCAATAATAATTGCTATAGACGGGAATTAGGTTTACAGATAGGGTTACCTTTTAGTAGTGTATTAGCATGTTTTTTCTTAGAATTCCTAGAAACTGACCCTTTCTAATATATTTTGTCTATTAATTGCCAGTCTTTTGAACATGAGTAGAGGTTTATCGCTTACTTCCTGTTTAGGATTGGATTTCCAGTTCCTTCTAAAGTCTACTTCAGCTCCATACTCCTAACGCTTGTCCTTTCGTATACTAATATAAATCCATACAATAACCCTCTACCTTGAGTGACTCTTGGGCCTTATATTGGGTGAACATTAGTAAACAACAAACAAAAAAAATCAATATATTTCCTATATATCAATGATGCTTTTTTAAAATATTAATATATAATAAACAATATTAGCTGATCTTGTAGATAACCTAAACAACATTGATCATATAGTTGAATTTACGTATGAAATGGAAACAAAGAATACATTACCTTTCCTTGATATCATGTCACAATGTACTGATGATGATCTGAAACTAAGCATCTATCAAACATACACCAAGAAAAATTATCTCATAAATTTCTACTCAAACTAATACAACAAATTATATTTTGGAATAGTTATGTTTCTTGATAATCTATAATGTTTACTTGATGAAGAGTAAATAATTTGAAAAGATATTTCCTTTCTTTACAAAGGAGCTGCTGATTCAATGTTGGATATTGAAGAATAATAATGATTAAAAAAAAACAAACAAATAATAAGCTGAATGATTATGTCTAAATTAAATAACTAGATCTGTCAAGGGCAAAGTGGGGCCTACAGGCCACATGTGGCTCATTTCAATTTCTGAATGTATGTGGTTAGGCATGAGTAAATCTGAGTGAACAAGTGAATATTAAACAAAATTTTAATAAAGCTTATTTTCCTCCTTAGAATGAGTGAATTAATGATAATTATAATTGTTATAATTATTTTATTATAATTATTTTTGACACTATAATCAATTTTTATTTACTTATTTTTTATAGACATGCCACTATCCTTTAATCATCAAATCATCTTTGCCCTCTATCAACATGGCTGATGCTAACTTCTAAGAAAGCAACAGTGCACCTTCTTGGTTTAATCATTTCTAATGACATGAAGTGATTATATTGAATCAATTGCTAGGTTTGCTGCTAGGAAAGTTGCTTCACTGTGCCATGAAAGACAATTTTTCTCACAGGAATCCATCTTACACATTTATAAATTTACCATTTATCAGTGCATTGAATGTTGCTGCCATATCTGATCTGGTGCTCCAGCTATATATCTTGACAAAATCCAGAGTCTGTAAGGTTATCGATCCAGACCTGGCATCTCAACTTGGGTCATTTTCCTACCACAATAGCATGACTTCCTTATGTCTTATAAGGAAATGGTTAATACTACCATTATATTTCATTTAAGATCTGTCACTAAATGATCAGATATTTGACAATTCTCTACTGAGGAAGCATGGATTAATGCAATGTTTTTTTTGTTTGTTTCCTCCATGTATCGGATATTACTGCCATATTTGGTCTGGTGCTCTGGCTATATATCCCAAGATTCTTGACAAAATCCAAGGAAGTGTCTCTAATGTTATCTGTCCGAATCTGACATCCTGACATCCGCCATGACATGGTTTCCCTCTGTCTTTTCTGAAATAATTTCAAGGCAGATTTTCTAATGAGCTCTCCTCCTTGGTAGCTTGACAATATGAATTAAAAATTTTTAAAATAATGTTTTGAAATTGCTAAATAAGTAGGTGGGTAAGTATAAGTGAATATATTAATATGGATAATATGTTTTTAGTTTATTTTCAAAGAACTCAAATAGTTTGTGACAATAATGCTTTTTATATGCAGTTTGCCAGAAATTTCATAAAAAGACAACATAAAATAACTTCAAGTACTATTTTGATTCTTGTATTTTGGGGTATTTACTTCTATAAAGGTTTGTTCTTTCATCAACCATGTTACTTGTAGGTCTGTAGTAATTCTAAACATATGAAATACCTACACAACTTCAGATGTAACCATAAGTTCTAATCTAATAGTTTCTTTTCTCACACTTCTCACCTGTGGAACTCTTTTCTATTTTTTATTTCCCTGCCACTTAAAATCTTCAAAAATTTAAATGCATTGTCAGTCGTCATCTCACGTATTACTGAAACCTGTTCTTTTATTGTCCCTTCATTTCACTAACATTTTCTCATTCTCTGTTCCCGACCATGTGTCTTGCTTGGCATTAAGTTATCTTCTGTCTTCTTAATTCCTGTTTTTTTATTGTTCTTTTGGCACAACTTGGACCTTCATGCCCACAAAAAAATGTCGAAAGGACAGTTTCTCCATTGACACTGCTATTATTTTAACTACCTTCACTCCTCAGCCATGTTTATTGTTTTAAAAAGGGATTGATATGAAATTTGCCAGAAATTTCATAAACTACAACATAAAATAACTTAAAGTACAATTTTCACCGGTTTTTATTTTGGGATATTTTATACTTAACACAAGGGTTTGTTCTCCCATGTTATTTGTAGGTCTGTACTAATGCTAAACCTAAGAAAGACCTACACAACTTTGGATGTAACAATAAGTTCTATTCTAATAGTTTCTTTTCTCATACTTTTCACCTCTGGAACTCTCTTTTGATTTCTTACTTCCTTGCCACCTAAAATCTTCAAAAATTTAAATGCAATGTCAATCACCATTTTCTGTCTTCCTGAAACCTGTCCCTTCTCCTCACTACATCTTCTCATTCTCTTTTACTCCCCAGTAGCCCCCATGCATCCTAGTGGCATTATCACCTTGCTTAGAGTGAAATGATAAAATAAAAATAAAAAAAAAGTGTCACAATTAGAAATGTGAATACAAAAATATATACATGTATATAAATGGTTATTTCAAATTTAATTTTACATACAAAAAAATACTTTTGATCAAAGCATCCTAATAGCTTCTAATTGATTGATTGATTTGTTTTTTATGACTTATCAACCCTTTGTCTGTAAAGCCAAAGCATATTTTGAATTGCAAGAATAATTCTTGTCTTGCAAGTAAATATTGCTTAAACAGTTTGTAAGAATAACAAATGCAGTTTTTACTATTTAACCCATAGCTGGGACAGGAGATGAATTCATAGATTTCTCCATGGTATTTGCACTTAAGTGAATATAATAAACCTAAATGAAATTTGAACTTGGCTCTCCAATTTCCTATTCCAAGCTGCTATCCATTACACCACCTGCACATCCTAATAGCTTCTAAGAAAAATAATTTTTAGAATTACATTTCATGTGAAGAATTCTTGCATTAGTTTTAATTTCTTTATCCTATTTGTCTTATATTGAAGGAAGTATCGTTGGTACACGAATTCATTAACTCCATTTTCAGCAGATGCAGATGTAATTTCACTAACGCATAAAACAAACGAATTCCTATTGTTAAGAAGAGCACAGATTTAATTACAAGGTTAACGAACTTTTAATTATTTTCAGCAGTTCTTTAAGTTGGACATTACATTTTAAATGTAAAATTTGCCTTTTTTTAAAAATACTTGTAATATTCTTTCTATTTGAAAAACTGATTCATAGTAAACATTAGGTTGTTTTAGTAAATAGCAAGAAAAAAAATCACTATTACTTCTAATAATCAATAAATTATTACCCATCTCTCTCTCTCTCTCTATATATATATATATATATTCATCATTACACAGAAATTACTGTAACTTCTGTGTTGCAATGAATACATATTTTTAAATAATAATTATAATATTATTCTCTAATGTGTATCGAGCACTGTTTTTAAAAATAAATGCTAAGGAACTCTAGATTATAAATCTGACTGTTCTTTCTTTTTATTTTTGTGTGTGTGTGTGTGTATATATATATATATATATATATATATATATATATATATACACTTTATTCTTCACCAGTAGCATGACAGTTTCATAAGGTAATCTTCAGGTGCTAAGTAGAGTCTGAACATTAGATAACTTAAATTTTAATAAGAATCCATACTTCAACAGTCCATATATTATACAGAGATTTACTGATTTTTAAAGGAAAAAGAAAAACAAAATTTATATTTAAAATAGACTAGATTTATATTTTAAATTTAAAATAAACATGACTTTATTTAAAAATAAATGAAGAGTAATGAAGATTGTGACCTGAAAGAAACTCCAAGTCATGCTACTGGTGAGGAAAAAATGTATATTTATTAATATATACTTAATATGTATTTAATATCTCTTTTATATTACATCAAACAGTATTTTATTAACACCACCACTCAATTCATTTATATATATATATATATATATGTGTGTGTGTGCATAAAAACTTCAGATAGAGTATCATCTGTAAAAGGACAATATGAATAAAATCAAAATGAAAACTTAGTGAATGTATTTCGTCATCTGAGGGACTTTATCAAGGCAAATGCAAAGATTTTATTTTGTAACAAGTATTTATATACGTCAGCTGAGTTTTTTGGAGTTTTTTTTTATGTGAGGAGCTAATTATATTGAGAAGTGGAGTTAACACTTTGTTTAATGTGCTGTCTAGTTTATGTGGGGTGGCTGCCTATCACTGATATAATGGGTCTCATCGGGATGTCCGGTTTATACAATTTTTGGTAATCCATAAATTGTGGATGTTTTTGGGTGGTGATTGATGAGTTTTAGGTAGGAATTGGCTTTATGTTTTTTTTATTAATTTCTTAGTTTAGGAATTTTTTCAATCTCTCCATTCCTGAAATAACTACTACTTTCCCATGACTATATGACTAAAAAATTCTTTTAAAAAAATTAAAAGAATACATTTAAATTCATAACCTCATGTTATTTAAAAATATGTAACACATAAATTAATTCTAAACTAAAATTTAAATACTAATTTGTATTAAAAAATTTCAAGAACATCACTTACTTTCATTTATTAAACATTGAATTGTGTCACTTTGTGTCCTCCATAATTTATCTGACTTTCCAACAAAGCTGATAAATATTTATGAGCATTCCTAGATTTAAAAATGTTCAAGAACATTTTTGCTCTTATATATAAATACTTGTTACAAAATAAAATCCTTGCATTTGTCTTGATAAACATGTTGGCTAAGATAAGTTTTCCTTTTGTCTTCATTCATATATATATATATATATATATATATATATATATATATCCAGGTATAGGATTGGTGTATACGGAATAAATTCCTATAACCAACAATTACTATTCTTAAGAGAGTGCTCAATACAGAGTAGAACAAATATAATTATTTGTTGTTGCTCACATGTTCAATCCAGGGTATTCTCAATAGAACCACATTAATGTTGCTTCAAGTCTCTTCATTTTTGATGAGATTGTCCAGCATTCACAGCCATGTAGGAGGACTGATATTATTTAACAGTTCAGTACTCTTTTCTTTGTTTTTAATGAAATTTTCCTGTTTCTTAATACTTTGATTAACTTTTATAAGGTATCTTTTGCTATGCCAATGTGCTTTCAAATTTCAGTGTTGCACTTTCCATCCTCTATTGAAACACTTCCTAGATATTTAAATTTTTAAATTTTTGTACTTGCTTGATTTTTGGGATCTCTAATTTGTAATTTTCATGTTGGACTGTTCCATTTGCTAACAACTATGCATTCTGTCTTCTCGCAATTTATGTTTTGTTCTTTTTTCTTGCTTTCCTTTACTACCTTTTTTGTAGGAGTTCTTGAAGTTTCTTTTCTGTATCTGCTATCATCACTGTGCCATCAGGGCTGGTTTATTTTGGAACTCTGGTATTGCACTCAATTTGAAAGTTGGGGTTTGACATTGTAAATAATAAAATTGTTTTTTCCCAAATCAATACCGGTTTTTGAGGAAATGAGATAAAAGATCAAGTTTAGGTTCAAAATTGTAACATTGGAATTTCATTCCAGTTATAAGTGAAAGCCTTTAGCCTAAACAATGTGAATAGTTTAAATAGTTAGAATCCCTCATCTCAGAAATGTAGACAGTGAAAGCTTTATTAGACAACCTTATAAAATGTATGATTTACTGAAGCTTTACAAACTGTATATGGACAAGATGCAAGGTACATGTACACTATTACTTAATCATTGTGCCATCAAATAAAACCCTAATTTAATTCAAAGGGAAATTATACTGAACAATTCAGCTATATTATGATGTAATATAATATACAGTGCAGTAATTTTAGTGTGATTTTTCAATAAGCAATGCAAATTTAAAACATTTTGACTAATAATTTGTGTTCAGCAGTATCATGGTGTTATATACACTTTTATCTATTTGTTTTTATTAATTATAATCTAAAAAATGATCTAAAAAATTTAATTCATTGAGTAGCTGTTTTTGTAATCTTTTTACAATTTGTTTCAGACAGTTTTTACTTATCAAATACAGTAAAAAATTAGATTTTGCTTATGGTGATTCATAATTCTGGTTTGAATATATTTTTCATTCAATGTATCTAATACAAAAATATCAACTTTATTTGCATTTAATTCTTGAAATAATAAAATTTTGAAGTCAGTTTGTAAGCAAAAACCTGCAGAAATTAGGAATTTTTGTACATTTTTCAGATGATCTTTAAAATTAAATGCTCAAAAATTGGTAAAAGCTAAGAATCTAATTGTTGGTGTCACTACTTATCACATCAAACCACAGCTTTTACGTCAAAAACCGACATTATTTTTGCATCAACCTAATATTTAATGAATTTATTTTCTATCTGTATGTAGGTGCTTTGCAGGTTATGGATTAATCTAATATCCTTCTTAAATATATCAAGGCTACTACGCAGATCCAACAGTTATAAGTAAGGCCACAGTGTGAAAGAATATAAGCAAAAGAAAAATATTATTAAGGAGTGAAAACAATAAAAGAACAGATATTATGAAGACAGAAGATAATTTTTTAAAATGACCAAAAGGCAAGAAGCCAAAAGTAAGTTCCACAAACAAGAAGTGCGATAAAAGAAACTGTTAGCATAGAATTTACAGTTACATATAGCCATTTCAACTGTAAATTGGTATAACCTTGTTGCCAATTGAGTACTCTAATAAAATTCATAAAATCTAGGTGCTATAGAAAAAAGTTAATCAGAACAATTATCATGAAAGTATGTTATGTTTGGTATATGACTCTGTGTAGTAGCAGTCGTAGCACTGTTTTCCATGCTACGTTTAGCAAACAGGTTTGCTAAGCAGTGCCCTTATGTTCACCAGTTGTTCTCTATTTATACTTGTCTATTTCATTTGCATACGATAGTACAGTATTTATAGAAAAGGAACAGGGAAGCTAAATTATGGCAGTAGTAACGTGATGGAAGTTAAGATTCCAGAAACCACAGGTTGTCTGTGTTGCATTCAAAGTCAATGCATTCATATTCACACAAATAATCTTGTAAAGGTATGAATAAATATCTCATCCTCTTCAATGCAGGTTAATAACTGGCAGACTAGGCCCTCTAGTTTTGGTTTGTAACCACTTGAGGAGAAGGATAAATTCAAAGAAAGTTAGGTGTGGAGCTAGCAGCTCCACCTTGTAAAATCCTACTTACTATGGAAACCAAACTGCAAATACTATGATGAGGTTGTGGCCCTGTACTCAACTAGGAATCTTCAGAGTTAGCAACATATCTACAAAAGAAAGTGGTAGATATTTTAACTGTATTAAAACCAGTTTTCAAGTAGACATCTATGCAGATGACCCCCCACCATTTACTCCTGTCTCAAAAGTAAATCCAGCAATGGTGACAAAACTAACCAGGTCATTAATCTCAAAAAGGACTTCCAATCAGTGGTTAACTGGGGCAAGAAATGGCTTGTAAATTTTAATGCCTCCAAAATGAAACTACTCTCATCTAACCACCATAGAGAAACTTTCCTGGCCACTATCAGCATGGTTGATGCTCAATTTTTTCAAGAACCTCTCACTGCACCTTTTTGGCCTCACATTTTCCACTGACTTGAGGTGGAACAACTACATTGAATCAATAGCTACATCTACCACAAGGAAAGTTGGTTCTCTATGTCATGCCAGAAGGTTTTTCTCCTCTGAGTCCTTCCTACACATCTACAAACATACCATTCATCCATGCATTAAATACTGTTTCCATATATGGTCTGTTGCACCTTGTGTTCATCTCAAGGTCCTCTACAAAATCCAGAGAAGGATCTGCAACATAGTCTGTCCTGACTTGGTATCTATACTCCACTCACTTTCTCATAGATGTGATGTGGCTTCCCTCTGTCTTTTCTACAAATATTTTCACAGTAACTGCTCTGGTGAGCTTTTTTCCCTGGTGCTTCAACTACATGAATTTAAGCATTCTACTGGGCTGGCATCTAAGCCCCAGCCATCTCCTGGTCAAACAGTTAAGTGTAACTTCCACTTAGCCTCCAACAGCTTCTTCTCTCACACTTCCCAACAGTGGAACTCCATTCCTCTTACTTACTTCCCTGATAACAAAAATCTTCAAAGATTTAAATACAACATGAATCATCATGTTCTGATGCCTTGATCTCCATTCTTCTTTTTATCCTTTCCTCAATTCCTGCTAGACCCAATTTTTACACTTACTTTCACTCTCTGTAAACCCTTACATACTAGTGGCACTCCCACCTTGTTTGGTGTGAAATACTTTAAAAAAAGGCATCTGTAAGCCTAGGTTTTTAGGGTATAGTTAAATAGACCAATGTTGTTCTGTTCTTAGAACATAGATTGACCAAGATGACCAGAATTTGGCAGCTGATCTTACATCTAACCTGAGTCAGTGGCAGTGGGGAGGGGATAGCTTGTAACTTTCAATACTTCAAGAACAAAACTCATCATTGAACTGACACTAAATCTTACTAATCATGATGAGCGATTGTGCTCTCAAAGAGGTTCTTTGTTTTAAGTAGCTATTGGGACCCAATTTCAATGTAGACTTCAAGTGGAACTTATATGTATATGATGCATCACTAAAGATGATGGAAAAATGGTCAGCTTCTTATACCATTCTAGAAAATACCTGACTTCACCTGCCACGCTCTATCTTTACAAGTATCAGATCAGATAAAAAAAAAAGTATTATTGTCATATCTGCACTACAGTTGCCAAATTCTCTCTTTCCAGCTGTGACAAAATTCATTTATGTGACCTTGCAAGAGATGAATTATTTACAATCCTTCAATAAAATCTAAAGAAAACAAAAGGAAGTATGTGAAAGAAAGAGAAAATGTGACAATGAAAGAAAGTGAGAAAACAGAAAACAAAAGAAAGAAACAGTAAACAAAAGAATAAGAAAATGATAAAATGAAAAAAAGAAAGAGAAAATGAAAAAAGAAAACAAAAATAAAGAGAAAATGAAAACGAAAGAAAAATAAAGAAAGAAAAGTAAAAAAGAAAGAAAGAAAAGTAAAAAAGAAAGAAAGTATACAAACTGAAGGAGAGTAAAATATATCTGAAAGGAGAAAAGGAGTGAATCAGACAAAAATGTAAAAACAGAAACAAAATACTAATTCCACATCATTGAACAAAAAAATATATAGATGTTTGTAAAAGTTTCCAGTGGAACAAGTTTTCAATTGTGAAAAGAAAGCTTAGAAAATTTGATACTCACAAGACAGATTGAAATCAAGATTCCCTCATAGAAGACAATAATGCATAATCTACCTAGTGAGTTTGACAAAGGCAGAACAGGGTTTAGGAAAGATAACAAAAAGATAAAATTTATTAAGAGATACAAAGGACAGGAAATTGTGGAGAGCCATGATCACCAACATCATGAAAGAACACAGCACATAAAAAAAAAAAAAAAAGGAATTATTTCTTCCTTTCTTTCTTGCATTTTGAAAATTTTAGATGAGGAAAGTTAATTCTAATCTACCGTACAGAAAACAGGTGACTACTTTAAAACAATACCTGAAAATATTTACACTATTTATATTCCACCTGAAGAAGGCTACAACATACAACAGCAGAAATGTTGTGAATATGATAATGAAGATGAGGACAACAGTTCAAACAATGTAAATAGTGTAAATAGTTACAATACTTCATCTCAGAAATATAGACAGTCTACGTGAAGATGAAAGGAATTTTACTAATCTGAATATTATCACATTAGAACACAACGCTGTTTGATACAGCTTAAATCACGAGATACAAACTGAACATATTGATTGAGGATAAGAAGAACGAAAAAGTGACTCAACGAAATAAAATCCATTCATTGTGCAATACCTCTTTCCAAAAATATACCCTATTCAACAAAGAAATTTGAACATAGTATAAGACAAGCAGGATTTTGTGTAGGTAGTAATGATAAACATAGAACCTGAACACCAAGGAAGATGAATGAAATGAAGAACGGTTTGTAAAGGCATTGTGGGACGCAGTTGCAGCAAGAAAGAACCATTAGTGGCATCTCAATTCATCAAGAATTTTCATTGTTAACAAATTTATTTTTTACTTGTGCAAGTAAATGCTTCTTAAATGGGATAATCTTTTGAGTTAAATCTAAATAAATACTAACTAAAGTCATCTGTTCTTTGTACGCATTAAGGGATATATAGATATGCATAACGACATGAATATGGTTACCCAGACACACACGTGTACACACATTTAAATTATGCAAAAAGGAAAATAACACTGAATTGTCATTTTAACAGATATATTTACTAAAAGTGTTTTATCAGAGGAGGGAAATGTGACACTGAAATCTGAAGGTATATTGGCATAGCAAAAGATGCCTTCCAAAAGTCAAGTAATGTATTAAGAAAGAGGAAAATTTAATTGGAAACACAGAAAAAAGTCCTAAAGTATTATGTAATGTCAGTCCTCCCATATGTCAGTGAATGATACCATGTCATCAGAGATAGAGAAGAGACTTGATGCAACAGAAATGTGGTTCTACAGAAGGATGCTGAGAATATTGTGAACTGAATACATGAGCAATGAATAGCATCAGAAGATAATTGAAACTTCTCAAGGAAGTTGGGAAGAACCATGATTGTTCATGACCTGCAGGGAAACAGCACATAGAAGAATACTGAATGAGTGATAGCTTAATGAAAACCTTTTAAATAGCACTTTCCATTTTTTTAAAGTTAAACACCTGTGCAGAGATTATTGAAATTATTATTATTGCATTTGATAGCATTAAGAATGCAAGTACATAGTGTTGCATCTACCAGTACCAAGAAGTTCCACTGAACAAACTCACTACATATAATCACACACCATCATTTATTCTTCCTTGACCAATGTGTATGACAGATATTAGGTTGGTGCAAAAATAATAATGTAATAATGTCGTTTTTTGACGTTATATCATTATTTTTGCACCAACCTAATATATATATATATATATATATATATATATATATATATTAAGCTGTTAGATCCTCATATGTCAAAACCAATGGGAGAGTTCATATTACTGACATAAGTTCATAATAAATTGCCTATTTGAAGAATAATACATATCAATGAAATCAACTTGTATCAATATAAGCTCAGCTGAGAAAATGTAAACATCAAGTTATGACTGCATTCACAGCAACCTTTATCTTTCGCCAAACTTTCATTAATGAATAAAAGACAGAATAAAAAAAATGTTGAAAGTGGAATGTACTATCATACATTATTGTACTGTTATTAATGTGATTGTCGATGAAGTAAATAGTCATTAGTACACCAGGCTGTTTATAAGTGTTTAGATTTAGGAAGAGAAAGAAAAAGAAGAATCAGTATTTGCAAGAGATCATGTGATGAAATGTAAACAAAACAATGGTTTCCCTTTTAGGGGACATGTGTAGGAAAAACATGATATAGAACGGGTTTTGTTATTTTGAAATTCTAAGGATATAGTAACAACATTTCTAATAACATCATCTTTATATAATCAATAAGCAGTTAATTTATACTACAGATATAGGATAAATTCATGAAAATTTGCAATATTTTTTCATTTGTCAACTTATGAGGAAAGATATTGTCTATATATATATATATATATATATATATATATACACACATTAGGTTGGTTCAAAAATAATGACGTAATAATGTCGTTTTTTGACGTATTTTTTAACGTCAAAAAACAACATTATTACGTCATTATTTTTGCACCAACCTAATATATTAAGCAGTTTAGTGTTTTATCATTACTCATGTTTTTTTCAGTTACACTTCTCTTCTTTAGTTTTCAGTTGTTTAATATATTCAAACTTGGCATATAAAAGACAAATTCTCATCTAAAATATACAAAAATGAAAATAACACTAACATCTCATTTTAACAGATATATTTACCAAAATTACACAAAAATATCTTGAAACACCAAAGAGTAAATTTATTCAATAAAATCGCCATTGACTTGAACCACTGCCTCCAGATGACTTCAGAATCTCCTGCAACTCTTCTGGATGGTTTCCTTGTTTACGTTGGTGAATGCTGCCATAATCATTACCTTGTTCATTTTTGGTGTTGCAATGAGTTTTGTTGGTCTCTCACTCAACTGTACCCCACGCATAATAATCAAGGGGGTTGCAGTCTGTGGAGTTAGGTGGCCAGAAGAAATGGGTGATGTGGCTGCAGAAATTGTATGACAGTTGGGTTCTCTTGTTTGTGTGGCATGAAGCAGAGTTCTGTTGCCAGACATAGGATGTTCCAGATGCCACCCTCTTGCTCCAGGGCAACACTGCCTCCTCAATGCATTTGATGTAGGCCTCTGTGTTGAGGCCCTCACTAATAAATTTGGGAGTTCTTTTCTTATGAGGACGATCAGAGTGAGTTTTCCTATCTGCTGTGTCTGCGTAATCACCATTAGACTCGTACAACTATTTTTGAATCCTCTGCACTGTCCTTAGATTGACACCCAGATGCTGTGAAATATTCATATTAGAGCTTCTGCCATGAATAATAAGCAATAACGCAGCTATTTCCAAATTTCTGGCAGGGTAAATTGCGTCATGGTGCTCTTTTTCTCACAGATGGTGCCCAACTGACTGTAATATACTGTACAGTTGACAAAATAAAAAAACAACATGCATGCATAAAATTAAATATATAATATTGTGAAAATTTACCTACTGCACCATGTGCACACACACACACACACACATATATATATATATATATATATATAATCTTATAAATACAAGTAAGTATACTTGTCCAGAAAAGCCTTAGGTGTATTGGCTTGTAAATGAACACACCAATACCCAAGGAAAAATAAAGAATAAAAAAAGAAAGACTTAGAAAACAATCGACCAGAATCTATATATATATATATATATATATATATATATATATATATATATATTCTGGTCGATTGTTTTCTAAGTCTTTCTTCTTTTTTTTTTGGTATGTACAAGACAAATTATCATCTAAATTATACAAAAATGAAAATAAAACTAACATCTATTTAGTGTAATAGCAGTATATATATATATACTGCTATTACACTACTAAAAAAGACAACAAGCTGGTGTTACCAACAGACAACTTACCAGATGACCTAATATTTTACACAAGAAAAATCATGAACAAGGAAAGAAAAAAAGAAAGACCAAAAGACAAACATCATTAAACTAAAGTACTCAACACATAGACTATCAAGACAAAATGGAAATCACTTCACAATGTCAACCTTCCACAAAAGAGAGTTCAAATTGTTACTCAAATTTCATGTTCTCATGATCTTCAGATGATATATGTATGTCTTGAGTCCTTGCTTACATATTAAGAAATTCCTCTTAAGCACTTTTGAGTTCATTTCAATTAACCTTCACCGAAACATTTATAATACCTTTGCTTTTCTTCACTTCCCACTTCTTCTCCTCCTCCTCCTTCCTTCCTTTACATCCTCCTCGTCCCTTTTATCATTGTGTGTTTGTTTATTTAAAAAAATAATATAGTATTCATTAGTTTTTTGTTTTGTTTTTAAAATAAAGCATTAAGAGGTCATTTGATAAAAATTATTTGAGGATATCATAAGATTGAAACCAAGGTAGAAGATTCAACTGACCTCCTGATTTTGAAAGTATATATATATATATATATATATATATATATATATATGTGTGTGTGTGTGTGTGTACATATGGTGTGAGTAAAAATTTGATATGCCAGAAACTTACATCATTTAGCATCCTCCATGTGGAATAGATTTTTGCAACATATGACTAAAATACAGGCCAAATATGTTTTAACATTTTGAATTGATACAAATTTTATTGATGGTATGTTGGTGTATTTTGATGTGAAGGGTTTCCAGAATTTTTAATAGTTTTTTTGCAGTTGGATTGTCAAGTAATATTGTATTGTCAACCAAAGCCTGACAGAAATTAGAAGTTTTGTTTTGTTTACAAATATGTGTTAAAATACCTTTTAACTGTAATATCATTTTAGCCACATGCTAAAATAAAACTATTTCAATATCAGTATACAGGAGTTCATATTAGTAGGTTTGTTATACTTAACACTAAAATTCACTTATGAACTAATGCTACCTAACAAGATCTCATTCCTTGACATTGAAATAGAGCTAAAATTCAATAAATTTAGCATTTACCTGTATAACAAACCTACTACTATGAACTCCTTTATTCTAAATTATGATAGCCAATACACTGAAAGATATAAAATAGCAGTGATAACTAACTTTGAAAAATTGGGCATACAAAAATTCCTCTTCCCAAAGAATGTTTCTAAGCAAACTAAAACACATAAAACAAACACTAGTCAACAATAATTTTCCCAACTACATCATTGATAAGCAAATAAAATTATTCTTACGAAAAATACACAATGCCAGTAACAAAAATACAACACCACAAAACATCAACATATTTTATTGCAACCAGATGAACAATAATTATAAGCAAGATGAATTTGCTATACAGAAAATCATTAAACACCATATTTCTACAGTAACTCCCAGAAAACATAAAGTTCATAATATATTATAGAAAATGGAAGACCACAAACCTTGTCATCACAAACTGAAATAACCTTATCAAATCTAAACTAGCAGTAACCAATATAGTGTACCAATTACAATGCCCTGTACAAGACTGTGTCACTTGTCAAAAACCAATGACCTATATGGATGCCCCACTACCTCACTGAGTAGAAGACTTACATGATACCTGTCACAGTAATGTGTTATTAATCAACTTTTATTAACTCATAACTACCAAAAACCTTTAAGAAAAATTTGAGTTGATAATACAAGGATCCTTTTCAGGTCACAAAGTCATAAACATCTAATCCTTAAGGTGGCTCTGCTTATTAAACTTTATTTTCCCACTATTAATCTGACACTATTTAGGAGAGGAGACAATGTGTTAAAAGTGCTCTAAAAACAGAAGTCTTGCCCTAGTCAACTGGCCATGCACAGGGCATGACCACCAAGAAACACACAAACCACTCAAACTCCACACTGTATAATTACAATGTAGCAGCCATACACAGAATTTGCCCATCCAAAAACACATCCTTAATAATGGCTAGAGAAGTAGCTGAAAGTGCTTGAAACATTTATAACTACGGACCAATTCCTATATTCTTTAACCCCTGAAAAAACAGAAAAATGTTAGATTGCTAAAAAACTCAAAAAATTAATCAAATCTTCCTTATCAGCCATTATCAATTAAACATACATGAAAGAAAAGTTGCTGCCCAGATACACATCAATTATATATATATATATATATATTTCATTGATAATATAAATACTACACAGGCTTTATACCCCCCCACACACACACACACATATATATATATATATATATATATATATATATATATATTTAATCATTTCAATTTTAGCAAGGTGACAATGCCACTAGAATGCAGGGTGTTACAGTAAATGAAAGAGAATAAGAAGACTGCGAATGGGCAGGATTGAGGAATTGGCAAACAAGGAACAGTGTCCAAGAAGACAAGATTGTGATGGACACTGCATTTGAATTTTTGAAAATTGTATTTGTCAGGCAAGCAAGAAATCGAAAGTGCAAATTCAGAAACTTTTAGTGTAAAAGCAGCAATTGTAACTAAGTTAGTTCAACAGTAAAACAGTAAGACTTAGTTGCCAATCTACTAATGGTTAAATTCATGTCGCAAAATATGTATTCTTTCTATTTATCAAATGTTGATTATCTATAAAGTATTTATCTCAATTATTTCCCTCCATTTTGTCTGTTTTTGAATTATAATTGTACTGGTGGTTAATGGGTCATAAAATGAAATCACAAAGTGAATTTAAGTCATGGTTAAGATCACAATTTCAGTTTTCTGATCAATGATCTTACTGGGAAAGGCATGAATCTGACTCTATGCATACTCAATCCCAAATCATCTTCCTCATGCCATCATTGAAATCAGGCCATGACAGAGAGAAAAAAAAAAAAAAAGCAAAGAATACTTTACAAGTTTTCATTTGGGATTGTTCAAAATCAGGTATGACTTGAATTCTAATGTAAAGATAATGATAGCTTTGTCTAAATTCCTTTGATGAATTATTAATTTTTTGACTAGTTATTTTCTCTTTTATTTTTTATTTTTTTTGCATTTAATGCTGAATGTAAAATGTCCTGTGTGTTTTCATGAAAAAAATAAATAAATAAAAGGCACACTTATAAGACTGTGTTTTAAGATATTGTTGCGGAAATGCTTGTGTTTATGTAGAAAACACGTATCTCCTTTTCCCCATAACAATTTCTGCTGACTTGAATGTGAGTCCAAGTAATAAATGAGTAACAAAAAACAACATAAATAACAATGTATCTAAAAACAAAATAAAAAAATGGACAAATTATTACAATTACAATAAACACATTTAAAAACTAGTTTTATAAAGCTTTTAAATTAGAGAAGGTGTTTGTGCATATGAAATTTCTGTTGGTCTGTGTGATAGACACAGATTTGAAAGAGTACAAAAAGTCATGAGAGGAAAGTAAGACATCGAAAATAAATGTCCCTCAGTGGGGGATGCTTTTTCCCTATGTGCAACTACATCTTATAGCCAGAGTTGTAAAAAAGGAAAAAGAATGAATGAGAATCTTTTTGCCTAATTATAAGGTTAAGGAGGGTCCCCTAGGACCTTTTAGGAAAGTCAATTGGGACAACTCACAATATTCAACATATTTATGTGAAAGAAAAGTCTAATTAGCTACAGCTAGTGTATCTTCCTTTTTCTATTCTTGTATACAGTCATTCCATTTTCATTGTAGCTTTCACTGTCTAATCAATAGACAGGATAATATAATATCCAGAGTCTTTTTCTATTTAAATAAGCCAACACGTCTCAGTGGTAATTAACTGTGAGTCATCTAAAAGAGGTTAGAATTTCAAATTTTAAAAATAAAATCTTTAATTTAGAATCCATCATGCTTTCAGTTTCATCTTTCCCAATCATTACAATATAAAAAAAAAAAAAAAATCTGAAGATGATTTTAACAAAAAATTTTTAATTATTAGGTTGGTGCAAAAATAATGTCGTTTTCTCACATATGTTACTATGTGAGAAAACGACATTATTTTGCACCAACCTAATAGAAATTAAATATAAGTAAAAATGTACTGCCTGAATGAGAACAGCATTTATCATTTTTAACCTTAAAAATTGATGTATTTTTAAGAAGTTTATTTCTCTTTTTCCAAGGAATGATGCATTACCTAATTATAAAATCCTATGCTATTAAAAGCAATATACATTCTAAAACCTAATTTAATGTAAAAGAATATGGTAATAATAATGTTGAAATAGCCGTTTCCTTACAGGAAACTTTAGACATTCAGCAAATGAATAGTTAGTGTTACTATCAGTTGAAATTCATAAAACCATTTCTCTTAAAGTTTTTCAAGAAAATAGGTTTCACATATATACAAATCAAAAAAAATAATATAAATCAATAATATATAGGAAATAAACCCTATTTCCAAAGCAATTAAGAGGGTTGTTCAAAAAGTTCTAAGCCTCACCCAGAAGGAGTTCAAGTTTTTCAGTATTTTTCAATATAGTCCTCCTTGACATCAATGCACTTGGTCCATTGATGCTTAAGCATTGTAATCCCATGGAAGAAGGTGACATCCTGCTCCTCCAAAAACTCTTCTACAGCACATATGATCTCATCATTGTTTTCAAAATGGTTACCATGCAGTTGGAATTTGAGTTTAGGAAACAGATGGAGCTATATCTGGTGAGTAAGGGGGATGGAGTAGAAATTCAAAGCTGCAGTTGGCTGCTTCAGATACTGCAACCTGAGATGCTTCGGGTGTGGAGAATCAGAGAGTTTCTACTGTTTGCTTTGAATCTTTGATCCCAGTTTGAAGTGGTGAACCCAGGTTTCATCTTGAGTTAATAATCTGCAGTGGAAATTCTCAGGGTCAGCCTGAAAGTGAGTCAGAAGTGTCCAGGAAATGTCAACTCTCAGTTTCTGCTCTGGTCTAAGAATTCTTAGGAATTATCTTCTAGACAGCTTGCTCATCCCCAAGATCTCATTTGAAACTGTATGGACCAAAAGAGAATTAATGCCTATGGACTTAGCTATCTGCTGGACAGTAAGACATCTGTCATCCAAAACCATATGGTGAATGGCATCAACTTGTTCATCGGAGGTTGAGGTTTTCGGATGACCTTACTGAGGGTCATCTTCTGGATCAAAGAATATTAAAACCCTATTTTTCTTGAGCCTACTTTTGGGAAATATTACCCACAGATTCTGACTTTCAGCTGAACTGAGATGCAACTGTCTCCAAAGGTTCAAATACGAGAGAAGACATGCTTACATAGTTTTTTCCTTCCTCTCAGCATGTGTTGAAACAAACATGTGTCAGCAACTTCAAATGAATCATCTCCAACAACAGCAGACATGGTCTATCAGTGACTTCAAATGAACTATTTCCAACAACTCCAAAACCAACAACAATAAAGATGGTCAGTGTATCTTCACTAATGATCAAAGTTTTTTTCCTAAATCTCAGCTTTTTTCCTAAATCTCAGCTTTTTCTGTGGACCAACTACCCAAAGACTTTAACTCAACTAAAGGCTATTTTTACTCCCCTATGATTCTTTTGAATTCATGTACGCATGTTCGTAAATACAAAAGATTTATTTAACAGGCATAACCATGTTTTCATTATTTTTCATTTATTATTGTTTGGAACTTGGACTTTTCAATTTTTAATATAAAAAAATGTGGATGATTGAATTTCCTACAAATACATCACACACACACACACACACACACATATATATATATATATTAATGAATTTTCATTAAACATTATTTTAGTGGATACTCATATTTGAGTAGGTGCTCTCTTTATATACTAAACAGTATATTTATTTATTTACTTCTGCCTTGAATGTTTAAGAAATCTTATTAAAGAAAAGTTTGCACTCTCAGGCAGAATTCTAACCTGTGTCCCTCTAGGCAAAAGGAGCTATCATTAAATCTGATACATTCTGAACAACTGAGGTATAAAGAACCAATTTGACAGGTATGGCCCATGTTGTACCTTTAAGTAAAAATTCTCTCATCATAGATCTCCCAAAATGTTCATATCTGTAGTTTCATATTCAAATGTAGAAAATTTTTAGAATGGATTTTTATTAATCTGACAGATTTTTATCACTTTAAACACTATTTTTACTGGATACTCATATTTGCATGGACACAGTTTTATTTTCGTCTATTGGCCTGAAGGTTTGAATCCTGCCAGAAAGTATAAATTTTAATATAAAAAAAATGTAGATGACTGAATTTCCTACAAGTACATACATACACACACACACACACACATATATATATATATATATATATATATATATATGAATGAATTTTCATTAAATATTATTTTATTAATCTGACAGATTTTTATCACTTTAAACACTATTTTTACCGGATATTTATATTTGAGTGAACACACAGGTTGTATATTAAACACTATATTTTTGTCTATTTGGCCTAAAAGTTCAAATCCTGCCAGAAAGCATAAATTTTTCTTTAATAAGATTTCTCAAACATTCAGGCCGGTAAAAGAAAGGATGTAAAAAATTGAATATGTGTGAATTCAAACTTTTAACTGTTTTCTTTAGTACAGATTTATTCAATATCTATGTCTGAATGAGATATAAGACAAAATACGAAGGTACATTAGAATAGTAAAAGGTGCTTTCCCAAAGCTAAGCAAAGTATTAAGAAACAGGAAAATTTTGTTAGAAACAGAAAAGAGTAATTATCTGTTATCTAATATTATATCAGTCCTCCTATATGGTAGTGAATGCTAGACAATTTCCTCACAGATGAAGAAGAGACTTGAAGCAACAGGAATGTGGTTCTACAGAAGGATGTTGAGAATTCCATGGACTGAACATGCGAGCAAGAAAGAAGTTCTAGGTGAAAAGGAAACAAAAAGGACATTTACATTTAGAATCAGAAAGAGTTGAAATTCCTAGGTCACATAATGGGGAAAGAGGGCTTGGAGACTTAGAGACTCACAAGACATTGAAGTCAAGAAGGACAAAGAAAATCAGTGAATAACCTACTTAGGTAGGTTATTCACTGATTTTCTTTATCCTTGTGTTAATGCTTGATAGGACAAAGATTAAGAGAGATAGCAAAAAGACAAATATTGCTAAGAGCTACAAATGACAGGAAATTGTGGAGAACCATGATCGCTAAAATTCCTAAAGTAGTGCTTCTTGATCTTTTTTCATTCATGACCCCATTTTTCATCACAAGATTTTTTGCTACCCCAGATATTAACTAACTATACTGAAAATACATCTGTTGTCACTGCACTAGTCGCAATGGTGCTGCATATGTGTTTTATTACCACAGTGCTAGCACGGCAAATCACATTAAATATTATGCAGTTGTGAAATAACATATAAACTGAAATTCAAGTGTTTGAATTTAATTTTGGTGACCCCAGTATTTCATTTCATGACCCCATTTGTGGTTGCGAGCCATAGTTTAAGAAGTGTTGTCCTAAAGGAACAAAAATATACAATCAACTGTGCATGCTTAAATACACTAATGGAAATTGCACCATGCTGAATATGTTTTGATTTTTTTTTTTTTTTAATGTTCACCCTACACAAGGCTCAAGAAATGAGTAGAAGGATACTGATAATAATTGTTGTGTATGGTAAGAGCAATGAACACAGTTCATGATGATATGTGTGAAAAATAATGATTAATCCTAGACTTGAAGAGGTTAAGATTGTAGTGAATGGAAAACCTCATCCTGGGATTCTGTTCCACAAAGCAACATTTCTTAGGAAGAATCTATCAGAGTGAAACTTGCTCCTTACTAATAAAATATGAAGAGAATGAGTGTGGTTTGCCTCAATATATATGGTGTCTCGGGTCTTAGCTGGGAGAGTTGGCGGAATTAAGGAGTAGTGAGAGGCTTGCAATGTCTGTGGGAAGGGAGTTGTAAAGTGGAAACAATTAATCACCCACAAGGCCACGTATACACTTATGGACTCTATCAAGACTGGAAAGTGAAGACTGGACAGCAATGGACTCTGGATTAAATGTAGAGGTAATATAGCTGGATTATATTTAATGATCACATATGCAGGTCACTGTATGTATAGGTTGCAAAATAAGGTGTGTATCAATGGTATATAAGCTCCTTTTCTTCTTCTATATGTCATTTCCCTTTAGGACGTGACAGATCATGGTTCTCCACAACTTCCTATTCTTTGTTAGCTCTCAGTAAGCTTTGCCTATTTATTATCCCTCCCACTTCCTATTCGATTCCTTTTGCACCTGCTGATATAATAAGAGTTACAGGTGGTCTAATTTAATGAGTTGGGCAGCACCCCATCATGCCCCATACATGCATCATGTTCATGGGATATATTAAATTACCTCCAAAATACTTATATATTATGATGCATTTCGGTTGCAAAATACATGTTCAAAGAAATACAAAAAAAATGTGACGGAAAAGACAATGAAAAACAGAACATTAGAGATAATGTTTCAGTGACATTGACATAAAAAATGTTTAATTGTGTGCATGAAATTTATGCATATGTAAAGAGAAAGCAAGTTGCTGAAATTAAGTTCTAGCTTAACCATTATCACATATACCATATGTTTGCAATTGTGCAAGGCCCGAAAGGCAAAGGCAAGTGTGAGATTCGAAATTCTGTGCTGCTTATATTGATGTATCATGTGACGACTCTAGTGTCATATTATTAGGTTGGTGCAAAAATAATGTCGTTTTCTCACATATGTTACTATGTCAGAAAACGACATTATTTTTGCACCAACCTAATGCAACATATAGAAGGAGAAATAACTCCACACTTTTGTCATTCATGTTTTTTTTTTTACTCACACTAGTATATCACAACCAGAAATGGTGAATATCTTTCATAGTATGTTGAGTAGCACAGGCATCATGTGGGTAGGCATTATTTTACATTGCCGCCTTTTTTCAGGAATGGCAATAGAATGGATGTTTATAACACTGTTCAACGTTACCTCCACATATACCAAAGTCCACTATGCTACACAACATCCTACACAGGCATAATTAATATGCAAAGTTATATGTAAAAATTCTTGTTAATGCATAATTCATATTCATATTGACCCATTAAGGAACACTATAAAACCCAGTATTATTTATAAAAACAAAAATATGAGATTACATAATATAATTATATCTTTCTAAATAAAAGGTTTGGCATTAATTATAAGTTTATGAGTTTTAGCCTGTGAAAAATTCACAGTTTTCCTATTTCAATATTTTGATGAATCTTAATTCATAAGTTAATGATTGATAAGCTTATGTCAAGTTCAATGAGATAAAATATCCATAGAAATTCCCCTTATCGCATCATTAAATATTTGAGCTTAACAACATTAACAAAATATTGCAATAGCAATCATAAATATTAGGTTGGTGTAAAAATAATGTCGGTTTTTTATGCATTTTTTAACGTCAAAAACCGACATTACTTTTGCACCAACCTAATATGACTGCTGGTTGTTATTTTAAGAAGTAAGGGGGTACAAATGAAAAGATTTGAAATTGACAACTTTTTCCATTTCTCTGAAACAGATGTTAAATTCTTCGCTTTCTTCTTTCTTTCTTTCTTTCTTTCATTTTCTCATTGAAACCAAGTAGTGTCTTTTCCCCCCGCTTTTTATATAACCACAGCAGAATAGTCCATTATTTATGATGTATTGGCAGTAAAAGTTAAGCACTTCTATCTTACATTGTTTCCTTCTTTCTCTC
This sequence comes from Acanthosepion lycidas, assembly GCA_963932145.1. Lineage (NCBI taxonomy): Eukaryota > Metazoa > Mollusca > Cephalopoda > Sepiida > Sepiidae > Acanthosepion > Acanthosepion lycidas. The sequence goes on from OZ010575.1 coordinate 33,265,777, forward strand.
ATTTTCTCAGTGAAACCAAGTAGTGTCTTTTCCCACTTTCCATACAATCCAAATGGAATAATTCATTATTATTGGGTATAGGCAGGACGTAATGGTTGTGCAAACTAACAAAGTGAGGGAAAATCACCATTATAATAGGATAAAAAGTTCAGTATTAATTATAGGTCTATAAAATTTGGCATTAATTATAGAGGTCTGCCTATAATTAATTATAATTAATTAATTAATGCCCACCATCATAATAGGACAGAAGGCATTAATGAATTAATTAATATTTTGTTTTTAATGTCTGGATGCTTGTATCCGAGTATGTCTATCTACTAGGCTGGCTAGTCAGTCCATGTTTCAGATGCCTACTCAGACACATTTCTGTTCGTTCAACACCCACAAAGCCCACCAGTGGTTTATACTACAACTGTGTTGAGCCCACCAAAGTTACAATTTCTGGGAAAGAGAGCACATTATTTAGAATATTCAATAGTCTAAACAAGGCATGTACACTCAAAACTTCAGTCACAATGACTTGGGACTATGTGCTAGCACAATCATTGATAGCTATCAAATAGTTCCATCTACCCATTTTCACTCACAAAGCTTGGGTCAACCCGTGGCATGGTTTTCAGGTCCTTTCCAAAGGTGTTGCATGCTGGAAATTTCTAAGAGAGGACACATAATCTGGTGTGATCAACAGAATAGTACACTCAAACCTTTGGTCACGGTGACTTGTGACTATGCGCTAGCAAAACCATTGACAGCTCCCAAATAGTTCCATCTACCCATTTTCATTCGCAAAGCTTGGGTCAACAAGTGGTATGGTTTCCGGGCACTTTCCAAAGGTGTTGCATGCTGGGAATCTCTAGGAGAGGACACATAATCTGGTGTGATCAATAGACTAGTACACTCAAACTTTCACTCATGATGACTATGTGCTAGCACAACCATTGATGGCTACCAAATAGTTCCATCTACCCAATTTCACTCACAAGGCTTGGGTCAACCTGAGATATGGTTTTCAGGCACTTTCCGAAGGTGCCACATGCTGAGATCACCTACCCATGCCAATGATGTCAAGAAGTCACTTTCCTGAAAAATCGATCATGGTGAGATTTGAAACCAGGTCTCATGATTGGAAAGCAAATGTTCTAACCATATGGGGCAATGTGACCATTGTTGACTGTTGGCATCAGCTGAATATTCATTACCATTTTGTGTATATGGCATTAATTGAATTGTTTTGTCTAATGCACTCTCTGCTAGGAACTGTAACTAAGGTCTGCTCAACATAGGTTTCAGTTTCTTGAAGCCCTTATCATAAAATCAAGAAACCCTATGCTAAATAAAATCTTCAGTTTGGAAATTGGGACTTGAAATAAACAAGTGCAAAATACATACAGCCCAATGATATTACATCAGAAGTCTCAAAGAACACAAAGGGACCATTACATGCTGAGGGAGGTTTCCAAACAAAGAGGTCAGCTGGCTCCCTTGGGAACAGGTTCCCAACCAGAGGGTATACAGACTGACAAAGCTGAATTAATTCAGTTTGATAATTTTGAGCATTGTGAAAGAGAGAAGAGAGTGTAGACAGGCAGAAAGACAGGCAAGATTTTATACATATTTCAAACATTTGTATTAAATTGCCTGCAATCATTACAAGAGAATATGGCAGAATGCAAAGCGTTGCTATGTACAAACACTCCAGGCCAAGGTTGAAAGCAACTTGAACCCCTTGAGTTCTGGAAAATCTCCAACCAAATTCTGAATATAAGCAAAGCTTCAGTGCCTACTATTATAAATGGCCCTGCAGTCATCTCATTTTTGTCATATATGGCAAATCTTTTTGTTATGATCTTTGACACTAACTGAAAGTTAAATGACAAAGGCCATCCTCTTCCCAACTTCCCCCATCCCACTGAGCACAACCTCAGTAATATTTTTATTACAGCCTGGAAAGTCTCAAGAATTATCAAAAGTCATGCCATGTACACTAGAATGAATCCTCACCATTCCCTTATATTTTATTAGAAAGAAGTAAGTTCCATTTGGATAGCTTCTTCCCTAAAACTAGTGCTTCATGAAACAGACAGCTGAGAAGATGTTTCCATAAACACTACAACTTCTTCAAGTCTAGGACCAACTGTTATCTTTCTTACATATCCTCATAAACCTCTTTGTTTGTTCTCTTACAAGCATCAGCCTCAATCAGTAATCCTCTACCTTGAGTGGCTCATGGCCTTTGTATTGGGTGAACAATTACTAAAAAAAACTAATATTTTCCCTTGCTTTCTATGATAACTTTTTGCTAAATTCTTTAAAAACCTATTCTGGTTTTGCTTTCACAAATTCTTTTTGGAATCACCAATATTTCTTATTAATATAAACATAATTTTAGTGGGTACACATGTTTTGGTAGTCATCTATGTTTAATTACATACACTGAAATAAATGTCTACCTGCCTAGCTCATTGAATGTCTTATTAAAGAAAATGTAGGTCAGGTCAGGATTGGGTGTTCTAGTGGTAACATGTAACCCAGTGCAACCTGCCACAGGGATAGGTGGGTTGGTATCTGACACAGCTCCCCCACTAGCTTTTCTGCTGGTGAAGAGGGTAACATGTCACCCCATGAAATGAAAAACAAGGCCTGTCATAGGGTGGATGAGCTTCTTAGAGGAGCCAACATCTGTATATATATATATATATATATATATATATATATATATATACTCATACATGCCTAAACAGGTTATGTATGGTGAGTTAACACAGGAAAAAAGACCACAGTGTAAGTCCTGCAAGTGCTATAAACACAATCTGAAGGACACACTCAAAAAGACACATATAGAGTTAGGCTAGGTACCTCCACGAGATCGCTAAAAAAAGAGTATAGCATGATGAAAAAGACACCAAACTTGACCAGATAAAAATTTGATCGTCTAAATGTTTGTTATTATTAAGAGGAAAGATCAAAGTATTTTTGGGGTATTTTTTTCCATTTTTTAATCGTTCCTAGCATGTCCGAAATTTTTGTTAAAAATCTAGTTTTTTTTGAGTCAGCAAAAATGACCATTTTTTTCCATTTTAAAAAAAAACTGGAAATCTCACTTTGAAATTCTTTTAAATATCAATTATCATTTTTTCAAAACTTATTTTAAGAAAATCAGAAATTATAATGTTTATTTAAAATATTTTGAACCAAACTTAACTTAGCTTTTGTGCCAAAAAGATGTAATTTGAAAATAAAACAAAGCAGGTCATAAACCTTCGTGTCTCTTGACAGGTGATTAATGACATATTTACCAATTCCATGAGGCTAATTTGTTCTACGGAAGGAGAAAAGTGAAATAATTTACATTTAAGTGAACAAATTATTTACCTCGTTATTTTTAACGAAAAACTTTCAGCAGTCTAATTTTTTTTTTTTTTTGTACTTAGCTTTCACCTTTACGTTTATGATGCTTTATGGAAAATATATTATAAAGAAATTAAAATAAGACTGTTAAGAGTGACATTAAATTTCATATTTCCTAAGAAATGTATCTAATTAATTTATAGGTACCTTTCTTATGAAATTTTATCAGAACTGTACATAAAATACTATAATTTTATGTACATTTATTAGATTTTACTGTTATTTGTATTTGCATTCATTTTATGATTAATTTTGATATTTCATTTATGGAAAAATGTCATAACTGAGATTAATATAAAAATAAGATCATATAAATTTCATAAGATGATACTGATACTTGTAGGTACCCTTTTCAGTTGAAATTGAAAAATCAAATTAACACACGTGTTTCGCAAAAGTAAAGGCCTTAACAGCGGAGGACAATGCTTAACTCAAATAACGCAACTTAATTATATTCTGGTTGGTCTTCCGTACTTTATAATTACAGCCTGGTTATAAGCACAAAATTACATTTCTTAATTACTGTGGATCTTCTGATTAGTCAAAATGATACAATTTACAACGCGCTAAAAAAAGATCTATCTCATAAGGACACTTAGGAAAGCCGATGGAGCTTTTAACTAATTTTATAATATTTTAACAACTTAAATGTAAAATCTATTATAATTAAAGAAATAACAAATAATTGTATTAAAAATTCATTTTTCATCGAAAATAATTTTTTGCTTTCAGAAAATATTGTCCATATTCATAAAAACAACTAAAAGCAAATAAAAGCATTTGAAATTAAATAATATCTTTGTTTTATTGAGTTTTGTATGTTACAATTCAGAGCTGATTTTCAGGTACGTTGGCTCCAATTAAAAACAAAAAAAACATGATTTGCATTCCTCAAAGACATGTGCTTTTCCTTATTGTAATCACGAAACCCGATGTGATCGAATTTCTAGCGTTTTCATAAAATTAGTTATGGGGGGGTAATAAATACTTTAAAAAATTATTTCTACTATGACTTTAATAAAAAAAAAATATATTTATAATAATTTCGATCATCTGTGAATAGTTCCTGAAAGTTTCATTAACATCTGACAATTATTTCTATTTTTGCACGATTTTTCAAATTAATGTGTGTCATACCAAAAAAAACGTGCTAAAAATTGTCTATGTTATTTACTAGTTCCGTTGATACAAATAGAAACAAGGTTTTTTTAATCAAAATTTAGAATGTTCTAAAAATAAGGAAAAATTTTTAAAAATGATTAAAAAAAAAACTTTGGTCTTTCCTCTTAATAATAACATAAGCATTTAGACAATAAAATTTTGTTTTCGGCGAGGTTGGCATCTTTTTCATCAAGCTATGCTCTTTTTTTAGCGATTTCGTGGAGGTACCTAAGTTAGGCACTTGGGAAGAACTTGCATCCGATTGCCAAACATGGAAAAATTTGGGGGTCAAGAATTTTGAGAACAGCAGGATAGAATATGTCCAACAAAAAAGTGCAGGCAGATATATGAGAGTGTCAACCCTGATCCAGAATACAAATCAAGGATTGTTTTTTATCCTGATCAATGTGACAACATTTTCTTTTCAAAAGGTCTTCTCAGCCACACACAGTCATCATGTTGTCAACTACCATTATGACATCCCTGATGATGATACATATACAATCTGCCATAAAGTGTGTTGATCAGCGAGTGGACTCATGTGACATTTCCACAGTCACCATCCAGAAAGGAAAGCTGCAGCAGGAAGACTGACATGTTGGCAATATGAGAACTTTGGGACTCATGTATGTTTCAAAAGCCATTTGAGATATCATCAGTAATGATGTGATGATTTTTAAAATGTGATAAAAAAATAAAGAAAGTTTGAGTGAAAAAGATTGTCTCACTCAGTCATGAGTTGAGTTCCACCATATATATATATATATATATATATATATATATATATATATATATATATTAGGTTGGTGCAAAAATAATGACGTAATAATGTCGTTTTTGACGTATTTTTAACGTCAAAAAAACATTATTACGTCATTATTTTTGCACCAACCTTACATATATATATACGCATCCTTCTGCAAATTAATTGAAACAAAACAAACAATTCTGTTATTATTTACTTTTTTCATATTTTTCCAATGAAACATTACCCAGTGCACAAGTTAGTACTTCATATGTCCATTCCATGAAATCATTTCTTGCAGATTGACCACAGATTTGGATTTAAATCAGGAGAGTTTTCAGCCCAGTCTATAGTACTTTGATTTGCTTACTGGTAAGGCTTGCCAGCATGTTTGTGCACCATTGCAATTTTTGCACACTTCTTTGGAGTAACGTCCATTGTAGATAATGGCCATAGGATAACTAATTGACCGTCGATACAATAATGTCTGGGCATGATAAAAAAAAAATCTGATGCAATCACAGATAATAAAATATTTTTCAAGGCCAAACAAATTTCATCATACACCCTGAAAATAGATTCATATCACTGCACACCACTGTAAATAACCTAATCTGTGGAAAAAATAGAAATTGATTACACTCTGTCACTCTAGTTTTAGACCCACTAGAGTCTAGTGGGTCTAAAACTGACTGTATGGTGAAAGAAAGAAAACTAAAGTAGTTGTTTCAATTAATTTGCACAAGGGTGTGTATGTATGTATGTATATGTATGTATGTATATATATATATATATATATATATACCTGTCAATTTCATAGATCTGTTATTATACATTGAACACTATTAGCACCAACACTTAATGTGTGATCTTATATATGTATAAGTCTTAACTTAGCACCTGAAGTTGTGTTACCTGTGAGTTTAATCCCCATCCTGTCTCAACAAAAAAGACGGCTATCAATTTGTACTTCTTGGCAGGGATTGAAACTACATTCTGTTTTTCTGGGAAACCATGTTTTGGGCAGTCATGACTTAACATTTGGTTATGGAGGACATGACAGTGAAGGAAGGTTCAGCAATAGCAATTAAATGATTTTATCAATCCAAAAATATTCTTTATTACTATAAAAATTATTTTAATGTGTGCATATTAATATAAACTTTTTTTTCTACTATGATATATCTACTGAGGCGTTTGCAACCTACCGTAAATGACGGCACATTCATTATTGCTGGAAAATGCTCAGGAAAAGCAATGAACTGTTCAGTTTTTTTTTTTTTTTAAATGACATCAAATCAGTTTACAACCATTAAAATCACTATTTGATTACATTTCATATTTTTTTGTATAAAAAATTGTTAATGAGTTTTGATACGTAACCAGTTCACTATTCACTACCTTTAACCCTAACCGCAACATATTTCATACTTCCAACAGTTGGTAAATATCATACCAAAGTAGAAAATGAATAGTAGATATTATACTATAGTAGAAAATGGATGGTAGATATCATATTATAGTATCACCCTTTTTTGTGGGTACACGTTACTATAAAAATTATTTTAGTGGATACTCATTAGTATAAACATTTTTGTGGGTTCATATTGCTATAAATGTTATTTTAGTTGACCCGCATATTTGTGTAAACATCCTTGTTTATTTACAAACAGTGAAATTAATGTCTACCTACCAGGAAGCTCATTACAGGAATTGAAACTGCATTTCCATTTTTCTGGACAACAACTTTAGCTAGGAGTGCTATAAAAATACAGCACTCCATATATAAAGGCAAGTCTCAGTTATCCTTAGAAAATATCTTCATCTTTCATTATAAATTTGTGCAGTCTGTATCATCTAAATTATATATTTTTTTAACTGAAGCATAAACAAACTTAGATTTATAGTAATAAGAAATATTAAAGGACTGAAAAATATCTATTCTTCTATGTACTGGGTCCCTTCAGGATGATAGCTCTCCATGGTTTTCTATCCATTGTAGCTCTTAATAAATTTTGTCTCTTTATTATCTCTCCTAAACCCTGTTCTGCCATCCAGCTCACTAGGTAGGTTATGTTTTCCTTTGTCTCCCCTGTCTTCAATCTGTCCTGTGAGTATCAAATTTTCCAAACCTCCTTTTCTCATAATGTGCCCTAAAAATTTCTACTATATCTTCCTGATGTTAAGTGGACTTTTTGTTTCCATTTTCACTAAAACTTTGTTGTTGCTCAACTGTTCAGTCCATGGTATTCTCTGCATCATTCAGTAGAACCACATTTCTGTTGCATCAAATCTTTTCTATTTACACTTCAGATGCATTACTATGTCCACATGACCAAGTAGTTAGAATGTTCGCTTTCTAACCATGAGACATATCACCATGGTCACTTTTTCAGGAAGATTTGATTTGAGTAATCAATCCCAGGCTGTGGCACCTTTTGGAAAGTGCTTGAAAACCAAACCGTGCATTGATCCAAGCCTTGTGAGTGAAACTGCGTAAACAGAACTATTTTATAGCCATTGATGGTTGTGCTAGCACAAAGTCTCAAGTCATTGTGACTGAGGGTTTGGGTATATTGGCCTTCTTCAGACAGTTGATCATGCCAGATAAAGGACTTTTTTCCAGAAATTGTAACTAAAATCCACTCAGCATAGTTGTAATATAAACCATAGTTGGGCTCTGTGGGTTTTGAACAAACACAAATGTGCCTGAGTAGGCATCTGCAAGAGGGATTAGTGAGCTGCACTTGTAGACAAGCATATGAGCGATCAATCATTACTTACATAACTATTTCAGTCATTATCAAGAACTGGGTGTTGTCAATATCATAAACAGAATTTTGACTAAATCCTGGCATTTTTAGATTGTTGGAATTGGAATCAATTTAAGTGATTTATATTTAACTGTTAAATGGAAAGATAAGTATCAAATATTAATGTTTTTTTTTCTTACTTTTAAATTTACATGTATATGTGTATAAGGATTAGTAGATAAATGAATACACAGTTTCATGGTTTGAGAGCATGTATGAAAATGATACGAAGATATACAGCCACATCTTTAAGACTCTTGATGATCAAAGATTGGCAGATGACCTCTCTTCCAATCAAGCACTAATTTCTCAGTGAGGACAAAACTGGTTACATTCAATGCCTTGTAAACCAAACTTACATTCCTTCACTGCCAATCAGACCTAATCAATGAAAAGATGTCCCCTTGAGGAGGCACTATGCCTTGAGAGAATTTTAGGCCTCAAACTCACACCCGACCTCAAGTGGAACTCTTATATACGATCCATCACTAAAGTTCCAGATAAAATAATCAGCTCCCTGTAACACTCATGCTATCCACTACTTTTATAAGAGCCAGATCAGACTGAAAATGAAGTACTGTTGTCATATTTCAATGGGAGCTACCCAGTCCTCACTCGCCAGTCTCTGTAGAGTCTTAAAGTGTCTTCATGTCCTTGTGGGTGACAAATTATTTTCCACCCTCCAACCTCTCTCTCTCTCTCACAGGATGTCACAAGCCTCACACTGTTCCATTGGCTACTTCCATGCTTGGATGAACTACATTACTTGGTTCTGCCAAATTTAACCTTCTCAGCTAGCATCCACCATGACACATTGTCACAAACCACATACATACCATTCATATTCCAATGGTGAGAAAGTAGGTTCCACTCACAATGCTTCTTTCTGCATGCAATTTCTCTGTGGAACAGATTCCCAAAAGTATGTTTCTCCAATCACTACAATCTTAACCTTTTCAAGTCTAAAGTTAACCGTTATCTTCCTCTCCTATCCATATAAACTACCTCTTAATGTAAGCCTCTACCTGGAGTGGCCCCCAGTCCTTGAACGTTACTTTAAAAAAACAAAAACAAAGAAAAGATAAATGAATACGCAGTTTCAAGGCTTGAGAGCAGAAATTGGATCAAAGTATATATACCGCTCTCTCTGTATCAGAAGTTGCATGTAGTGAAATGCATATGCATAGAATGTGCTAAATTTAAAATGTCTGTGCATGTATTTGTATGCATTGTACATGTTTATAAATAAGCAATGGTTGCACAATTAGAAACTGGAGTTAGAAAGATAGAAAGACAAATGAAAAAATCAGCCTATAAAACAGTACTTGAATAGATAAAGGAAATTAACAAGTCTTCTTTGGCTATGCTTGAAAACATGGTGGAGAGAGTTACTTCCCTTTTTAAAGCAGAACCATTAACCGGTCTCCTTTAATTAAAATAAGCAGAATGGATTCTCACGATTAAAGATCCTACTTGTATTGTTTTTTTATAATGTTTTTGAGTGCTATTGATGGAAAAGAGATTGTTTGACTAAAAAGCGATTCAGTGCCTGTAAGCAGTTGTTTAGAAGTCACACACACACACACACACAAAAATATTGACAGTTAACAGTATTGTTTGAAAGCAAAGCTTAGTCAATATATAATGTAAAAATGGATTTCAAAGGTGTGCATTTTTACACACACACACATATATATATATCTTCATACAAACATGTTACATTGAATAAAATAGACATATTGTGTCTATTTTATATTGATTCTTTTCAGTTCTCTAATCAGTTTCTTGATGTTTAAATGAAATTATTTAAGGAAGGCAGCATAATTTTTTCTACCCTAAATAATTTCGACCTTTTCGAAGATAATCTTCATGGGTAAATATATCTATATTATTCTATAATATATATAACTAGCCAAATTACCCACACCTTGCTGCATGTCACACATTTTTTTGTAAGAAAATGATTGATTTTATATGATTGTTATAATTTGTGGAGAAAAATGATACATTTCAGTATTACTCAATGATCTTGCTGATGTGACCTCCATCTTCTGGCTTTCTCTTTCTATATTTTGGATAGGATCCATTCCCTTCTTCCAATTTAAATTTAATTTAAATCAATGAGGAAACACTTTTCAGTGGCAGGGTGAGTGCCAAAAAACAGCTTGATCTGACCCCTTTGATATTTATTTGATGCAGTACTTGATTGAATGAACTGATGAGCAGATTTCAACATTAATATGACAGTTAAACTGTTGTAACAAATATGTATTGTAAGGTACTATCCACTGATTGGTGATTGCTTGACTTGACATCCATATTGTTTCATTCTGATCTTGCCAATGTGACCTCCATGTTCTGGCTTTCTCCCATAATTTGGATAGGAGTCATTCCCTAGTTCAAAATAAAAATTTAATTTAAATCAAAAGGAAAAAAAATTTCAGTGGTGGCTTTGTGTTCCCCAGGAACCCCCTTTTATCCATGTACCCAAGGAATCATTCCCTTGTTAAAATTTAAATTTAATTTAAATCAAAAGGAAAAAAAATTTCAGTGGTGGCTTTGTGTTCCCCAGGAACCCCCTTTTATCCATGTACCCAAGGAATCATTCCCTTGTTAAAATTTAAATTTAATTTAAATCAAAAGGAAAAAATTTTCAGTAGGAGGCTTGTGTGTCTGGAGACCTCTTTTGATCAAAATAATCCTGCCAATGTGACCTTTATCTTCTGGTTTTTTCCATCTATATTTTGGATAAAAGTCATTCCCTTGTTTAAATTTAATTTAAATCAAAGGGAAGAAAATTTTCAGCAGTGGAGTTTGTGCTACACGGGGACCTCTTTTGATCAAAATGAAATATACTTATCCAAATACCCTGGGTAATGTAGTTTCAGAATGTATATAGTTATGGGTGTCTATCTCCAAAACCCTAGGAGGAGTTTGATAACAAAAAACAGACACAGAGGCTACAACTTGCCAGTAGCTTCTTCCATCTTAGAATCATTATTGCCTTGCTTGGGGTTAAAGGAAAAAAAATGTATGCATGAATGCAAAATTTCATTAAATTTAACCAACATGTCTGTTTAATTTTTTATTGAATTTTTCCAATTACAAATAAGAAACAAAATTTTGGATTGTAGGAAGTTCATATTTTGTTCTGTTTTGTTTAAGAACTTTCAACCATCACGGTCATTACATGGTAGAAAAAAAAATTGTTGTCTCCATGCTGCATTTTTGTTCAATACAGGGATTCAAATTAATCTCAAGTTATATAATGTGTAAAATGGTTACATGGAGCTAGGCTCTATCAGAAAAGAATAAAATAAATATTTTTTTGTATTATTTTGTATGCATATTAAATATTTTATACACACTTGAATTTGGAAAACTGAATATGGAATTTTGGTATCTTTTACTGAACAAAGAGAGCTTAGAGCCACATCATGTTTAAACACTGGTACGATCACCAAAGTTAGACACTGACCAGGCTTGACATTGCTTAAATGGTTGATTGCTTGGGAATACAAGGTGCAGTAAGCTTGGATATGTACACTGTATAATGGATAATGACTTGGAATTGTTAATTGGAAATCTGAGTTCTAATTTCAGTTGTGTTCATTATATTCACTTATCTTGGGAAAAGTATGAATCCATCCCTTCTTCCCCCAGCTATGAGTTAATTAGTAAGAATTGTATCACTGAATTGTTATTATCTCAAAAAAAATTCTTACAATCAAAAAATATTTTCTGTCTTTAACAAACCAGTAATGTGTTGGTGAACCATAGTAAACAAATCAATCAATCAAACAAATACTGATTATCTACATAGGTATGTTTTTTTTATTTATTTATATTCTCTGGAATATAAATGTATAGAAACTACAGTGGCCACAAAGTGAGGGATAATTTTATATATTGATTGTAACATAGAATTGACCCCCTCCCCACTTTATATCCACATTATCATTTCTTGAATCTACTACTTCTCACTCCACGCTTTGGGTTAATTACTAACACATGTATCACTAAATCATTATCTCAAAAATAAGATTCCTACAATCTAAAAACATTTTCTGGCTTTAAATAATCTGCAAAGGGTTGATAAGCTGTAGAAAACAAATCAATCGGTCTATTTGAACAAACAGCATCATCCAAAAAACACATTTTGACCAAATCTATATTGGTGAGACAATGTAATTCATCAAATGAATGTTGGATTTCTTTCAGTTGATATCAATAGAATCTAATATAAAAAAAACAATAGGGTTAAATTTAAAAAAAAACAAACTACAGCCTTTATATGAATTATGTTCTGTCTTGCTCATGTAGATTATAATGAAATAAAATCCATTTTTAGAAGATGCTGTTTGACCAGCAGAACATATTTTTTTAATCATTTCACATCAAGCAAGGCGGGAATGCTGCTAGTATGTAGGGGGTTACAGGGAATGAAAGTGTAAGAGAAGACAGAGAATAGGGAGGATTTTGGAAAGGACAAAAGATAAATGGGATTCAAGAACATAGAAGATGGCAATTGATTTTGCATTTACATTTCTGAAGATTGTAGTTATCAGTAAAGCAAGTAAACAGAATGGAGTGCCACAGGTGGGAAGTGTGAGAAAAGAAACTGTTTGAGAAGGAGTGGTGGTTGCATTTAGCTATTTCAACGGTAAAATAGTGGGACCTAGATGTCGATCTAGTAGCACGCTTAAATCCATGTAGTCAGTGCACCAGATAAAAAAAAAGAGTAGTTGTCATGAAAAGCAACATCACATCGATAAAAAAGTGGCTGGAGTTGAGATGCTTGGTCAGGTGGAATTATAAATCCTTCTTTGGATTTTGTCAGGCATCTCTAGATGTACTGCAGAAGCACCAGATGTCAAAAAAGAGTTTTCCAGAATGTTTTATGCATTAACCATTACAAATTTTGTATAGAAGATAAGGAAATTGAATATAGAATAGGTTTGTGCTGGAGGTAGTTTCACCCAACACCGCAAATTGAAACAAAACCAATAAATTAGAATGAAGACTCTAGCCATGTAAAAATTGCTTCATCAGATCCAAACTTTCATATAAATGTCACTTATGGTGCCAAAATCCATTCAGAACTATTTAAACCCTTGGCAGAATGCAACATTTTTTTTCAGACCAGTGGTTAAAAATGGTTGTGAGCAAGTGAAGCCTGTTGGTTTTGGTGACAACCACACTTCTTTGAAGCTTGTGGACTACTGCTACAGAATTGCAAACAAAGATCTTTCTGTTTCTATTGGAACCACATCACTTGAGGACTACTAACAGCAGCAAAAGCTAAAATGTATATTACTTGTAACTCAAAGACAAAAATAATAACAATCAAAAAGCTGATGTTCCACACTTCAAATGAAAGGTAAGAAATAAACCATCGTCAATACTGGAAAGAGAGATAACAGCTACTAAATTTGAGAAACTGAAAATTGTTTTAAGAGAAAGATTTTATAAATTTCAGTCAAAAGCAGTACTGTCTGCTTGGTCAATGAATGCAAAATATTTCCTTATAAGGAAACAGCTAATATTACTGTTGATATGGCATCGGCTGGTCTCAAGAGACCATGGATACCCACTTGAAGAGTTATACCCTCTCCAGAGTCCAGGCCTGGCCAGGGTTTTTGAGAGCCCACAAGTTACCCAATCAGAATGTCTCTCCTCTCCCTAAAGTAAAGGAGATGCCAATCCAGCCTGACACCGGCATCCTTGCAGGAATTAGCAGAATGAAATTGAATATGATATCTGAATGTCACAGACACCAGATCCAGATTTCAATTCAGAGTTGCCAGCTATGGCTACAGAGCCCACACTGCCCTAATATTTACCCATAGTTGGAGGTTTTGAATTCAGAGTTTTTCCTTCTCCTATTTGCCAACCAAGGCTATAGAACCCAGTTTGTCCTGCTATTTACCCATAGTTGGGTGAGAAGAGATGGATTCACACTTTTTCCAAGGGTATTAATATGTAAATGAATGTAATGAATTTGATTGGAATTCAAACTCAGCTCAATTCAAGCCACTATTACTCCATTGTGTCTCCATAATATTGCTATTACCATATATATAGGCACAATAAACAACCTTTCTTTACCAACACATTTCATTCTCTGATGGACGTTATCATGATAAATCTAAGGATTTTAATTTGCAAGGTGTATTCATAAACAGAAGTAAAAAATATCATTAGGTTTTCAAATATTTTTAAATTTAAGAAGACTCAAAAATATTCTTAAGGCTAACTGTGAAAATAAATGAAGGATGCTACATGATGTAATTTAATGCCTATTAAGTATATAAATAAATTTATATAAATAAATAAAAAAAATTCAATAAGAATAACGTTTACTCACTTTTATTTATTATTTTTATACACATTTCATTGAACACGACTAACAAATCGTTTCTTTAGTTTTTATTATTATTTTTGTTAAGTGTTTTCTTTTCCTGTCTTAATGAAAGTAAAATCTGTGCAAAATTTTGACTCAGACTTCTTTTGTCTAAGCTGTTAATCAAGGATTATTTTTTGTTATCACCCTTGCACAGCCTTTATTATAGTAGCATAGCAAAAAATAATCCTTGAAAATAACTAGGAGTTTAGATTAAAGTGCTCAGAACCAACAAAATATTGAAGGACTTTTACGTTCATTAAGTCCAGAAAAGAAGGCACTTGTATGTAAAAACTCAACAAAAGTACCTTGTTAGTCTTGTTTAACAAAATATATATTATTCACATAAAAATTTAGATATAAATAAAAAATATATCTGTAAAAAGACAAAAGGAAAACTTTTCTTTACTAACACATTTCACCCTCTGATGAAATTTTGCAAGCCAAATTTGGCTTGATATAGTCCACCAGAGGACAAAACTCATTGGTAAAGAAAAGTTTTCCTTTTCTCTTTATATATATATATATATATATATATATATATATATAGTCCTGAGTTGGTGGCTCAGCTTCAGTCACTTTCTCACCACTATAAGGTTTCCTCTCTGTGACTTTACTATAAATACTTTCATGGTAATTATTCAGATGAGCTCTACGCTATAGAACCTAGACTTTTTTTAATTTAATTGCAATACTATACTGGCATCAAGATCTCATCAATTTACAGTTGAGATGGCTAGATGTAACCCTAAATTCTATGCTAGCAGTTTTTTTCTCACACTTCTCACTTGTGGAACTCCCTTCCAGCTAACTTTAATCTGCAAAAATTTAAATGCAATGTCCATCACTATTTTCATCTTCATTACTCTTTCCTCTTCCCATTCATTATTAATGTTTCTGCTTCTAATTCTTCCACACCCTGTAACCCTTCTGTCTTAGTGGCTTTGCTACCTTACATGGGGTGAAACCAATTAAAAAAAAAAATAGGATATGCATTAGCAGAATTTTTTTCAGTGGATCACAGAGATTGAACATTACATTTATTTACTAAATTTTACCCGATACAAAGCTCAAGAGCCACTCAAGGTAGAGGGTTACAGTCAAAAGGGTAACGATGAATGAAGTGTATGATATGAATGAAAAAGATGCTTGAAAATGAATATTATAAGAATAATGAGGATAGATAATAATTAAACCTTGATTTGAAAAGGTTAAGATTGTTGTGTTCAGGGAAGCACCCACATGGGAGTCTGTTTCACAAAGTGGCAGTTCTTGTGAAAAAAAACTGAAGGGAACTTTCTTCTTACATTTGAAACATGGAGTAAATGAGTCTGATTCATCTCTGTAGAAGTAGAATATGTCCTAACTGTAAAGGTTTGAATTGGAGGAACTTAAGAATGGAGAACATCTGAACAGTTTCCACAGAAATAGCAATTGCAATGTTGCAATTATAGGAAGAGATTGATGTTTGTGTACATGCACGTTGAGCTGACAAACTTTTTCAGGTTATCTAAAGATAGAAAATATTTTTAGATTGTAAGAATTTTGTGGGGGATAACAATAATTTACTGATAAATCCTAATAATTAAGTCATAGCTGGGGCATGAGAAAATGTAGATTCATGCTTTTCCAAGTGTATTTGTGTGTAAGTCAATATAACAAACCAGACTGGAATTGGAACTCGGCTCTCTTGTTTCCAATTCTAAGCTATTATCCATTACACCACCCACACATCCAAAAGAACTGTGGGTAAATGAAATAAAGTCAATAAATAAAATAATGATAACTAATAATAAAAAAGAAAAAGAAATACATTTTCCTGTGATGCTAGTGATAAAGGAACCAGAAATTTCATTACCCCACTTATCTTTGGCAAATACTATTAAGTAGTGCTGTTAAAGTTTATAAAAAGACAAGCATTTCCTTCCTCTCTCTCTCTCTCTTTCTCTCTTTGCTCCAAGATGTAACATAATGTTGAAATTATGCAGGTCACATACATTTCTCCAGTCCACTGATAACTAAATTGTCTTTCCACTTTCCAATGTATGGCATTCACATGTATCTTCCAAAACCTGCACCTATAAAGTAAACTAACCTTTTCTTTGGTTGTTCCAAGTCAGTGCAAGGCTGACTTGAATCTGACCATTATAACCATACCAACAATCCACTGTGAAGTAAGACAAGTTTTTCTTTGGTCAATTCAACTTTGCACCAGGCTGACTTTAGCGTGACCATTATAATGATGCTTATACCTTACTTAACCTAACTGCTGGACCAAAGCAAAAACGGACTAGCGTGACCATTATAATGATGCTTATACCTTACTTAACCTAACTGCTGGACCAAAGCAAAAACGGACATGCCCAAGAAACACTGAGAATTTTGTTTCCATACAGTTTATGCAAAAAGGAGAATAAATGATCTGTAATAGAAACCATGTTTTTGTATGCTTCATCTGTAATTGCCATATGTTATATTCCATGCTAATAGGAATATATACTTGAAAAACAAGGTGGATAAAATAAGTAAAGGTTTATTGTAAAAACCAGTACAATAAGAATAAAGGTAACAGTTATGCACAAGGTCATCGTAAGTCAATCCAGTAGTGATTGCTACTATTGGAAGGTCGGTAGTTCTTATGCAAGTCTGAGTCATACTCAACATATCCCAGCTAGTCCCTGAAGTTGGTTGACTTAGTGGTACTTATAGGTAGTTACTACCTATAGTGTAGTCACTCATGGGGGTAACTGGTTATTCCATTACATCAGTTTACATGTTAAATGTGTATCAAACTAACATACACCCAACAAGCACCTCTTGAAATGCCACAGAACTTTGAGATTTATATAAAAAATTTGACTTATTATGCTATAATAGTGCATTTATGTTATTACAAATTCTCTTTTAATAAGAGAACAAGAAATGTTCTAATTTTGCACATGACTTGATGATGGTTTCTTGTAGACATGGGAATTTTAACAAAATTCACCTCCTTTGTTAATCAAATATTGATCAGCAACAAAAGGCAATCTTCCAATTTCCAATTATTAGAACATTGTAATTGGTTTACATTTTTTACAATGAATATCTTGCAGACTAAAAATCTTGGACACCTAAGCATCTCAATAACCTGTCTGAAAAGGATTTCACATAGATTTTTATGGTAAGCCATAGGAATAGAGGCAGTTGAGTTTATGCTTAACCATTAGTGGTTTGCAAGCCGCTTTGTTCACTGAACAAAAAGTTTCCTTTCACAAGCAATTATGATTGTAGAATGATGGTGTGTTTGTATTTTGCAATTGTGTTGTCATGTCCTGCTAGGGCAACATGGAAGTGACCTTGACTGAAATCTAGAAATTTCACTGTTATATACGAGGAGATATATATATATATATATATATATAATATATTATACAAGGATATTTATGATATATAGATATAGAGATATAGATATATATATATATATATTATACAAGGATATTTATGATATATATATATATATATATTATACAAGGATATTTATGATATATATATATATATATTATACAAGGATATTTATGATATATATATATATATTATACAAGGATATTTATGATATATATATATATATTATACAAGGATATTTATGATATATATATATATATTATACAAGGATATTTATGATATATATATATATATTATACTAGGATATTTATGATATATATATATATTATACAAGGATATTTATGATATATATATATATTATACAAGGATATTTATGATATATATATATATATATATATATATATATATATTATACAAGGATATTTATGATATATATATATATATATATATATATTATACAAGGATATTTATGATATATATATATATATTATACAAGGATATTTATGATATATATATATATATATATATATATATATTATACAAGGATATTTATGATATATATATATATATATATATATATATTATACAAGGATATTTATGATATATATATATATATATATATATATATTATACAAGGATATTTATGATATATATATATATATATATATATATATTATACAAGGATATTTATGATATATATATATATATATATATATATTATACAAGGATATTTATGATATATATATATATATATATATTATACAAGGATATTTATGATATATATATATATATATTATACAAGGATATTTATGATATATATATATATATATATATATTATACAAGGATATTTATGATATATATATATATATATATATATATATATATATATATTATACAAGGATATTTATGATATATATATATATATATATATATATTATACAAGGATATTTATGATATATATATATATATATATATATATATATATTATACAAGGATATTTATGATATATATATATATATATATATATATATTATACAAGGATATTTATGATATATATATATATATATATTATACAAGGATATTTATGATATATATATATATATATATTATACAAGGATATTTATGATATATATATATATATATTATACAAGGATATTTATGATATATATATATATATATTATACAAGGATATTTATGATATATATATATATATATTATACAAGGATATTTATGATATATATATATATATATATTACATAGCAGTTTAGTGCTCTTTTCTTTGTTTCTAATGAAATTTTCCTGTTTCTTCATACTTTGTTTAGCAAAAAAAATCCATGTAAATGAATCAGTAAAACCAATAAGACTATATTTAAGATGGTGAAAAGGCTAAGATATGTGTGGGACTATTTTTTTACTACAAGAACGAATCTGTGCAAAAAGTGTATGAGAGATCAAGATAGATTTGGATTTCATTACTAACCTCTTTTTAGTCAATCAAAAAATGAATATAACTAACCAATCAGTGAACAGCGAAATGCATCACATTCTGTACCTGTCCTTTTTGTTTGTATTTTCTTTAAAACTTCCACATTGCTCACATATTCAGTCCATAGCACCCTTTTGTACACATTTTTTGTTTACACTATTTACATTGTTCAGACTGTTGATCTCATCCTTATTGTCATATTCACAATGTTTCAGCCATTGTACGCTCCAGTCTTCTTCAGGAGATATACGTTGGAATTTCAAACTTAACCCTTTATTTAGTCCCCAGTGAGTAGTTTGTTATAGTTCTATATGGCCTTTAGTAATTCAGTTAATGCCCTTCAGTAATTCAACTCTCCAAGTCTTTATTCACCTCTGCTGTGGTCAGGCATTGAACTCACAACTCTTTGGCCCAAGCAGATGTGAACAAAAATGAGTTGAGTTACTAAAGAGAATTAACTGAAAACTGAGTTATCCAGAAAGGGCATGGCATGTGGAAATAGAACAATCTGTTCTCGTTGACAAAATAAATGGTTTGATTCAAAATTCCACTATATACCACCTATTGAAGTCAGTCAGTTATGTGCCATGCGTGATACATGCTTAGGTGATCATTTATCTTTCGATACATGACTGATGAGATTTTTTTCCCGCAGTTAGTTGCCATTTCTTTCTGCAGTAGACCAGTTACCATCCAAGGCTATAGAACCCAGTCTCTGCTATTTACCCATAGCTGGAGGGAGAAGAAGAGGATTCATACCTTTCCCAGTGGTTTAGCATATAAGTGAATATAATGGATTTGACTGGAATTTGAACTCAGCTCTCTGATTCCTCAAGGCCAGAGCATACAACAACCAAAATGTCATGAATATGGCAATGAGGACAACAGTCTGAACAATGTAAATAGTTCAAATAGTTACAATACCTCATCTCAGAAATATAGACAGATCCTGAAGAAGGCTGGAGCGTACAACAACTGAAAGGTCATGAATATAACAATAAAGATGAGGACAACAGTCTGAACAATGTAAATAGTGCAAATAGTTACAATACATCACCTCAGAAATATAGACAGACATTTTCTATTGTTTGTTAAATCAATTCCAAATTCGTTAAGTTTCTGTACTTTTGTATACAATTGCATTTACACTGATAATATAAATTTATATCCTATTTTAGCCGATTGTAATCATCCTTTTCATTTGTAATGACAGCTGAAAGAAGTCAATTTGTTTTAGAGAGACATGTTGGAGTAATGGATAACAGCTCAGATAGAGGAAACGGAGAGCCTAGTTAAAATTCAAGTCAAATGTGCTAATAACAACGGGAAAGGTATGAATCGTCTTCTTCTCCCTCCATCTATGGGTAAATAGCAGGACAGACCAGGTTCTTTAGCCTTGGGTGACAACAGGTCTACCACAGAAAGAAATGGCAACCTATTGTGTGGAAAATATCTGCTTTGTCAGTCATGTATCGAAAGATACATGATTGCCTAAGTGTGCATCATGCAGGGCACGTAACTGACTGAAGATTTGTTTTTGTTTAAAAGATACATTTTACTTTGTGGTTTAGGACTTTCTTTTTCACTTTGTTGTTGTAGTTTTTCAGGGAAATCGAGCAAATTTTCTTTAATGTATTATCTTTGAACATATTTGTACAATGGGAAATGTTAGATTTTAATTCAAACACTTTATGAGGATTTGTTTATTTGCTTTGTTGCCTAGAGTGAAACAACTTCAAATATAAAAATATAAAAGCTGTGCCAACAAATAAGCTATGAAAATATATGTCCAGAAATAAGCTAAAAAAATGCGTCCGGAAACAGTCTATCAAAAGATGCGTCCGGAAACAGTCTATCAAAAGATGCGTCCGGAAACAGTCTATCAAAAGATGCGTCCGGAAACAGTCTATCAAAAGATGCTTCCGGAAACAGTCTATCAAAAGATGCTTCCGGAAACAGTCTATCAAAAGATGCTTCCGGAAACAGTCTATCAAAAGATGCGTCCGGAAACAGTCTATCAAAAGATGCGTCCGGAAACAGTCTATCAAAAGATGCGTCCGGAAACAGTCTATCAAAAGATGCGTCCGGAAACAGTCTATCAAAAGATGCGTCCGGAAACAGTCTATCAAAAGATGCGTCCGGAAACAGTCTATCAAAAGATGCGTCCGGAAACAGTCTATCAAAAGATGCGTCCGGAAACAGTCTATCAAAAGATGCGTCCGGAAACAGTCTATCAAAAGATGCGTCCGGAAACAGTCTATCAAAAGATGCGTCCGGAAACAGTCTATCAAAAGATGCGTCCGGAAACAGTCTATCAAAAGATGCGTCCGGAAACAGTCTATCAAAAGATGCGTCCGGAAACAGTCTATCAAAAGATGCGTCCGGAAACAGTCTATCAAAAGATGCGTCCGGAAACAGTCTATCAAAAGATGCGTCCGGAAACAGTCTATCAAAAGATGCGTCCGGAAACAGTCTATCAAAAGATGCGTCCGGAAACAGTCTATCAAATCTAGAAAAAGACTATGATGGAATATGGCTAGGAAAAGGAAACGGAAAATATGGCTAGGAAAAGGAAACGGAAAATATGGCTAGGAAAAGGAAACGGAAAATATGGCTAGGAAAAGGAAACGGAAAATATGGCTAGGAAAAGGAAACGGAAAATATGGCTAGAATTAAGCTATGAAAAAAGCAACATCTAGAAATAGGTCATGAAAAGAAAAATGTCTAGTAATAAGCTATGTTTGTCACATGCAAAAGAAATAATACTAGCATTTCTGTTTAAATATCCAAAATTCTTTAAAGAATATGAAAATTTAACTTTTTTCATAACTTAGAAACCTATTATTTATACTGAGCCAGAAAATATCTCATTCAAGACACATTGGTCGATAATTATTACCCACAATTCAGCTGAGTATAATGAATCACTTACTTCAGAAGCTATCTGGGTTATGTTTCAATCAGAAGCAATTCACTAATTAACACATGCTTGTGTATACAGTTTATAAGCTTATAAACATTTAGACCAATCACCATTAGATTTTCGTGGCTGATTAATGGAATCACATAATTGAATGATGATAAATCAGAAATTGGGTTTCAGTATCAGACAATAAAGCTATCTTCTTTCTCAGATCCACAGAGTTTGATAGGTTTATCTTGATTTTTGCGTGTAAGTTGCGAATTAAAGAGAAGCTCTATAAAGGCAGATCATTGTCCCCAGAGATAGGGACCAATTCAAACAAAGTACCTATTTGCAAAGGGATATCAAGAGAGGAGTGTCAACTCTTGGGAGTCAGAGAGAGTGACACAAATCAAGTAAAATTGAATCTACATATAGACAGATAGAAAAAGAAAATAAATAGATATGGCTATAAACAGATGCATACAAATTGATACATGTATTGAGGCCAACTCCATTAGCAAAATAATGAACAATGACTCAGACCATTAGCAAAATAATATGCTCCAGCTACTAGAGAAATAGGCAAATTATTTCTCAAATATCCACAATAATGATTTAGCCCTTCACATCCATTCTACCAATACTTTACCATGAGAATAAATATAAATGCTGGGGTAGGTGAAAAGGTATTTTTTTTTCTTTTATATCCCACCTTACAGACAGCAGAATGTTTTCTTCATTCCCCACCTATATTCATGTTATATTATGGCGTTTAGGGGATTATCTTCTGACAGCAACTGTTATCTTCATATATCAGTATATTTGATTTGGGTGTATATTGGCCTTGTAATTGTGTAATGACAGTTTTTCATTTGACACACTATTATTTTAACTATCTTCACTCGGCAGCAATGTTTATTGTTTTATTAGGTTGGTGCAAAAATAATGTCGTTTTCTGACATAGTAACATATGTGAGAAAACGACATTATTTTGGCACCAACCTAATAAGAAGCAATGATTAGAATTTTAATAAAACCTAAACATACAAAAGTGAATTTATACATTTTCTTTGTTCTTGGGAACTGACCAAAAAAATAACAAGCATTATTTATTTATTAGATTGTTTATTGGAAGGACTGGCAAAACATTAACTAATTACCAATCGATTCAACTTTACTAAATGGTAAACAATAAAAATTTTAATAATTTAGTAAATATCTATCTATATTTCTAAGATGTGGTATTGTAACTATTTACACTATTCAGACTGTTGTTCTCATCTTCATTGTCATATGCATAACATTTCAGTCATTCTATACTCCAGCCTTCTTCAGATGATATACGCTGGAATTTAGTAAATGGTTATAAATTTATGAATAAAAAGTTGTTTTCATATTTATTTCTTTATAAATTGGTAAATGATAAATATTGCATTTCATTGTTTTTTTAATACAACTGCATTAGTTTTTGGAATGTTGTAAATACAAAATTATTCTTGTAAATAAACATTCTAATAAATAGTGTTTAATATTTTTGTTGTAAATTCTCAAGAACAAAAAAAAATATGTATAAATTCACTTCCATCATATGCTTAGGTTTTATTACAATTCTAATCAAGATAGTTAAAAATAATAAGAGTGTCAACAGAAAAAAAAACTTCCCTTTCACACTTTGTTTCTTTGTGGGCATGAAGGTCTAAGATTGCTGAAAAAAGTAAGTTTGAAAGAAAATTTTCATTTTGTGAACATTGTGAATATAAAAATATGTAATAAAACTATACGAAATACTTCTATGATTATCCAAACATCATAGGACATGGGTTGAAAAAAATGTTTGGTTAATTCAAAATTCTAGATAACTGAATACCTAAATTATCAAAAAAAGAATCAAGAAAAGACTCATTTTCTGAGAGAAATTTAACATTTATATCAGGTAATAACATTATCAAATGCTTTGTTCAAGATTTTGTGTAGTTTATATCTTTTATGAAAAAGAAAAATGCATAATTTTTATCTATATCCAGTTTACCTTTTTCTGCTGATGTATTAAAGGAAAGTAATATTCAATATCAGGAAGAGACAGTTGAGGTTTCGGAGGCATATAATGAGGAAGGAGGGCTTGGAAAATCTAATATCCCCGGAACAGATTGAAGACAAGGGGGACAGAGGAAAACAATGCATAACATACTTAATTGGTTTGAGTAAATGGATGGCAGAACAGAGAACAGAAAGACAAAGTTTATTAAGAGCTACAAAGGACAAGAAGTTATGGAGAGCCATGATTGCTTCCATCCTAGTGGAACACAGTACATAAAGAAGAATGTTTGTGAAGATAGCTTGTCAAACACAAATAGTACTGACTGTGGATTTCCTTAAATTATATTTCACCATTATTTCAGTTTTTAGAATTTTCTTCAATACCATATCACAAACATTTCAACTCAAAAGAGTATTGCTGCCTTATCTGGTTTGGAGAGCTGTCCAGTCCTCATTTGTCTGGATTGATTGAGCTCACAGGTATCCACATGCCCTTGTGGGTGATTTTCCACAGAAAACATTGCAAACCTCTCACTGCTCTATATCTATTTCCATGAAATGTGCTCTGTCATGCTACATTCCTTAATCCCACCACTTCTGACTTTTAAAACTGGGACCCACCAGTCCACACACACACACACACACACACAAGTGGAAGTCATCCCCATTCCATTTGTATAGGTTAAAAATTAAGTTCCATTCTGACAGGTTTCTCCCCAGAACTGCTATTTTGTGGAACAGACTCTGAGTAGAATGTTTTCCCAATCACTACAATCTTGACCTCTTCAAGTTTAGGATTAACAGTTATCTTCCCTACCTAAACATATAGAGTTCACTCCTTGCCATTTGTTATGCTCATACAACACCACACAGTAACCCTCTACTTTGAGTGGCTCTTAGGCCTAGTATTGTGTGAACATGAGTATAAAAATGTCCTTTTCTTTTTATCTTTTCATGAGAAACCTTCAAAAGAATGCAATGGAAAAGGAAGTAATATTAATAATCGCATGTGATCACAAATCACGTGACCCATAAGTGTCATACTGAAGCTGGAGTAGACGTAGTGTTTCATGGGCAAGAAAGCCTGACAATGCCTAACCCTCCCCAGGCCAGTTTTTGAATTCAGAATTACCTTTTCCTAGACCAGTTGCCACCCAAGGCTATAGAACCTACTCTGTCCTGCTATTTACCCATAGCTGGGGGGAGAAGAGGAGTATTAGCACATAAGTGATCCAACTGGAATTCAAACTCATCTCTCTGATTCCTCAATTCAAGCCACTATCCATTACTCCACTGTGCATTCCCAAGAACAAGGAAAATGTATAAATTTCATATGTTTAGGTTTTATTACAATTCAATCATCGCTTTTTAAAATAATAAACCTTGCCAAGGAGTGAAGGTAGTTAAAATAATAGCGGTGTCAAGGGAAAAACAGTCCTTTCTGACATTCCATTTTTTGGCGAGCATAAAGGTCCAAAATTGTCCTATTTTATTTAGCAAGTGCTTCATCTTGGCATAACTCTAAATTCAAGAAGAAAATTATCAGTTCCAATATAAAAACCAGTTAAATTCTTTCGTAATAACAGAGGCAATAAGAATAAGCCAATGATCACTGTAAAGTATTAGAGAATGAGATAAGCTTGAAAAAAATTAGGATTTGGAATTAGTGTTAAAATTTCCAAATATATCTAATGATCTGAATCCTTGCTGTCAATGGTTATGGTAATAGAGAGAATAGGCATTAAGGAAACATTTGGTATGCATTGGCCAAACAGCATTAATGTTCGATGAAAACTTTTTCTTAAAATGGTTTTCCAAAAAAATAGGTTTCTCGAGTTCACTCATTCTAGTATCGACAGGCATTTCCTGTTGACATTCTGGTTACTTTCATATTAGAAGAAAGGAGTGATTATCTTCCCTTGGGCAGTTGAACCTTATCAAAAAAAAAAAAAAAATTGTTTAATTTCTTTTTATGACTTATCAACCTTTTGCATATTATTTAAAACCAGAATTTTTTTTAATATTCTAAGAAAAAAAATTGAGAGGAGGAGATTATAATGATTTAGTGATACAAGTCTTACTAATTAACCCATAGCTGTGGGGAAAAGTAAGTAAGTAAGTAAGTGAATATGACAAACCCAACTGAAATTGGAACATGGCTCTCTGATTAGAAATTCTGAGCTGTTATACATTACATCAGCCACACATCCAACCTTAAAACACTTGATATTCCCATTTATGTGCTGTCCAGGCTTGATGTTGCTTAACTTCAGTGATCAGATGAGAACCTAGATTGTAAGAATTTTTTTTGAGATTAGCTATGTATTAGTATGATTTCTATCAGCAAATCATTATTGATTTGCTGATAGAAATCATACTAATTAACACATGCTGGAGAAGAGGGTATTTGCACATAAGTAAATATAATGAACTTGATTCTGGAATTGGAACTCAGCTCTCTGTATCCTGAGCCATTATCCAGTAACAAAGGATTATGAGTAGATATGGCAGTATTATGAGAGATATTATCAGAAGAGTTAAAGATGGTGGATGGTAAACTGCAATCAATGCAGTACTTAACAAAGAGAGGGACCTCTACATTTAAATTGTACGAAACTTCAAACCTGAGAAATTAATAATTAATCATCTGACACACCCCTTTCTGCTTTCCATCATCATGACTGATGCTAACCTCCAGAAGAGTGACTAATTGCACCTTCTCAGGTTAACATTCTTGGCTGACATGAAGCTGAAAGACTATATTGAATCCATTGCTAGGTTAGCTGTTAAGGAAGTTGGTTCACTGTGTTGTGCTAGACAATTTTTCTCTCCAGAATCTATCTTACATATATATAAGTCTACCATTTCTCCATGCTTAGAATATTGCTGCCATATATGGTTTCATGCTGCTGATAGAGATCCTTGTTAAATCAAAAAAGAATCAGTAATATTATTAGTCCTAATCTGGCAGCTCAGCTTCAGTCACTTTCTCACTGACATAAAGTTATTTCCCTATGCCTTTTCTATAAATACTTCCATGGCAACAGTTTGATTGAGCTCTTTGCTATGGTACTCATTGGGGTTAACTTTTAGAATTGTTATTTTATTCCCCCCCCCCCACAGACAACGAATTGTATATATGGGGACTAGTTAGTATTTTCATAGAGACAAAGAGGTATTATGGTGGTTGTAGTAAGAAAGGTACGTATGAATGTGTTGTTTTGGTGTGAGGAATATTGTTTTGTACGATTGGGTCAGTGCTTGTGGCTAGCTAAGTTATAGTTAAGACAGAAGAGGACCGTCCTTTCCCCAACCCCCTTTTCGGCCTCGTGCCACATTTCTGTAGATAACAGAATAAATATCGCTCTTTGCTATGGTACATATGACTTTATGAATTTAAGTGCAGTACTTGACTGGTGATGAGGTCTGACCAATTTACCATTGAGTTGGTTAGGTGTAATCATAAGTTCAATGCTAACAGTTTCTTTTCTCACACATCTCACTTCTGGAAATCTCTTCTGGCTCCATGCTTTCCAGTCAGCTTTAATCTTCAAGAATTTAAATGCAATGTCAATGGTTATCTTCTACATGATGCTCTTCTTTTGTTCTTGCTCATTAATAATATTTCTATTTTCTAATTCTTCCACATCCTTATGTCTTAGTAGCTTCGCTGCCTTACTTGAGGTGAACTCAGTATTAAAAGTTCTGCAATGTTGACATTTTGGTTAATTCTGACTTGGAGAAAAGGGGGGATAAACCTGCCTTCACACACCTTAGAGAAAAAGATTTGCCACACCTGATCTTGAGAAAAATAAACAAGACCTGGCAGTTTATACTGAACATGCTAAAATTGTCATTATTTTCTCTTTGAGCTACATGTGTTGAGTTAATTCCCTTTGGTAGTTTTGAAAAGGTAGATTGACACTGGTGACACTGCTAAGTTATTTGCATAGGAATTAACCATGCAAAGAGAAGCGGGGGAAACCATCTTGGCGTGAAGGTCACCAAAGTGAAAAAGGTAAATCCAGTAGAAGTTTAATGACATATGCTAACCATTTTAGTGATTACTGCATTTGAAAATCCTCAAGTGATGTAGTTTTTCATTATTTAGTAAAGTGATTTGTGATTCTGTAGTGCCAGTCTATGAGATTTGATTAAGTATTGTCTTCTTTATGATCTACAGGATTCAAGCCATTTTTAATCATTGATCTGAGAAAACCATTGTACATAGCTGATAGTTTACACTTTTCTGAACAAATTGAATTCCATGCATATGACATCTATATGAAAAGTCAAGATCTGAAAATTTATTCAAGAACATGATTTAAGTTTGTCTTTTAATTTTGTAGCATCTTGTGCCATTGGGTGAAACTACTCCTAGTGCAGACTATTCTCTATTCAATTTCTCATATTAAATTTGTTATAACTGATCCATACACCAAGCAATTGTAAGCTTTTAGTACTTACTAATTCCATATTCTGAATTTTTATGGTGGATTCAAGGTATACGACTTCCTTGCAATTTCAGATCATAATTTTTATTTAGAAAAGGTCTATCTCATAATTTATTCAAGAGAAGCAATTTTTTTAAATATGAATTTCTTCTTCTTTTTCTATAATCTGTGTTCCTTTAGGACATTGACGATAGTGGCTCTCCACAATTTCCTGTCCTTTGTAGCTCTTAATAAATGTTTTTTTATCATCACTCATAAACCTTGCTCAGCCATCCATTTACTCAAGCTCTCTAGGTAGGTTATGCATTGTTTTGCTCTATCCCTCTTGTCTTCAATCCATCCTGTCAGTATCAAATTTTTCTTGCCCTTTTTCTTCATTATGTACCTTTATAAATTTCAGTTGTCTCTTCCTGATGTTATGAATACGTGTCCTTTTGTTTCGATTTTCTCTAAAACTTTGTCAGTGCTCACATGTCTATAGCATTCTCAGTATCCTTCTGTAGAACCACATTTCTTTGATTCTTTGTAGTGCTCTGTTTCCAGTATGATTCTGCTGTGTGAACTTCTTAATATAAATACTGACTGAATAAAAAACAGTAACTAAAGGTGAATTTTAGAGCATTAAACTGATAAGGGAGAGGTCTAAAGGTCAATACCAGCTTGACCAGAGAACATAACAGCTTCATGCTACTCTAAGAGAATGGTTATGGGAGAATGGCTTGTCCAAGTGCTCTTTTATCTGTCATCCATTAACTTTGCAATAACTAGATAATTTGTCATGAGATCTGTCAATAAGACAGGTCACTGGGAAATGTCTATCTCAAGGATAGTAGTGCCTAAATGCAAATTTTAACTTATTAAGTTCATTTTTGCATATCTTTTTCAAGACATATTGGTTGATAATTGTTACAATTCACCTGAGAGTCAAAAATCAATCACTTTTATTGACTTTATTGATTGTGATTTCAATCATATGTGCCACATTGTTATTAGAATTTTGGGTCAGTTCATTTGATCTTTGTACTGATGAAAAAAAAAATTGCCATGAGACTAAATAGGTGAATTTAGACTAATAAATAGAACCAAAGAAACAGTTTTTTTATCTTAATAAAGGATTCAAGAAAAAAATCAAGCCTTATACATTGTCATCTATTTTCTCATAAACCTATGTTTTTTCTTTAAGTATTTTTCATTCAAAACCAGGCCCAAGAATCACTCAAAGAAGAAGTTCTAAGAATGTACAAGGAGAGAGTAATTGTAATGGTAATATTAGCTGTTTCCTTATAAGGAAACATTTGGCATTCATTGACCAAGTAGCCAGGTTGAAATTTATAAAAGCTTTCTCTTAAAACAATTTTTCAGGAAAATAAATTTCTCATGTCCACTGTTATCACCCTTTGTACTGTACTGATGGGGATTCTTTCCTAGATTTTTTTTTTTATTTTTATTTAGTGTGAAATGTTAACATTTTGATTATGTCATTATTTTCTCTTTGAATTACATGTGCTATCCATTTTAGTTGTTGCCGTTGTTGGTAGTCCTCAAGTGATGCAGTTTCTGTTACAGTTCCCTGTTCGTGACGCACCAGTCCACAATGTTCAAAGAACAGTAGTCTCTGTCAAGATCTATAGACTTCACTCACTCAGCCATTTTTTAATGATTGATCTGAGAAATTTGTCATATACGGCTGACAGTTTAGATATTTCTGAACGGGTTTGGCACCCTGCATCTATATGAAAGTCTCACTCAAACAAAATGAGGATATGTAAGATAGATAACAGTTGACCCTTCACTTGAAAAGGTTAAGCATGGTGTGATCGGGGAGATATTTTCTCAGGAGTCAATTCTAATGCAACAGTTGTAGAGAAAAAGTTGTCCAAATGAAACTTCCTCCTTACCAATGGAATATGAAGGAAATGAGAACGAGTCAACTTGGTGTATGTGACACGGAAGGTCAGGCTGTGAAGATCTGAATTGGTGGAACCAAGAAATATAGTTCACCTAAACAGTTGTTAGGAAAATAGCAATAGAATAGAAACATCTCATTTGAGGGGAAGAAGGTTATAGGGCAGAAAACAATTCATCACTGGAAATGTTGTGTAAGAAAAGTGAAGATTGGGTAGCTTCAGCCCAGACATGTAAGCAATACACTGTTTTTGATCTAATTTGGCTCTTGTAAAGATAAAGCAGAAAGGAGTCAGATACTTTCTGGAGTGGCACATTTTTTTTAATCATTTTACTCCGAGCAAGGCAATAAAGCCACTAAGACTCATGGAGTTAATGAGTGTGAAAGAATGTAAAAAAATAAAAATATTATTAAGGAACTAGAACAATAAAAGAAAAGGAATCAAGAAGACAGTCCCACAAATATTGGAGAAATAAAGGTTGAAGAGTAGTAGGCAACGGTGGCATCCCAAATTTCCAGGAACTGGTTCTATAAGGGCAGGTAATCTTTAGGAACCTATTCTGCTCATTTTATTTTCAATCTGAGAATGGAAACAGATCACTTTATAGTATCAAAAAGAATTAAACCATTTTGATAATTTAATAGAAGATATTTATTTATTAAGATATTTCCAGATTGAAATTTTGTTCTCATCATATTTCTGTTCAGAAGTATGATGCTTTTTGACTCTAGTGTCATCAGATGTCTTATGGTTTCATTTGAACTGAATTGCTGCAATCCCAAAGATCCAATGGAAGACCCATCAAATTTCAAGATTTGACACATTTTTAACCTAAAAACATTAAGGTGTGTGTCTATTAGAATTTAACTAGGCACATAACTAATATTTTTATTTAGACCATCAGCTACTAATATATAAGATTAGTTTTGGATAATCCAACAACCGGTTTGCTAAGCTTTTATAATTTTAAGAATCAATTTGTATGAATTGGGGGATTCTACCACTAGTAATAGGTGATATTTTTGTTTATTGATTTTCCCATATTTCTGTTATAAGATTTTGTTTTAAGAATTAAAAGAAAAAGGCCAAAATAATTATCACTATCTCTCATCAATGGCAATACAAAGTGGTCAGAAGGTGGCTAAGACTAAAGATCACCAAAAAATAAGACAAATTATTATAGCCATGGAAAAAGAAGAACTGGTAAGCCATATCCTAAACAAGAAACAAGGGATAAACTTCTACTCTTTTTCAAAAAACATGGAAGGAGTGTTAACTGGGCACTAGGCAAACCTATTTGCTCTTATTAACCTGTTCAAAGTACAGGAGGCTGTAAGATTTTATCAAGACTCTATCTCAAGGAAGGTTGCTGAATAATGTTATAAACCCATTGAAGGCCAAATACTAAATTATTAATATCATTCTAAAGGTTAAAACAGGAGTTGAAATCAAAGGAATATTAACATAGTTTCTATAATGCTGGAAAAATCTATCTCACTTGTTGGCTGTTGTGGAATGTGGGGACTTCCTTACTTTGCTTAATTCAGCAGCAGTGGAAATAATCAGCAGGATACAACTCAAAGTCCCTGTGGTTATAAAAGCCTTGACCGAGCCATATTTGCCATCTTTTTCATTCAAATTCAGCTGCCTCTACATCCATGGTCAGCTCTCTCTCTCTTTTTCATCTTCCTTTTCAGCGGTATCTCAGCCAGCCCTTTTTTCTATTTCTCACTCTCAGCAGTCTCTCCTCTTGAGACTCCTACCAAAGTGCTACACACAACCCTTGCTGCAAAAGATGATGCCACTCTAGACAGCTTGACATTAGATTTCTCATTCCTCCCATGGGAACTAATGAAGAAATCTCTCTCAGAAAAAACAATTACTACAGTCAAGAACATTGTTAAATGGGAAAACTCCTTTTTCCCCTCACAAATTAGCACTGTTTTGCACTCCTTTTTTTTAACCAAATAAAAGCTGTTGAACATTTATTATCATGTTTTGGGCTTTTGTTCATTCTGATCACACTGCTGAGCACAAACACACATGCAACCAGGGAAAATCTCAACAGCATCTATTTACCTATTTTTCCAAAAAGTTAGATACTATGATGGTCTTTTTAATCTAAAAGGAATAAGTAAAAGAACCATATAAAGAATAGTACTTCTGTGATTATTAAATCTTTTAGCACCCAAATGTACCCAAAACCGAGTAGCCGTGTTTTTCAGTGCACTTCATTAACAGCCATCACAGTATCAACTAGAGGTACCAAAAATTTTCAACATTTACAAAGTTGTGTGTTTCCAGAACCATATCTCACAACCAGTGATTGCAAGAAGGCTAAATTGAACATCATTTGAAAAGGATATCAATTTACAATTTAATAATATCAACTCATAATGCATGACTGTCAACAGTTTTTGAGATATATCAAATTAATGGAACTTAGATCATATATTCAGAATTTTCAACAATCGTGTCAGAATCCCAGGGATTTAAAAATTGAAATAAGGCTAATAGGGATTTTTTTTTTTTTTTTTTTTTTTTTACAGTGGTATTCACCCTGGACAAGGCCTAAGTGCTTCTCAAAGTAGAGGGTTACAAAGTAAAAGGTGCAGCTTATAGAGATATGTGGGGAATATAACGATTAACCCTAGACTTGAATAGGTTAAGATTGTAGTGATCAGGGAAGCAACCTCTTTGGAGTCGATTCCACAAGGCAGTGGTCCGTGGGAAGAAGCTGCTCAAGTGGAACCTACATCTCACCAAAGGAATACAAAGGGATCTAAACAATACCAAGTGCTGTCATGATCATTATAGCTAGCTGCTCATTTCTGAATAT
The DNA here is from genome assembly GCA_963932145.1 of Acanthosepion lycidas. Taxonomy (NCBI): domain Eukaryota; kingdom Metazoa; phylum Mollusca; class Cephalopoda; order Sepiida; family Sepiidae; genus Acanthosepion; species Acanthosepion lycidas. The sequence goes on from OZ010575.1 coordinate 33,299,323, forward strand.
ACCCTTCTAAGGTGGCTAGTTAATCCCTGCTGCAGACACCTGCTCAGGAACTTACATCTCACCAGAGAGAACAAGGGTGGTTCACTACAGTATGCATGACATGCTGAGTCTTAGCCATGAAGTTTAGGACTGGTGGAACTAATGAGTGTAGATCATCTGAACATTCTCCATGGAAATAGCATGAGGTCTGAATGTTTTGTCTGTGATAATCTGTCATACAGAAGGATGTGGAGACACTTTTGGGCACTGTCAAGAGTGGAAACTGAAGCCTGGGCAGCTCCTGCCCATATATGCCAACAGTACTCCATTTTTGGCCTGATCTGACTCTTGTAAAGGTAGATGATAGTAGGAGTGAGGTACTTGCTGGAGCAGTACAGGGAACCAACTATTTTCCCAGTATCTCAAGTAACAGATTGCATGTACAAGGTCTGGGTTGCAAATTCTTAAGAAACCTCTCTAACTCTTTCAATGATCTTTCCCATTACCAGTCATCCTAATCATGTTTTCATTACTGATATACCATGAAGACTAACAGTTTTCTGCTAGGCCAAAAAATTCTTCTCTAGTATTACTGAAGTTAAGCATCAATGAATCTGTATAGTAGATAGTTGAGTGACTGCTTATAAACAGCCAAGCATGCCAAAACAAGCACTGTAAATAACTACTAATTATAATTTTTAACTTATTCAAGAAACTAAGCAAAATATTAAGAAACAGGAAAATTTCATTAGAAACAAAGAAGTGAGTGCTGAACTGTTACGTAATATCAATTAATTTCTTGTGACATTGAATGCTGGATAATTTCTTCACAGATGAAGAGAAGACTTTAGGAAATAGATGTAGTTCTACAGAAAGATACTGAAAATACCATGGATGGAGCATGTGAGTAATGAGGAAGTTTTAGGGGGAAATGGAAATAAAAAGCACATTTATATTCAGAATCAGAAAGAGACAGATGAAATTTCTTGGACACATAATGAGGAAAGAGAGTTTGAAGAATTTGACATATTGAAGGCCAGAGAAACAAGTAACCTACCTAACAAGTTTGTGTAAATGGATGGAAAATAGGGGCAGGAGATAGTAAAAGACTAAACATTGCTAAGAGAGCTATAAAGAATAAGTTCTAGAGAGCCATAATCAATCATGTCTCATCAGGATATGGCACAAAGTTGCATAATATTCAAAAATAAACACTTTAAAGTAATTCTGCTTGCTGAGGAAATAAGGAATTCTACCACGTGAAAACTGAAATGTAGTAGAGTAGGGGAGATTCAGGGTGGGAGAGGCACAAGACCTTTACACTGGACTTGTGAATACTATCTTATAAAAATTGAGACATAATAGAGTGGGGGCCTCTGAATCATAGATTTGACAGGGAGGCCCACGAGATCCTTCACCAGCCCTGTATATAGGCAGACAAAAATCAAAGGGAAATTTAATCTATCTTTATTAAAATAGAAAAAGAAAAGAGGTTCTGATTAACAAAAAGAAACTCAGTGCCATTTGAAATAAGTGCTTATTCTTTATCTGACTGACTTATTTTTGTGTTTTTTTTAAAAAAAAAAAAGAAGAAATCAGATTCAGTTGTGCACATTTAAAAAGACGTTATATGCAAATTGAGCAGCATTGAGAAATGGGTCTGCCATTCATTTATATTCGAATGCCAATTAAAGTGATGCATTGCTGGTGGTGACACCCTCTGCTTTTTCAATCATAAACAAATCAACAGGTAGTTTCTAAAATCAGGAACAGGATTTTTCTTCAGTCTATGAATGTATGTACCTGTGAAGTGAGGAATCCTGTCTATTTGTTAGCATCAATGCTAAAAGACAGAAAACAACCAGAAATGCGAAAACGCTAATGGAGTCTAACAGATGAGAATCATCTTATATTCAGATCTCGGTTTCTTTGAATTTGCAGCTGAATTTTTATACAGTGTAAAGATATATGATAGGATAAAGAAAAAATAGAAAATGTTTATCAATCTAACATGTTTCACTTTTTATAAAAAAAGCTTTATTAGAGAAAGAGATGAGATATGTAAAAAGCATTTATATTATAGAGACATTTCAGAATTTAAAAACCTGTATCTACAAACATAAAACAGATTTTTGTTTAGACAGCCATTCATACTCAGTTGTAATCATCAGAAACAAAACTGGCAATAACTTTTATTTTACAAATGTCACCCTAATTAAAGAAGAACATAATTCTTTATATTGAAAGTACTTTGAGGGCCTCCTAATAACAATATTACCAACTATAAACATATGTCAAAAAAATTTTATCACCAACCTTTATTGAATCCGTTCTTAAAAACTTGAAAGCATGTTTATCTGAGACCAATGGTATGTATGTAAAAACTTTCCCAAATCAACATGCAAAAAGGTACTACTAGACACACACGGGTACATAGAATTACAAATATACATCATCATCTGAATCCCACATAAATAAACTATAATTATTATACACTTACATACATCTATATAATAAATGGAAATGTCACTGTGTCACACTTTTTCAATCAAAGGGACACAACTCTCTAACTTTCAATAGCTCATGTTACAGAAATTTTGGATTCCCAAGTTTTCATGACTTCAATTGTTTTCAGCAATGTCTTTGTGATTTTTTGCAACAAATGTTTTTGTACGATAATATTTTTATAGCTAGGAAATAAATTTAGGAATAATAGAAATTAATTGTGGAATCCAGTTAAGGTCACGCATGAAATAAAAATAATTGTTTGTACAGAAAGTAAGAACTTATACACATCAAATTGTCTTTAAATTAAGTGGCGGCAGAAGAATTATCATTGAACTTTTAAAAGGTAAGCTGAAATATTAATGCAACACTTAAATGCAGTGATCAATCTTGATTTCTGTAGTTTATTGTTGCATGTCACATACAGCATCAGTATGCCTTGCAAAAAGCAATCTCCACCAACAGAGGACCAGATTGCAACCAAAAGAGCCAAGGCTGCAGTGAGGAAAACAGTCCTGTTCAAATCAAAACCCAGATCAAATGGCAGCCAGGAGAGATTCCAGTGCTGAGAATATACAAAGACTCAGGGACTCTCAAACACCTGAACAATTCAAAGGCCTAATCAAAAGCCATCCTCCTGATAGGATGGCTTTTAAGCTAGTAAAGTAATATTTACACTTTTTCAGTTAGACATGCAATCTGTTAATTTCTTGAAACTTCAAATGGACACCTCATCTCTCCTTGAATTTGGAATGCTACAAATTATAATAATGTTTGTTTAACAAGTCAAATGCACATGAAACATGATTAACCAATGAAAATCAAACAACACAAAAGTAAAAATACCAGAATTTCTTTCTTTTTCCCCCCCATATCTCATTCTGTGATGAAGCTTTAATAAAAGTGAAATATGTTAAATTGATAAACGTTTCCTATTTTTTTTTTCTTAAAGGACAATATGAAAAAAGTGACAAAAGGAAAAATTTCTGAGGGATTCTATCAAGGCAAATATAAGGATTTTATTTTGTGACAAGCATTTATATACAAGAGCAAAAATGTTATTGATTTTTCAAAATTTTTTATATGGGGGATACATATGAATATTTATCAGATTGGCAGAAAAGTCAGGCAAATTCATGGGGTGATACATTCAATACTTAATAAATGAAACAAGGTCTATAGGCTTCCCTTGCTCAAAGCAATTTTTAACCATTGATCTTAGAAAGTGCTTGTATGCAGCTGACAATTTAGATATTTCTCAATGAGTTTGGTACTATGCATGGCATCCATATGAAAGTTTCAATCTGATGAGGCTATTTAAGAAATTTTTTTTTTTCACAATAACGTTCACCCTGTACAAGGCCTGGGAGCCATTCAAGGTAGAGGGTTAATTTAAAGGGTTGTTTATATGGATAGGAGGGGAAGATAATGGCTTGAACAGGTTAAGTTAGCAATGATCAGGGGGAAATCATCTAGGGGGTTTCTTTCATAGGACAGTGGTTCACAGGAAGAAGCTATTTGAGTGGAATTTACTTCTTGCCAATGGAATATGGAGGGAATGTAGGTGGTTTGTTACTATTTAAGTGGCTTTGTGGGTCCTGAAGGTCAGACCAGGTGAAACCAGGAGATGCAGTTTGTCTGAGCACTTTCCATGGGGTAGCAATGGAGCTGTGAGAGCCTCGCCACATTCAACCCGTGAGAGAGGTTGGAGTATGAAAAATAATTCTTTTCCCACAAGGACATGATTTGAGTTTTCAGGCTAATGTTTTTGTTTTGTAGCAATTTGCAAACTATATATATAAATAAAACTCATAAAAATATTTTTATCTATAGTTAAGTTATAACTGATAATTAAAAAACAGAGATAGACCTTATGAATACATGTACAGTCCCCTCATATCTATCTTGCTTTCTCTCTCGCTCTCTTTCTCCCACTATATATATATATATATATATATATATATATATAAACTCCTTCCCTTTAAGATAAATACCTCCCACCCTCCCCTGACCCCTGGTGTGTGCCTTTTGCCTGACTGAAACATTGAAATGAATAAATTCTGTATTAGTTTTTTGACAGGTTGTTTTTTTAGCTATCACAGCTAAATTCTACTTCCTGCCCTTTCTAACTGTATAGACACAAACTCTGTCAACACCGGCATTAATAAGACAGCCAGCTGATATCCTCATCTACTGAAATAGGCTATTCCCCATATGAGGTAATGGATTTTATTGTTTATTAATTATATTACTCTGTATTAAAAAAAAAAGACATTGAGCTGTTTCTGTAGATCAGTTATAATATTTTATATTACTAGGATCCACTTGGATTATATACCAATGGATTTTTTACCATTACCGTATACACACACACACACACATACATATATATATATATATATATATATATATATATATATATATATATATATATGAGGAAGAGAGAGTAAAAGCCTGATTTATGCTCTCTCCATAGGAAGTGTTTGATAGACAACATACTTTATATGGCAACTATGAGATTTAAATACCTCTGGAACTAATGCTGTTATAGACAAGTGTATGGTTGCAAGAAAGAAATACAACAACAGCAGAAATAGATTTACCTGATTTATTTCAATAGGAACATGTGGTTTTGGGACAGCTACCTTGTGGTATAGTTCATAAGCTGGCTTCCAAACTGGGTTGATCTCTCATAGTAGTTCTCACTGGTTGGTATGGCGCTCCTCCTGCTGACTGCTGCTGACTGACCATGACAGGTCTCTTCCCTGGCCTCCTGTTGACTGCTGTTGTACTTCACCGTGTGACCCATTTTATGGCATTTTTTATGGCTTAACAAGCTCGAAAAATGACGCGAGTATAATTAGGAGGGAAGCATTTTTATTGGTCGAAAAATAGAAACACTTTAAAATATTATTTTATTTTTTGACCGGAACTCGTGCGTCGGGGCTATGCATAAATGATGATAATGATCATTTTGTGATGGGGCTTTGAGATATGTCCTATTTTATTTTATAACAATACCATAATGGTTTGATTGAGAGAGCTTTAAAGTAAAGGTATTTTAACCAAATTACGTCAATAGAAATGTATGAATATAAAACCGCACTGTCATTTCAAAGTATATTTGGGACATAAAGATAAAGTTAAAGAAGAGAAAAATAAAAACAGCTGGTAATTGATTGTCTTGAAAAAATTAAGAGTTATAAAGTGATATCAGATATTTGCTGTTTATTGCAGATGGAAATAATTAGTAATGATACCATTTAAAGAAAAGAAAAAAAAAAATCTAATTAAATAAAAACAGTGAAATAATGCCAAGCATGAAATTACCTCAAACGTCATTGAAGGAAAATCCTTAATGATAATAAAAACAAAAATAAAGATGCAAGTTGGTGTCAGTATTTTCTATAATAAATTAATATATACTTTTTATTCTTTTATTTTTTTTATCATTTCACCCCTGGTAATAATGCCACTAAGACAGCTCTGATGCAAGGATCTTGTGTGCACCCTGAATCTATGATACAGTCCCCACCACTCTAGTACAACTCAATTTACATACAGTAGTATTCATATAAAATACAAATTTTATAGTAGCTTAATTATGTAGAATAATGGATCATATGCAATACAGGTGAAGAATTCGTTTAGAAAAATTGAAAATAAATACAATATATCTATTAGGTTGGTGCAAAAATAATGACGCAATAATGTCATTTTTTGACGTTAAAAAATACGTCAAAAAATGACATTATTACGTTGTTATTTTTGCACCAACCTAATAAATACAAATTAGAGACATGTCATGATAGACCATTCCCTCTTAAATAAATCAAAATTGTTTTGTGGTAATGTTTAACATCAACTTGAGATTTTTCTTGTTAAAAAGTTGAATAATTTTAACACGTTCAACATTATGGATAAAAAAAATGGTCAATTTTATAAAGTGTTTTTTGAGAGTCTTACAAAAACTCAGAATGACATCAAAATCTGAACATTTTTTCCTCCTCTAGTAGCCAGTTGTGTTTAGTTTAATTTGTAACATATACAAATGCAGGTAGAAAAAAAAGAAAATGTTGATAAGATAGCAAAGGTCACAGAACACTGCCCAGGGTCCTTAATCATTCCCCCAGTCAAGTGGGGGTCGGTGGTAGTACACACCAACCGTGCTCAGATATACAGTGACCTTACAACCACACTCAGTTATGGGATAAATCATAATCATGTGTGTGTCTATATGTGTTTTATTTTCATTAATATTAAAATTTAATATTAAGAATAAAATAAGAACTTCATGACACAATAGATCACTCCAATTTAAACAAATTGACAGTGTTTTGAAAGAAATTTGAACATCAAATTAAGATTAAAAAAATTGAAGAATTTTAACACATCCAACATTATTGTAAAATTTATATGATGCTTTTTTTAGCATGAGCAAAATAAATTCACAGATTTGAACATAAAAAAAACAGTTGTGCTTAGTTTAATTTGTAACATATATAAAAAGAAAAAAGCAAATATTAATAAGATAAATAGGATAACAAAACAATAACCAGGACTCCAATCAGGCTTGAGTTTTGGGGCTAGTACTCACTGACCCTGCACTAAGACACCAGAGGTTAATGGGAACAAAAACGAATGAGAAAGAAAGAAAGAATTTAGTAGGAGAAAAGACAATAAAAGAATAGGTGTCAGGAAGAAAGGAGATGGCGATTGACAGTGCATTCAAATTGTTGAAGATTGTAGGCGGCAAGGAAGCAAGAAACTGGAAGAGTTCCACAGGCGAGAAGTGTGAGAAAAGAAACTATTTGAATAGATACATCTATTACATTCAGCTATTTCAACAGCAAAACAATGAGACTTAGTTGCCAGTTTAGAGGTGCAATTGATACAATCAAGTTACCAATATTTGAAAATATTTATTTGAAGTAATTTTACAATTTTGCAGAAACAGCATGATGAGCTGGCAATGAAGAAACTGACAAATGAGTAAATGTGTGCATGTTTAGATATATAAGTGTGTGTGTGTGTGTATATATATATATATATATAACAGCATGATGAGTCGTCAATAAAGAAATTTACATATAGGTGTGTGTGCGTGTGTATATATATATATATATATATATATATATAAATAAATGTGTGTATATACATGTGTGTGTGTATGTATGTATATATATATATAATTATTTATTTAAAAAAAAAATTTATAACATAAATATGTTATAAAATCACTACAAAAATAGCCATTTTGTTTCAACACCCTCGGTGTCTTATCAAGTGATGATGTTGAAGTGATTTTATAACATATTTATGTTATTTTTTTTTTTAAATAAATAATTAGATCTGTTCTACTTTGTATTGAGCACTCTTTTAAGAATAGTAATTGTTGGTTATTGGAATTCATTCCATATACACCAATCATATACTTGGGTATATATATACATATATATATATACACACACACACACAAACAAACAAATATCTGACAATCAGTTTATTACAGTGCAAACTTTAGTTTGTGGTTATTACTTGGTAGATCTTCTATTATTACAGTGTGGGATAACTTGAAAATAAAAAGGCAATAAAATTATAAACAAGAATAAAAAGCAACTAAATGAAATTGGCTCAACTATCTATATCCGAATACATATTAAAAGAAAATTAAATTTAAAAGTTTAACAATTCATTATACCCACTCACCTTCGTGCTCATGTGTAATTAGATCAATGTAAACATCATTTTAGTCTGATTGTGTCCTAAATAACAAAACACATCATTAATTTTGCTAACTTTCCTCCCATATATATATATATATATATATATTGTATTTTTGTAATTTTGCGAACTTTTCTCCCATTTTATATATATATATATATATATATAATAATTCAATATTATTTTGTCCCATATATATATATATATATAATAATTTCATATCATTTCACCCTATATATATCTTTTATACCTATATATGTATATGAGTGTACATATCTATGTATATGTTTATATATATGTGTGTAAGTATATATATTGTTATCTATATATGTATACATTTGTACATATCTATGCACGTGTTGTATATATGTGCATGTATATCTTTATACATGTGTGTGTGTATGCATATCCTTATATATATATATATATATATATGTGTGTGTATATATGTGTTAAATTAATTTGGCTTGATAAAGTTCATTTGAGGATAAAATGCATAAGAAGAATTTCCTTTTGTCTTTTATTATATATATATATATATGTGTGTGTGTGTAAATGTAAAAGTGGATATTGAATTCAACACCAAATAGCTATAGTCTGTTTCATACTTAAATACTGTCCATTGAGTTTAAGAATCAAACAGACTACGGCCTCAGCGTTCACTTTTACATTTACATATACTCTATCACTGGTAGCAAATACTTCAAACTATATTTTTATCATATACATGGTGCAAGGGATAAATTGTCATCTAAATTATGTAAAAATGAAAATAATGCTAACATCTCATTTTATCAGATATATTTACTGAACTTACACAAAAATATATTGAAATACTAAAGAGAAAATTTATTCAATAAAATCACCATTGGTCTCAACCACAACTTCTAGATGATTTCATAATCTCCTGCAACTCTTCTGGATATTTTCCTTGTTTATGTTGGTGAATGCTGCCATTATCCTTTCCTTCAGTTCATCTTTGGTATTACAAAGAGTTTTGTTGGTCTCTCATTCAACTATGCCCTGCATATAATAATCAAGGGGTTGCAGTTTGGGGAGTTAGGTGGCCAGATGCAAAGGGTGATGTGGTCACAGAAAGTGTCAGATAGCCATACCTGGGTTCTCCTGCTTGTATGACAAGGTGCAGTGTCCTTTTGCCAGACATAGAATGTCTTCCAGCAGCTACTCTCTTGGCCCAGGGCAGCACTCAAGGCACTTGATGTAGGCCTCGGTGTTGAGTCTGAGGTCCTGTGGGAAGATGAATGAAGGCATGATGTCAACATCGCTAGTGATCACTCCAGACATCTTTTTAATCACCATTAGACTCATCCAACTCTTTCCAAATCCTCTGCACTGTCTGCATATTGACACCCAAACACTCTGAAATGTTTGTATTGGAGGTTCCGGTGTGAATGCCAAGCAGTACAGAATGGTGTTTCCAAATTTCTGGCGGAGTAAATTGCATCATGGTGGTGTTTTTCTCACAGATGGTGCCCAACTGACCCTATATACTCTGCAGTCAACAAAATCAAAAACAAGCAACATGTATACATGAAATTAAAAATATAAAATGGCAAGACAATTTGCCCATCACTCCCTGTATATATATATATATATATATATACATATATATATATATATATATATATATATATATATATATATCTAATGTATTAAAAAAATTTTTAATTAAAAGTTTGAAAAATTAGAAATTTCAGCATCCCCTCTCCTTCATGCACATATCACTTTAGTCTGATGAAGTTCTACATGATGAAAAATATATATCACATGAAAAGTTTTTTTTTTCACTTTGTCATATATATATATATATATATATATAATGTTCATGAATTTAGACAGATAAATTGATAGGTTTAGACAGATAAAAAGATATTTGCATTTAAAATTTTGAGTCTCTCTTTCTATTTGTCTGTCTGTTTCTTATTTTCTTTTTACATACATGCATACAAATGTAGATTCAACTACTGAATGAAAACGTTCATTAAATGTCTCTCACTTGGATACAGGATCATTGTGCCCTTGTGTTTTCCTATTCTTCATCAAGTCCACAGATTCCTAATGACAATGAAAATTCTTTTTGCCAGCATATGTAATCATAAGAGTGCACATCCCTATTAATTTCTGATTGCTGAACGATTATCATAGAAAATCAAAAAGCAAATGATACAAGCGAATCACGCTTGAAATTAAATGATAACAAAAATGCTAAGAATTGTGTAAATTTATCTAAGAGCCATTAGAGTAATTGCTTATTAGCAATAAGTAAACGTATATTATATACCAATTGTCCATGAATACATCTCTATATAAATTATACATATATAAATATATACAAAAACACACATATATGGATAAAATGAAGACTATTGGAATATATATATATATATATATACACACACACACATGCATATATATATATATATAATATAATATACTCTGTATAAATTGTACATATAGCTCTCTCTCTCTCTCTCTATATATATATATATATATATATATATATATATATATTTCAATTAAAAGGTGCAAATATGATTTATAAATTCATGAATCATTCATACCTCTATATTTGTTTTTTGTATGAATGATTCATGAATATATATATATATATATACATACAAACACCCACACACATATAATTTATATGTAATATACATGTACAATTTGTATAATGATATACTGATAATTTGTATATGATATACATGTACAATTTATACACACACACACACACACACACACACAAACAAAAATAATTTCCTTGTATTTTTACTTACTTTATTTCCCAATGAAGATGAATCTTCTAATTTAAATTCAAGAGGAATATTTACTTCTTTTCTTGTTTCTTTTCTATATTCAAAATATTTACATCCAGTGGACTGTTTGAAGTCAGTTTGACTATAGAGAATGGACACTGCTAGAAAAGAGGGGCAGGTAAAGTATCCGAGGACAGAGCAAAAGTCTCTTAAAACTTAGTGACTGACACCTAAGTTTTCCACCTGCAAAAATAGGTGCATCAAGAAACTGATGCCTAAAGTAAGAAAAAGGGATGCAAGTGCGAGCAGCAAAACTCACCTGTGCAATTGTTTAACTCCAGTGGAATCCGTGCGGGAAATGTGTCCCCCTAGTATAACCCACCACAGCTATAACTACAGCTTTCTATATATTGCTACAACAATAATAGTATGTAGATGAATAGTGATGAGGGATGCTGCAAAGGATGGGACCAGTGAGATGGGGGTAGTGAGGGAGGTCTTTGAAGCTTTGTATAAATTGAAAGAAAGATGCCTACAGTCCTGTTAAGTGTGCTGTGTGCAGCACCTGCCCTAACAGGGGACTAGTTGACGGTTTTTCTTTTTTTTTTTCTTTTTTTTTTTTTTTTTTTTTTTTTTTGCAAGCAGTTGTGTGTAGCTGGGGGAGAGGACACACCCATCCATCATTACTTTGCCAGCATCCCACACTCCCTCTCTCTCCATGCATTACTTTTCTTATGATAAATTCTTTTTACTTTCTCTTAAGTGATTTCCGGTACTAATCTATACAACGATCACTATTTATCTATCTATCTATTCATTACCTCGTTGATAGGAACAGACGCGTAATGTGTGCACGTGGAGTCTGAGAGCTTTAAGGAAAAAAGATTTTAAAGAAAACATGCAGTACATTTATATAATTTATATAAGAGATAGGAAGAAACAGTTTGAGAGATTTGTAAAAGAATAAGTTTAATAATAAGAAAAAATCTGTTAAATTTAAAATGTTTATATAGTGTGTATGCATATATACACATACACACACTGTAACAAGGACGAAAAATAATGAAAGGTATGTAAAGGAATATTAATTTTATAAATGAAAAAAATATATAAGAATATAAATATATACCCACCCACATGACTATGCCAATATTTGTACACATCTATCCTAGTCTCTATCTACCATTTCTATCTCTCCTCTCTTCATATATATCTAGCACTCTTTATATCTTTATATCTATCTTCATATCTATCTCTTTATATCTATCACTCTTCATATCTATCTCTATCAATCTTCTCTCTCTTCATATCTGTCTATCTTCTCTCTCTTCATAACTATCTATCTTCTCTCTCTTCATAACTATCTATCTTCTCTCTCTTCATAACTATCTATCTTCTCTCTCTTCATAACTATCTATCTTCTCTCTCTTCATAACTATCTATCTTCTCTCTCTTCATAACTATCTATCTTTCTTCTCTCTCTTCATAACTATCTATCTATCTTCTCTCTCTTCATAACTATCTATCTATCTTCTCTCTCTTCATAACTATCTATCTATCTTCTCTCTCTTCATAACTATCTATCTATCTTCTCTCTCTTCATAACTATCTATCTATCTTCTCTCTCTTCATAACTATCTATCTACCTAAGTCTCTTCATAACTATCTATCTACCTAAGTCTCTTCATAACTATCTATCTACCTAAGTCTCTTCATAACTATCTATCTACCTAAGTCTCTTCATAACTATCTATCTACCTAAGTCTCTTCATAACCATCTATCTACCTAAGTCTCTTCATAACCATCTATCTATTTATGAGAAGATACTGAAAAGTTCTGGGCCCGTCTATGAAAGCCTTTCAAAAAACATTTTTGGACATATTGCCAGATTTTGATAAGTAGTTTAAACCAAGATCTCTTTAGCATCTCTTTATATCTCCTTCCAATCCACTCATTTCAGATCTTTTTTTTTTTTTTTTAATTATTTTACTCGAAGCAAGGCAATAAAAGCTACTGGGATGCAAGGGGTTACTAAGCAAGAGAGAGAAAAACAGAGAGAACAACAAGGAGACAAAAGATGACAATTGACATTGTATTTATATTTTTGAAAATTGTAGTTGACAGGAGAGCTAGAAGCTGGAAGGGACTTTCTATGTTATGTGAACCATGTCAGTTCAGGGCGTGGGCAATCATGGCTCTCCACAACCTTTTATTCTTTGTAACTCTGAACAAAGTTTATCTTCTATTATCCATCTCAGTCCATATTCTGCCAGCTATTTACACAAGCTCACAAGGTTGGTTACATGCTATTTGCCTCTGCCTTTTTTTGCCTTCAGTGTGTCCTGTGAGTGTCAAATTCTTCAAGCCATCTTTCTTAATTAAGTCACTGAAATTTCAACTCTCCTTTCTCATTCTAAGTGTAAGTGTCCGTTGTCAGGTGTGCGACAAAAGAAATAAGACAAAGATTTAAAAGGAATGACAGAAGACCAACTAAGTATTATAGTAAACAGAGAAATGCTTTTATTATAATTTTAGTGATTATGGTCAGTGGCAAAATCGAAAAAAAAAAAAAAGGCTTAACATCAAGTTAGAACTACTTAAAACAACTTCAGTCAGGAGTTGCTGGTTTTTTTGCGGTATAGTTTATATGTTAGGTCAACAAATGATAGTAAACGGACTTCTCTGAAGCAGATTTCTGCAACAATGAACTTTGCCAGCCAACTTGATTAATTTTGGTGCCAACAAGTGAATACGAATATCCAGATGAAAGACCTCCACTTTGTAAGGTCATCTGACCACATCAAATGACCCAAAACTTGGAGAAGTTTAATTCATAAAAAATAGATTCTCTTAACACCTTTTTGTATCCATTTTTCTTAAAACTTCCTCATTGCTCACATGTTCCGTCCATGGTATCCTCAATATCCTTTTGTAGAACCACATCTCTGTTGCCTCAAGTCTTCTTTTCATCTGTGAGGAAACTGTCTGCATTCACTGCCAGATAGAACGATTGATATCTCGTAGCACATATTTCTTTGCTTCTAATGAAAATTTTCCTGTTTCTTAATACTTTGCTTAGTTTTTTGGAAGGCATCTTTTGTCATTCCAGTGCACCTTTCATGTGACAAAAAAAAGTGGAAAAAAAAAAAATGAAGAAAAGACACCACAGGAAAAAATTTTTTTCAGACTTTCATGATCACAAGACCCATAATCCATTCGGCATGTAGGGACCCCATGAGTATTGAAGATGCAACAGCAATTATTTCCTGACAGAGCCCAACCCTCACCAGGCTGGTTTTGAATTTAGAGTTTTTCTTTTTCCTAGACAAGTTGCCACCCAAGGCTAATAGGACCCGATCAGTTCTGCTATTTTCCCATAGCTGGTGGGGTGGGGGTAGAAGAGATGGATTCATATCTTTCCCAAGGGTATTAGGACATAAGTAAATGTAATGCAGTCAAATGGAATGTGAACATGGCTCGTCAATTCCTTAATCCGAGCCGTTCTCCATTACTTCACCGTACCTCCTTCAAACTTTATCCTCTTCAAATTCTCCTGTTTATTTATTCATTTTTTTCTTTCCTTAACCAGTCAGTAGGTTGCAGAGGTGGGGAAGATGGTGCAATGGCCCCCTGTGCATTCATATTAGGAGGTCATCTAACCAAAGAGTGAAATAAAAATTTACTTTTTCAAAATTTGAAATTGTCTTTGTTAACTTTGTTGTACAAATGCTCTACAGTCCCACAACCTGGTGAGAATGTGGATCCGTGTTTTGATAAATGAGCCCGAAGTACCCTCCTCCACACACTTGAGCCATAGGGACATCATCAAACCTCTGCACATCACTGTAATCAGTAGATAAAATACAAGAGAACATTGGGATGTAATAGGAAGAAAAAGTTAATGGATAGCAGAAAAAGAAAGGACTAAACATACATAAAATCCTTCTTTTTTTTTTTTTTAAATACAGTAATTGATCATTGCTTAGCTGAGCTAGCTTTTTGTAGCTCAATCGTAAAGCACACTTGACTTGAAAGTAGTTTTCCAGATTAAAGGAATGTAGCTTTGATTTCTGTCACTTTTTCTTTTATGATTTTGATCTTTATGCCAGTAGACATTAATTTCACTGTTTAAAGAAAAGGTTTATCTACTCAAACATGTTTGCTCACTAAATATAATGTTTACAGTAACAAGAAACACACATATAGGTATATATATCAGCTATTTTTTCCCCAAGGTTTATCAGACGTGGGAAGTAAAGGATCTTATTCGTTCATGCTTCATCATCCTGCGTTGGTAGTGGGTTGAATTCAGATTTACCCTTTTCATAAACTGGCTGCTCTACCAAGCTAAAGTACACAGTCTACACAACTATTTTATTTATAACATGAGAGAGAAGAAATGAATTCAAGGTTTTCTCAATGTCTTTAGAGTGAATTGGAGATAATTTAAATGTAGCCTGCCAATTTCAATTTTCATCCTGATAACTGTTAGCTCAAATCTAGCTATTAATATGAGTTCATATCTATCTATTTATTTATCCATATATCTGAGTTCATTATCAATCTATCAATTTCCATGCTGATAGCTTCTATATAACCTTCACTGTCTCAATTCATATCTAAGTTTATATCTATCTCTGTCTGTCTATCTATCTATCTATCAATCTCCAAGCTGATAACTGCTATATCACCTACTCTATCTCAGTTTATATCTATCTAGCAATCTTAGTTCATATATATCAATTTCACTTTCCATGCTAATAACTTATATCACCTGCACTGTTTCAGTTCATAT
The DNA here is from genome assembly GCA_963932145.1 of Acanthosepion lycidas. NCBI lineage: Eukaryota > Metazoa > Mollusca > Cephalopoda > Sepiida > Sepiidae > Acanthosepion > Acanthosepion lycidas. The sequence continues at coordinate 33,315,101 of OZ010575.1, forward strand.
CTACCTGTTTAGCTATCTGTGTTCATTATCTATCTACATAGCTATTTGAGTTCATATCTATTTGGTCTTTATCTTAATATCTGAGTCTATTTTTCTGAGGCCTTTTTTAAAAAATAATTTTTCATTCAATTTTCTTTTGTCCCAAACCCTGAATCTTTCAAGTTAAAAAAAGATTATTGAAATTTTGTAATATCATATCCAGGCTTTCGAAGCATATTTTTTAAAATAAGGAATATGATCAAAGAAAAGAAAAAGAGAGAGAAATTTCAACTTTTACTTTGTTTTTACTAATGAAGACTACAGCCGAAGCAATTACAAGTTTTTGGAAGCAGAGATCTGGGTTAATAGTTATCTTTATCAACAATCAATACCTGCAGTTATATTGCAAGGCACAAATCTTTTAACTTTTTCAAAAATAAATTACCTTCTCCTCCTCTTTCTTCTTCTTCTTCCTCTACTCCTCCTCCTCCTTCTTTTATCTACAATGTTTTCTCCTTTTACATGTCTTTTCTTTTTTTCCTTTCTTCTCCTTCATGTTTTTCTCGCCATTATTGCTTCTGTTTTTTTCATACTCATTATAAGATTCTCTTCAATTTCTTCCTTTTTATTCTCGAGTCCATATCTATCTGATTCCATATCTATCTGAGGCTTTTTTTTCTTCTTCTTCTTCTCCTCCTCCTATTCCTCCTTCTACTCCTCCTCCTCCTCTTCATTCTTCTTTTATCTGCAATGTTTTTTTTTTCCTTTTACATGCTTTCTTTTTTTCTCTTCTTGTTTTTCTCTTCGTTATCAGACCCTCTTCAATTTCTCCCTTTTTTTTCTATCTTTCTGAGTCTATATCTATCTATCAAACTACAGAGTGCAATGGGTAAATTGCCACCATTTTATATTTTTAATTTTGTGCATGCTTGTTGTTAGTTTCTGATTTAGTTGTCTGCACAGTATAATAGGATAAGTTGGGCACCATCTGTGAGAAAAAGAGCACCATGACGCAATACCCTCTGCCAGAAATCTGGAAACAGCATGCTGTACTGCTTAGCATTCATGCCAGAAGGTTCAATATGAACATTTCAGAATATTTGGGTGTCAATCTGTGATAGTGCAGACAATTCAGAAAGCTGGATGAGAGTAATGGTGATTACAAAGGTGTTTGGAGAGATCTCTAGTGACATTATGCCTCAAATCATCTTCCCACAGGGCCACAGCCTCAACACCAAGGCCTGCATCAAGTGTCTTGAGGAGGTAGTGCTGCCCTGAGCCAAGAAGGTGATTGCTGGAACACCCTATATCTAGCAAAAGGACTCTGTACCATGCCCACTCATGGCTGTCAAACAATGCCTGTGACCACATCAACCCTTACATCTAGCCACCTAACTCCCCAGGCTACAACTCCCTTGATTATTATGTGTGGTGTGCAGTTGAGTGAGTGACCAAAAAAACTCCTTGTAATACCAAAGATGAACTGAAGGCAAGAATTATGGCAGCATTCACCAACTTAAACAAGGAGACAATCCAGAAGAATTGCAGGAGATTCTGAAGTTGTCTGGAGGCCGTGGTCAAAACCAATGACAATTTTATTGAATAAATTTACTCTTTATTATTTCAAGATATTTTTGTGTAATTTTGGTAAATATATCTGTTAAAATGAAATGTCAATGTTATTTTCAATTTTGCGTAATTTAGACGACAATTTATCCATCAAACTCTGTATCTATTTATCTGATTCAGTATCTATATATATATATATATATATATATATATATATATATATATATATATATATATATCTTTCTATGTATCTATCTAGAGCCTTTTTTCTTCTCCTCCTTCTCTTTCTTCACCTTCTCCCCCTCCTTTTATCTGCAATTTTTCCTATTTTCACCTTCTTTTTCCATGTTTTTCTCCTCATTATTGCTTCTGTTTTTTTTTCATCTTCATTATCAGATTCTCTTCAATTTCTTCCTTTTTTACTGAGTCCATTTCTATTCATCTATCTGACTCCATATCTATGTCACTTCCTATCTGAATCCATATCTATCTAATCGTGGCCTTTTTTCTTTTCCTTCTTCTTATTCTTCTCCTCCTTCTTCTCTGCTACCTCCTGCTTTTATCTGCAATATTTTCTCCTTTTTACGTTTTCTTTTTCTCTTTTCTTCCTTAATTCATTTCCTTTGTCATTGTTCCTTTTTTTTTTTTTCTTCCGTCCAAAAATCTAAAGGTAATGTCAATAACCATCTTCTGTCTTCCTGATACCTGTTCTTTTATTGTCCTTTCTCCTCACTTCTTCTCATTAAAGTCTTCTCATTCTCTTTCATGCATCCTAGTGGCATTATCACCTTGCTTTGGGAGAAATGAAAAAAAACTTCAATTCTCTATACTTTTTAGCTTTCACTGATTTTTTTTTTTTTTTTTTTTTTTTTGTGAATGCATTTATTTTTAAATTTTGTATTTTGAACATTTGACTTTTAAAAAAAATTTTTTTCATTCTCTTTCTTTTCTTTCTTTTCTTTCTTTTCTTTCATTTTCATCTTTATTTATTTATGTTTGTTTGTTTTTTTAGATATTTTTATTTCTACTTTCCTTTTTATCTCTTTCAAGATTTAATATGCAAATCTGTCTTTGTCGGCTTTTTAGAATTTTTTCCCTTTTTAAAACGGATTTTAATAAAACTCACAAGTTATCATTATAGAAGCTATCACATTCTTTTTTTTTATTATTTTAAACCTCCCACTCATTTTTATACTTTTTGTTCTTATTTATTTCTTTTCTAATAAACAAAGTTTTGAACCAAACTAATAATTTTTTCCTACCTTTTTCCTATTGAGGTGAAAAATCTTGTTATCAGGTAATAAATGAAATATTGCATTAAAAAAAGAAAATAAAATGTAATTTTTTTTAACTGGACTAATATACTGAATTCATGTGTTCCTAATAATTACTAATGTGTGTAGGTAGGGTAAGAGAAAAAAGAATTGGTGGGTAAGGCAACAGAAAATAGAATTGGTGGGTTGAGCAACAGAAAATAGAATTGGTGGGTAGGGTAACAAAAAATAGAATTGGTGGGTTGAGCAACAGAAAATAGAATTGGTGGCTATGGTAACAGAAAATAGATTTGTCAAGCCAAGTTCAAATCTGACTTAATCTGTTTTGTTCAGTTACATTCTAATGCCTTCCAGAAAGGCATGAACTTGCTTATTCTCCATGTAATTATGTTTTAAATAGCAGAAGAGACTGGAATTCAATTTCATGCTGTTTAACTTACAGAAAGATATAAAACAATTTATGGGTTATTGTTTTGTTCTTTTATTTTCTACCATACATTAAATGTAAAAAGACTTTTATTTTTAATTTAAATGAAACATTCTCACTTTAATTATTTTATTAATTACTAGTTTTATTGTGTCTTATTAGTCTTCCTGATTGTTCCAATGAAAAAAGCAAATAAATAAAATAAAAAAGGACAAAAATAATAATAAAATAATATTTTGGGATAGATTGTGATTTTTTGTTTTTATTACAAAAGAGGGGAAATTCTAATAATTGTAGAATATATATATATATATATATATATATATATATATATATATATATATATATATATATATATATATGTGTGTGTGTGTGTGTGTGTGTGTAAAAAATTCAGATAGTGCATATCTGTGAAAGGACAGTATGAATAAAGACAAAAAGAAAACTTATCTTAGTCAACACATTTTGTCCTCTGAGAGACTTTATCAAGGCAAATGTAAGGATTTTATTCTGTAACACATATTTGTATACAAGTGCAAAAATGTTATTGATTTTACAAAATTTTTAAGTTTAAGAACACTCATAAATATTCATCAGGTTAACTGAAAAGTCAGCCAAGCTATGGAGGACATGAAGTGACACAATTCAATGTTTAATAAACAAAAGTGAGTGAATGATGTTTTAATTTTTTTTTTTTTAATTTACGCATTAAATATTTAGTATTTAAATTATTTTAATTTAGGATTAATTTGTGTTATTTCAAATAACATGAGGTTATGAATTTAATCTTTTCTTTGAATTTTTTAATATTTTTGTTGTGAGTGTGTATAAAGAGTAATTCAATGTGTGTGTGTATGTACAAAGGGTCAATTCACTCACTGTAGAACCACTTATACACAAGCACAGATTGCAATGGACAGGTCATGTTATCCATATGGCGGATGACAGAATTCCAAAACACTTAATGTATGGAGAATTGGAAATGGGAAAAAAAACACAACACAAGCTGAAACTTTGTTACAAAGATTGCCTTAAAGAGATGTTATACAAGTGCAATGTTGGTGTGGATAACTGGAGACTCTAGCTGAAGACCAGGTTTTTTTGAGATCTGGTATGGCTGATGGCGTCAAGATCTTCCATGAGGCATCACAAAAATATGCAGAACTAAAGAGAGGGATTTGGAAGAGATGAGGTGCTATCCTAGCCATGTGCCCAATGCAATTGGATGTGTCTGTCCAGGGCAGGTCTGCTCAGTCACCAGAAATCACACCAACACCAACAGTCTATTGCATATGATGATTTTGTAATGGCATGCTTTGAATGCCCAACCTGCACAGGGGTGTGCAAGTCTAGGTCGGGCCTGACAAGGCATATGAAAAGGCACAACGGAAGTGATGATGATCAAAGTTAACTTCTACCACCCGAAGATGATTTGATATGCGACATATATGACAAGAAATGCAGATTGATGACTAGTTTTATGAGCCACTGTCAATTACACAACCAATGAATGCAGTGTTGTGTGGGGGAGTTTAACTGGTCACACTTGTTTTTGTGAGTTGATAGCCACTATATATACATATATATATATATATATGTGTATGTGTGTGAAAAGTGTGTGTATATAAATATAAATAAATAAATAAATATATATATATATATATATAATTATTTATATATTATCTGCGCATTACTTATTAGAAAGCACTCAATATCAGAGATAGAGCTAACATATTTGGTTGGATTGATGTGATCGTCAGACAAACTCACATCAATCCAACCAAATATATATATATATATATATATATATATTATTTTTCAGAGAGGTTCACCCTTTTCAAGGCCTGAGGGCTACTTGAGGTAAAGAGTGATGTTTGGAAGCCATTTGTGTGTATAGGAATGGAAGATAATGGTTAAACCTAGTCTTGAACAGGTTAAGATTGTAGTGATCAGAAAAACACCAAGTTGGGAGTCGGTTCCACAGGGTAGTGGTTTACAGAAAGAAGCTGCTCAAGTGGAACTTACTTCTCATCGATGGAATATGGAGGGAATGTGGGTAGTTTGCTACTATGTATGGCAGGTTCTTACTGAGAAGGTTTGCCTCAGTTGGACCGAGGAATATAGTTCATCTGAGTACTTTCTGTGGAAGTAGCAGTAGAGCAGTGAGATGCTTGCTACATCCCGCCTGTGAAAGAAACGTTGAAGAGTGAAGAATAATTCATAACCCACAAGGGCTCAAAGACACTTTTGAACTCTATGAAGCCTGGAGAATGAGGGTTGGGCAGCTCCTGCCCAAATATGAGTACAGTACTCTATTTTCACCCTGATCTGGCTCTTGTAAAAGTAGAGGATAGCAGGAGGATTCAGTTACTTACTGTAGCAGTAAAGGGAGCCAACCATTTTACCTGCATTCTTAGCAATGGATTGTATGTACCAGTTCCACTTCAGATTGGGTGTGATTTTGAGACCCAACAACCTTTCAAGGAACAGTGCTTCCCTGAGAGGACATCTGTTCTTCTTGATTGGTGGTATTTCAGGGTCAGATCAGCAATGATGGAATGTAACTAGCTTGGTCTTCAAGGCATTGAATGTAACCAGCCAGTTTTTTACTCCATTGGGTAGTTTGTGCAAGATCAGAAGAGATTGGTCACCAATATCTGACCATCGAGCATTTCAGAGGTGCACCCATATATAGTCATATCATTGGCATAGATGTTTACATGATCTGAGTATATTCTCAGGCAGATCATTTATGTAGATCAAAAAAAGAGTTGGTCCGAAGGGTGACACCTGTGTTGACCACTACTTTCAGGGACCTACCTGTTAGAAAGGATTTTATGATCAAGAAGACACTTCTGGTGATTCCATAACTGCAGAGATTGTATAGTAAGCCTTAGTGCCACACCTTGTTGAAGGCCTTTGAGATATCTAGTGATATGTTCCTCAATGTGTGTTTATTGTCAAGAGCCTTACTGATTCTGTGAGTGATGGTAGTTAGGACATCATCAGTGTATCAGAGACGACCAAAATTCATACTGCTTGTCTCTGAAGAGTTTTTTCTTTTGTAGGAGCTCAATGAATTTTTATTGATTCTGGCCTCAAAAAGCTTGCTTGATGATACTGCAGAGACTGATGGGTTTATACTGGGAGAGGGAAGATCACATGTTCGCGTTCATGAGAACTGGGCATACACTTGACACTTTCCACAGGCTTGGGTAGGATATTCCCTTCAAGCAGCCGTTGAATAACTTTGCTAGGATTGGGGATAATTCCAGATTGATCTTCTTAAGGACAATCACTGGAATTTTGTCTGGACCAGTGGCCTATTATTGTCAAGGCCGTTGATAAGTCTAGAGACTTCTCATGCTGTAGTGGTAATATTACTGAGATTGTGCTCAGTGAGACGTGGGAATTTGAGGAGGAGATGGTCCTTGTCTTCTAATGTTGAGTTAAAGGCAAAGATGGCAGTGAAGAGGTGTACCAGGCTGTATATTGAGGAAGATATGAGCTTGGGGCTATTTATAATTGGGGGCACAGCTGCTTTACTCTGTTCACAATTTGTTAGGTGACCTTGCTGATTTCAAAGGATCCAGTTTGTTTCTTTTGACCTTGGTCTGGACTGGTCAAGCATAGCTGCACTTGATGTTTTATAGAACTTTTTTGAAGTGATTGTGGGGAGTTCTGAATGCAGTGAAGGTTGAACTACTTCGCTTATTGTGATAGATATTGAAGTAGTGGTTTCAGTGAGATATGGCCAAAGTGCATTTAGGATTGAACCAGGGTTGACTGTTTTTTGCTGGAAATGTTTTTGGGTATAAAACTCTCCATTCCAGAAAGGATCCAATCAGTGACAAGGGCAGCAGTTTTTGAGGCAACATGCTTGAAGAAGGTTTGGAGTGGGGTGTCCATCATATAACAAAATAACAATATAAGAAAAAAAAATTTTGATTTAATTCCAAATGCTTCTAATATAGATAAAACAAACACACGTCTGGACAGAGTCTCTCCTAGTATGGAAATTAGGAGGTTATAATCTCAGGTAATAAATTTGATTCATGATGCCTACTTATCCTCATAGATTCAAAGGCATTTTTCCCCACACACAGTTTCGTCTTTTTTTCATTTTAAACTGAAGAAGCCAAAGAGAGTGTACGCTTCTAAGGCAAAACACCTCTTTAATAATATTTTCCACTTTGTCTCATTATGAGAGGAGTGAGCAAGTTTTATTGAGTTGAATAATTTCTTTTTTTTTTAAATCTATTTCACCTCCAATCAAGGTGATCAAGCCACTAAGATGCAAGGGGTTACAAGGACAATAAAAAGAGTAGGATTCAAGGAGACAGAAGATTTATTTTGCATTTAAATTTTTGAAGGTCATAGTTGACAAGAAAGCAAGAACCTGGATAAGAGTTACCCAGGCAAAAAGTGCTTGAGAATAAACTATTAGGAAACAACTTGGTGATATATTTGGCAGTTTCAATGGTCAAATAATGAGACCTATCTGCCAATCTAATCTTCTTCTATGTGCCATATCCCTTCCATACATTGGCTATCATGGCTCTTCACAACTTACTGTCCCATGTAGCATTTAATAAATTTTATCTTTTTACAATCTTTCCTAAACTTTGTTCTGCCATTCATTTACTCAAGCTTGCTAGGTAGGTCATGCATTGTTTTCCCTTGACCCTCTTGCCTTCATCCAGTCCCATGAGTATCAAATTATCCAAGTCCTCTTTCCTCATTATGTTCCCTAGAAATTTCAACCGTTTCTTTCTGATGTTAAGTATGTGTCCTTTTTGCTTGCATTTTTCTAAAACTTTCCTATTGCTCACATATCTGGTCACCAGTATTCCCAGCATCCTTGTATTGTTTCAAGTCCCTTCTTCATCCGTGAAGAGACTATCCATCATTCACTGCCATACAAGAAGACTGATATTACATAACAGTTCAGTACTCTTTTCTTTGTTTCTAATTAAAGTTTCCTGTTTCTTAATACTTTAAGTTTTTCAAAGGCATCTTTCACAATCCCAATGCGCCTTCAGATTTCAGTGTCAAACTTTTCATCCTCTGTTAAATACTTCCTAGATATTTAAATTGTTGTGCTTGTTTTATTTCGGTATTTTCAATTTATAATTTGCCTTTTAGGATGTTCCTTTTACTAACAACCATGCATTCTGTCTTCTTGCAATTGATGTTTAGTCCTTTCTTCTCACTGTTCTTCACTATCTTCTGTAGGAATTCTTGTAGTTTCCTTTCTATGTTTGTATCATCTGCATTATGAAGTCGAGGTACCAAAGAGAAAAGCTCATCAGAACAAGAGCCATGAAAACAATTTAATGACATATCAACACTTGTTGGGTCATTTAATGTTGAATACAAATCTTAAAGGGCAAAAACCATAATTAATTAATATATAGATGGTGTAATGGATATTGACACAGAAATGAACATAGGTAGTTGAGTTCAAATTTTGGGCAAGTCTGTTGCATTCACATTAACACTCTTGAGAAATGCATGAAGCCAGATCTTCTATCAGTTTTTTTATCTATTTGTTTTGTTAAGGAGACTCTAGGCTTGGTGGCAACTAGTCTAAGATAAGGAAAACTCTGAATTCTAAGCCATGGAGAAGGTAAGGGAAAACCAATCAACTGTATTTCCATAAAGCTAAGCAATTCACATATAATACAGAAAAATCTGTTTGCCTATCCACTAAAAAAAATTAAATTAATAACCTTATTAATAATTATTTTTAAACTCATTCTAATACATTCACAAAAATGTTCTGCCTTCCCACCATTTTATTTCAGTGTTCTATCATTACAAATGTCAGTGTGATGCTGGATATATTGGAAGATCTAATCAGTGGTTGGAAATTAGGATTGCGCAGCATGTTCTAAGATCAGTTCAGTATGAACATTTGGATACACTTGTGAATATTTCCAGTTCTGCAATTGTAAAACACTTAATAATTTTATTGCTTTAAATGTAATATGTCTGTGATTTATACTACTGATTACCTAATTTTTTAGTTGCACACACACACACACACACACATTTTAATCAATTCACTCCAAGCAAGATGATAATGCCACTAAGACACAAGAAGGCAACTAGATGTACCTCATCTTTCACCAGGGTTTATTCATCATAATCAGCAAAGCATATTTAGATTACCATCTAAGAATTCTTGAGGCTATCAATATCAAGTCGTCCCTCTGTAAAAATGGCAACCTGGTCTAAATGTAATATGTCTGTAATTTATACTATTGATTATCTGATAGTACAACAGTTCATAGGCTGACCAAGATACGCCCATGGAATGTGACCAAATGATGTTTATTTTTCAAGATTGTCCCCTTTGTGATTAACACACTTCTTACATCAGTGTTGCAGTTCTTGGAACTTTGGCGAAGATTCTTTCACACTGTTGGACAAAAAAGTCATCAACAACAGATATAATGCCATCATCACTGTAATACTGGTTTCCATGGTTTTTCTATGTTGGGGGACAGACAATAGTCAAATCAAAAGAATAGGGAAGGTGAACAACCAGTTGAAAGCGAGATTCATGCACATCAGCCATTGACACAAAGGACATATGCTGGAGCATTGTCCTGATGAAACAAGACTACTTTTGTCTGTTTTCTTGGTCTTGATAGGCTTTTGTAACTGCCTCATTAAGTTAGCATAGTACTCTCCACAGATAGTATGGCTCTTTTGAAGATAGTCAATAAACACAATGCCTTTTGTATCTCAAAACACTGAAGCCATCAACTTCCCTGAAGATGAAATTACCTTGGGCTTCTTTCAAGCTGATGAGGAGGGATGCTTCCAAAGCAACAAATTGTTTCTTTTTCTCTGGTTAAAATTAATGAACCTAACATATCAGATTTTCCTGTGACATGATCAGCCTGAATGCACTTTTGATCACATGTCAGAAGACATAACTCCCATCGAGCAGAAACCTTTGTCATGGCAAGTTCATTGTGCAGAATATTCTCAACTCTCTTATGTGATATGCTAATTGCATTAGCTATTTGATTTCTAGTCATTCCATCACCATGTGGTAAACATTATCTATGATTTTGTCAGTGGACAGCAGTTGCAGGACATCCAAACCTTGGGTCAACTCCCTTCCTCTCTAAAATTAAGCTACCCACTTTTGTACTGTTGATAAAGCTGGTGCATTATTATCTAATGTAGCAACCATGTCATCATGAATGTCCTGGAGAGTTAAACTCTTTTTTTCTACAGGTACATGATAATACCACAATGCCAAATTTGGTCTTTTTTCAAGAGAATTTGCTATTAGTGAGTTTTGAATTTTCTTGGCACATTCAGATGTCAGTTTACCTGGAGAGAAACAATGCAGTTATTAATAAGAAGAGTTGAAATTGATACATGCAACATTTCACAGCTCTAGCATCAATTCTTCAAAGTCAGCCTATGAACTTTTCAGCCCACCCTCATAATTCTAATACCCTTTTTTAGTCATGCACATACTTATATGTTTTTCTCCTTGACTGGCTCTGAAGAGTAAAGAGTGATAACCGAATAGCCCCTTTTTTATTTTATTCTTGTTGTAATATTTTTTTCAATTTTATGGTAAGTAATTTTCTCTTATTCTTGATCTTCCTCCCCTTTGTTTTAAAAATGTTTGTATATATCCATTTTTAAAGCCTTAATAAAATCTTTAACCCCCAAAAGTCATTAAAACTTGTCTTAATATCAATTTCAATATGAGAATGTAGAAACAAAAATAAATCAACATAAATAGAGAAAGCAACATCAAATTTATTTACATTATTTACATGTTGACTGTTGTTTTCATCTTGTTGTTGTTATCATATTTTGGCTATTGTTCCTTCTGGGCCTTGATCAGGGTAACATTCAGAGAATTTCAAACTGAACCCTTTATTTAATCCACTGGGTAGATTGTTCTTGTTTCACTGGTGATGTCTAGGAATATCTTATGTAGGTCTCATTTACTATTGCTCATTTATTGCACACCCTATTCCCACTGAGACCAAGTAAAACACTACCTGGTCCAGGGATTGAAGTCACAATTGCTATACAGTGTAACCCGGATATAAGAGAGATTTTATCTGGTCCCAAATTAGAACCATACTTACCTAAACAAAATAGACAAAACCCGGATATAAGAGACTTCTTCTCCAGTCCCGACAACTCTCTTATATCCGGGTTACACTGTATCATGAAATTCACAAACAAATGCTTTCATCCACTAATCTGTTGTTTTGTAGCAGTGTCTATTTAGACTCATTGGAAACAGGACAAACAATAACTGAACAGTACTAGAAAAGATATCCCTAGACCCAATCAGTAGAATGAGAATGATCTAACCTGTACAGTAAATAAAGGTTTCAGTTTGAAATTTCCAGAAAATATAGATCTGGTTTAGAGTAAAAAAAAGTTAAACTTGGTTTGAAGTGAGTCAAAAAGAGAGACATAGATCTAGTTTATGCTAGAATCATAAAGGTAAGCATAGATCTGGTTTATACAAGAGTCAAAAATGTAGATAGAAACTTGGTCTGAACTAGCATCAAAATGGTAGACATAGATCTGGTTTATGCTAGAATCATAAAGGTAAGCATAGATCTGGTTTATACAAGAGTCAAAAATGTAGATAGAAACTTGGTCTGAACTAGCATCAAAATGGTAGACATAGATCTGGTTTATGCTAGAATCATAAAGGTAAGCATAGATCTGGTTTATACAAGAGTCAAAAATGTAGATAGAAACTTGGTCTGAACTAGCATCAAAATGGTAGACATAGATCTGGTTTATGCAAGAATCAAAAAGGTATATAGATCTGCTTTATACGAGAGTCATAAATGTAGATAATGGCTTAAAAGAGAGTCTGTTAGTGCCCATTTTTGTCGGCCCTTTTTTTGTTAAGGGTGTCTTCTCACTCTGCAAGGTATACATTTGATTTATTGTAAACCTCACCAACAGTGCACAAACATAGTTGCTCATCACTTAACATCACATATCATTGATGTCTTTATATTGATTAGACTGCTTAGAATTTGATGTTGCTTCATAAAGCAACCCAGATATTATTATTAGATATAGTTAACAAATTCTATCGATCTTTATTCAGCCAAGACTTTGTTATATCTAATTGATATAAGATTTTTATTTTTCATTTTTCCTGTTCATTGTTAAAGTCTAGTCATGGGTGGTCTTGTAATGATTTTTTCAATAAATGCTAAGATAAAGAATGCATCACAGTTTTACATATCACTTTCCAATCTTGAGTATATATTATTAATGATACTACAATTTTCATCCTAAGAAGCATGAAAAAATCAAGTAAATTTCTAAACTGTGTTTGAAGAATTTGAATATTTTAATTTATTGGCAAATGGAAATTCTTTTACCTGTGAAGATTGTCCTTCATAAAAATCGAATATAAAATTTTTACTTTTCTTGTTGAAATATTTTTGCAAAAAGCTTTTGGATAATCTTTATCATTTCATGCACAGAATTGCAAGAAATTGATTTTTTATTAGTTCAATAATCAAGCCATATAATAACTATCAATGTGTATTTATATATTTTCTGTCCCATTTGTTGTGGAAAGGGAGGTAAATCAACTTGTTAGGAAATTTATGACTGATTCTTAAGAGTGGTATTATGAAATCTTATTAAAATATAAATCTGGCCCTAGATTATTTTAAATATCTCCATTCCTGAAAAAAAAACTCCTTTCCCAAGTGAACCATACATGATTATAAAAATTTATAAAAATTAAAAGGAAATGGTTAAATTCATCTTTCTGTAAATTTAAAACATATTAAAATAAAATAATTTAAATATTAAATGCATTGAAAAAAAATTCAACAATGACATCATTTACTCATTTTCATTTATTAGCCATTAAATTGTGTTACTTAGCATCTTCCATAATTTACTTAGACTTTTCAATCAGCTTGATGAATATTTATGAGTGTCTCTTAAATTTAAAGATTTTAATAACTAATATTTTTACTTTTTGTTTATAAATACTTGTTGCAAAATAAATCCTTACATTTGCTTTGATAAAGTCCAGCAGAGCTCAAAATGTTAGATAAGTTTTCCCTTTTGTTTTTATTCATATATATATATATATATGACCACTCATATTCGAGGATACCCGTCAACTAGGGCAGACAGACAGCCAATTCCTATTGCAGATGCATGCTCAGGTGCATTTGTCTTTAGTCAACAGCCACAGAGCCCACCTGTGGTTTATACCACAACTATGCTGAGGAGAACTTACAGTTTCTGGGAAAGAGCTTGTTATCTAGTGTGATCAACAATTTGAACAAGGCCAGCACACTCAAGCCCTCAGCCATGATGATTTGTGACTTTGTGCTATCACAGTTATTGAGCCCCACACCCTTGGGGTTCCATCTACCCAATTTCACTTACAAGGCTTGGGTCAACCCATGATATGGTTTTCAGACACTTACCAATTGTGCTGCATGCAGGGATCGACCTTTCCAGTCTGATAACATCAGGAAGTCTCCTTCCTGACAAATCGACCATGGTGAGTTTCAAACCCAGGTCTCATGGTCAGAATATCGCAAAAAACATGATGAATGCTCTCCAATTCTTGATCGAGTTTACAAGAACAAATATATATTACAGTGGATTTCTTGCCTTATTTCATTGTAATATATGGAAAAATATTCATGAATATGAAAGGATTATGATAAAAATAAACAGACAAAATGTTTGTAATTTATTCAATCAGACATACCTAAAACAGAATTCACTGCCTAAATACACAAATATATATATATATATATATATATATATATATATATATATATATAATATAAGCAAAACAATGCTCATATATTACTGCCTTTCATGTAGACACCACGATGATACTCAATTCATTTCAATAAGGAATAGAGTATCATGTTACTCAGACTACCTGAAGATTATAAGGCAGCAATCTAACCATCTAGGTATCTACATGAAATTTTAAGTCACAGAAAGGCATTTATATCTGAGTATTGTTTTTCTAATACTTATTATATTGTCTCTGTATATATTTTATATTTTACATTGAGCACTGTTCTTGTAGTGTCCTTGTTTTTTTATTATATATATATATTTAAAAATGCCAGAAGACATTCTTTCTTTTGAGACCCCAACACATCATCATAAGAATACATTGGTAATGTTGGTTGACAAAGAAAACGCAGTTAACAAGAAAAAAAGAGAAGAAAAAACTTCAAACAATACTGAAAAGAGCGATAACATTTACTGGACTTGAGAAATGTATTTTCCTGAAAAATTGTTTTAAGACAAAGATTTTATAAATTTCAGCTGTAAGGAATAGTGATCACTATTTGATCAATGAATGCCAAATGTTTCCTTATAAGGAAGTAGTTAATATTACCATTACCATAAATGTTATTTTTAATGGGTACACAGGATATCTACCCAAACATGTGTACATATTAAATAGTACCAGCCCCCAGATAACAATTTCTACAGTGAATGTATTGTTGCATAATTTTATATCTGAATGAAAGTAAAAAATTACAAATTGCAATATGATATCATTTAAAAACTAACCAGCCTGCTACACAGAATAAAGAAAGGCAATTTTGGATAAATGATATCTTCTGTAAAAACTGAATTGCAGCTTTCACCAAGGGCATGACTGGTGAGAACAGGATGCAAAATGAAATGTAACACAGTGTGATGCCATGCCCTTGAAATGTTAAAAGGTGCAGTTGACACATCAAAATAGCCCAAAGAGTTTTACACTTCAACCTGGCGCAATTGCAAAGTGCCTTTTGGCAAAATACAGCTCCCTTCTGCCTCTCACTATTTGGTCAAAAGGTTGCAAAACAACATACCAAGACAAGTATTTCAAAAAGTACCAGGATACAGTTTGGATATTTAAGCTCATGGGCAAGGCATCTACAACAAAGACATTTAAATCAATATGCTTAAGCACAGAATAGAACAATATGTGGGTGTACACATCATTCTGTCTGGAATTGGCAATCTGGGTTCAAATTCCATCTTCATATTCTTTTGACAAAATACCTTCAGTAAGGGCACAAATCCCTTTCTTCTACCCAGCCACCACAAATAGGGTTAAGTATCCTGGTAGACTGGGCTCTCTAGGAATCTGTGGAGAGTCATGATCACCTATGTCTTGAAGAGACATGGCATCTAAAAAAAAGAAATCATAGATCATGTTCATTGTCTTTAACCAATGAGCCACTACCTTTTTTTTATAAGAATTTAAAAAATGCTATGTTTCAGAGTTTCATGTCTGTTTTGATATCTTGAAAATTACAAGTATCTTTCTGTAAATTTAAAAAAGGACTCACTACATTATATACTTTATGCTTGAGAAATACATAATTTTCAGTTGCATAAAAACAGTTCAATATTATATGTATATTATTTAAATGTCTCATTGCTTGAGAAATACATGATTTTTTTCTTTATCAATTCACCCCAAGCAAGCCAATAATGCCACTAAAAAGCATTATACCACTTTAGAAGAAACACCTACTCTTGTTCAAAAGACTGTGGAGGAGTGTGAACTGAATGATAGGTGAACCTATTTGAACTAATTTGAAACAATTTAGAGTATTTGGATGCCTTGAGTTGGAGTGGATATTTAGGAACTGCAAGTCAGAATTTTCCTTCTCCATCAACTTCATACTTTTTAGGCTGCTTTGGTCACATCGAAAAGTCACTAGTGTAGGTAGGTGGTAGGTTTTTCTTTACAGGAAACTTTGGAATGAATCGAATTGGAGCAAGTTGTATAAAATAAATAATATATTTTTATTTAGAGTGATGAGTGAGTCCTTTGGTATTAGGTGTAGCAAAATGTTTGTTAATAAGGCGGATATTGATAGCAGTCTGTAGAAATGTCTGTTTTGACTTGGTAGTGGTAGTTTTGAAAGTCAGCACTTGATAGTAGTTGTAGTCATCTTAGAAATAGCTCAGTGTCAATCTACTGTTTTTTTTTCTTGGCCCTCAGC
The DNA here is from genome assembly GCA_963932145.1 of Acanthosepion lycidas. Taxonomy (NCBI): domain Eukaryota; kingdom Metazoa; phylum Mollusca; class Cephalopoda; order Sepiida; family Sepiidae; genus Acanthosepion; species Acanthosepion lycidas. The sequence goes on from OZ010575.1 coordinate 33,331,381, forward strand.
AGGATAAAAATATCATTACCAGATGACCTCTTAACTACTTCTTCACATGCCATGCATGGCTGATTTCTCCACAGTAGCATATTTCTTCTCTGCTTCTAGCTCAGAGGTGACAGCTCATATCCTTTTGACCAGGCTCTGAGACTCTGGCATGGACAGTGGTTCCAGCTAGCATCAAAAGTCATTTTGTGTCATTTTTTTTGATTGGTAAAAATTATTTTATTTTCTGGCATTCCTTTTTTCATTGTTTTATAACAGAAATTATGTGTGGAGCCTTCTTGGTTTTTGTTAGTTTTCTGTTATATATTAGTAAGATCTGTTCCACAAACTTCCAGCATTTTTCAAGCTGGGTTCAGTCTTTTTTCTTCTTCCTCTCTTTATTTGAGGGTTGCCTTCTCGTTAGTTGAAAGAAGTATAGAAAGAGAAGATCAAAGAGAAAGAAAGAGATAAGGGTTTTAAATATTTTATTTTAATTTGAATTCAGGACTCACTACATTATAACAACTACAAAGATGAAAATAAGAGTCCAGAATGTAAATAGTGTAAATAAAAAAGAGAATGTTATAGTGCATGCTTTCTTCTGTAGGCTAAAAAAACTTTACACCATAAATATCCATTTTACAATATAGTCTCCTTCTTTGTCAATGCAATGAATTCAGTGGGGGATATTAATTTTATAGATTGAACATTATACGGTGAAAATTTATGAGCAAAATTCAACTAACAGGAGGTTATGGACTTACTGTCCTCCCCTAATATGTTTCTCCAAAAGTGTTGATAAAAACAAAAGTTTTTTAAAAACTATAAATAGTAATAAATACCTTATTTTTATGCAAATGAGGACAATCTGGTAAAAGATCTTTGGTATGTACATTTTGTTTATAAATGCACAAGTACCAGATTAATAACATATATTTTGTTATTGTACTTTTTTTAATGTATTTCTGTATTTTTATCAGTGGTGAATCGAGACGATTATAAATAATTGATTTTGTATATTATCATATTTCTGAGGGTGTATCAAAAGTATTTTCATTTTATACACAACTTTATTCCAGAGCTTATTTTGTGTACACATCTAAAGAATATCTATGACTCCACTATTATTATTATCATTATATATTAGGGTTTATCAAAAGTATTTTCATTTATTACAGCCTTTACTCCAAAGCATATTTCATGTACACATCTTATGACTAGCTATGGCTCCACCATATTATTAATATTTTTTAATCTATTATGATGTATCAAAAGTAATTTCATTTTTTGCAGACTTTTACTCCAAAGCTTATTTCATGTACACATCTAAAGACTATCTATGACTCCACCATATTATTAATATTATTATATATTAGAGTGTATGAAAAGTATTTTCATTTTTTTACAGACCTTGTTGTGAATCGTTTGTTATTTATACACGTCAGAGTTACCAAATGATGTGCGGGTTACTCCCATCATAGCAGCAGAAATAGCCTCATGTTCACAGAAATAAAACAAATACGGAGATAACAGTAAAGGTATGGTAAATTGTACGTTAATTTCATACAATTTATTTTTTGTGTATATTGGTGTGTGTATTTTTTGGTTACAATTGTTTCATGGTGCATGTAATAAGAAGGAGAAGTCACTTCATATTATTACATTATTAGAAAAGTTGGATGTGTGGACTGTCCTAGTGTTCATGGTGAAGAGTTTGAATTCAACGTCTTTTGTTGGGATGTCCATATTTCTGACAGGAACAGTTTTGTTGCATGCTGGGAGAACTTTTTATTATTTTTACTTAATTTATTTTAAACAAGTTTTAAATGTTATTGTTTTATTTTATTTATAATTTTCATTATTTTCATTATTTTATTTTTTTATTTATTTATATTAATAATGCCTCTACAACCTTTACTTCAAAGTTTATTTCATGTACACATTTAATGACTATCCATGACTTCATCATATCAATATTATTATTATATGTTAGGCTGTATCAAAAGTATTTTCATTTTTTACAGACCTTTACTCCAAAGCTCATTTCATGTTCATATCTAAAGACTATCTTTGACTCCATCATATTATTATTATTATTATCATCATTATTATATATTTGGGTGTATCAAAAGCATTTTCATTTTTTACAAACTTTTACTCCAAAGCTTATTTCATATACATATATAAAAACTATCCATGACTTCATCATATTAATATTATTATTATATATTAGGTTCTATCAAAAATATTTTCATCATTTATAGACCTTTACTCCCAAGTTTATTTCATATACTCATCTAAAATCTATCTGACTCCACTCTATTATTAATATAATTATTATATATAAGGGTGTATCAAAAGTATTTTCATTTTTTGAAGACTTTTAATCTAAAGCTTATTTCATGTTAACATCTGAAGACTATCCATGAATTCACCATATTATTAATATTATTGTTATATATTAGATTGTATCAAAAGTATTTTCATTTTTTACAGACCTTTACTCCAAAGCTTTTTTCTTGCATACATCTAAAGACTATTCATGACTTCATCATATTAACATTATTATTATATATTAGAGTGTATCAAAAGTATTTTCAAATTTTTTTACAGGCTTTTATTCTAAAGCTTATTTCATGTACACATCTAAAGTCTATAAATCCGCCATATTACTACTGTTATTATATATTGGGGTGTATCAAAAGTATTTTCATTTTTTACAGACCCCAAAACAAGGAAGCTTTCAGGAAAATGGATGCAAAAAACACACTTGTAGTTAGAATCATAAAGAGACAGTTGAAATTTCTGGTACACATAATGAGAAAAGAAGGCTTGGAGAAATTGATACTCACAGGGCATATTGAAGACAAAAGTGGTATAGGGAAACAATGAGTAACTTAATGAGCTTGTGTAAATGAATGTCAGAAGAGCAAGTGGAATAGATAGTAAAAAGATAAATGTTACTAAGAGTTACAAAGTATAGGAAGTTTTGGAGAGTCATGAATGTCTGTCCTGTAGTGTAATAAGAGAACCTAACAAACTCTTTGATGTTAAATTATGATGTACAATAAGCCTTCTTTATCTTAAACACCTATTTTTGCTCTATGCTCAAGATGACACCATAGACAGCCAAAATATATCCCTGAGGGGTCCACTGAAGAGCTTGGGTCATAATCCCGTAATAAGTTAATTTGATGACATGACTAGATAGGATGGCATCTACATCAGCTGTTAAATGCTGACAGACTATCTTTTTTCCTTTTATAGAAGTATCTTCTTTCAATATCTCATTGTATTAAGGAATCAAATTTTTCCTCTTGGCAAGATTTATGGGCCACGTTTCAAAATCATATGAATGAACATTCTAACTAAACAATAATTTTTCAAGATGAAAGCAGATATTGTAGCTGATTTTCATGTACTTATTTTAATAGGCAAAAAAACACATAAATTCCCCCACTTTTATATATTTGTCCATGTATTGAATATTGCTGCCACATCTGGTCTGATGTTTCTGCTATATATTTAGAAATTCTTGATAAAATACAAAGAATTTACAATGTTATTCATTCTGACTCAACATCTCAGCTTCATTCACTTTCCCACTGCTGTAATGTAGCTTCCCTGTACCTTTTCTATAAATATTTTCATCATCTGTCTATATTTCTGAGATCAGGTATTGTAACTATTTACATTATTTGCACTGTATTGTTGTCTTCATCTTTATTGTGATATTCATAATGTTTCGGCCATTGTACATCACAGCCTTCTCCACTGATGTCCCCAAGGACACATTGCCCAGTGGATAAAAGCATTGGTTGAAGTAATCCAGTGACTTGAACTAAAGAGTTGTCAGTTCAATACATGACCACAGCAGAGCTGCACAAAAACTTACTAAAGAGAATTAACTGATACTGAGATATCAAAAGGAGGAACGGCATGTGGAATTAGAACAATTTACCCCAGTGTACAAAATAAAAGGGTTCACTTTGAAATTCCAATGTATACCTCCTGAAGAAGGCTGGAGCATACAATGGAGAAAAAAACTTTGTGAATATGACAATAAAAATGAAGACAACAGTCCAAACAAATAGTGTAAATAAATATTTTCATTTCATTTGTTTTGATAAGCTTTCCTCTTTGATACTAATACTTTATGGATTTAGGTGCAGCACTAGATTGGCAGTAAGGTTTCATTATTATATATTTGAAATGGCTAGATTTAATCATAAGTTCTATGTTAACAGTTTCTTCTCTCATGCTTCTCTCTTGTGGAACTCTCTTTTGACTTCTTGCTTCCCAGTCAACTTTGATCAACAAAACTTTAAATGCAATGTCAATTGTTATCTTCTCTCTTCTTAATTTCTGTTCTTTTATTCTCTCCCCTTAATAATGTTTTTTTTTTTTTTTTTTTTTTTTTTTCATCATATTCTCTCACACTCAGTAATTCCTTGCATCTGAGTAACATTACTGCCTTATTTGCAGTGAAATGATTAAAATATATATGTACAGAGTCTGCAAAAAATTATGTATACATTCTTCAGGAAAGAAAAAAAAACTTGTCATTTGTAGTTTTATCAAATTGTGATAACATTATTTACAGACATTGGTGGCCCTTAAACAAGAAATTGAAAATATATGTGCAGCAATCCCATTTTCAACTTAATAAAGCAAACTTTTTGGCCAACTCAATATTTTTTCATTTTCTCTCTTTTTCATTAACATTCTTTCACTAATGATTTCTTTTTATTTCTTGCTCCCACTCTCGCATTCTTTTATTTCTTTTATTTCTTTCATTTTTTTTTTATATCTCTCTCACTATTTTTTTTAATCATTTTACCCCACACAAGACAACACACATCCTAAGATGCAAGTGATTACTGAGTGTTAGAGAATATTAGAAAAACTATTATTAAGGAAAGAGAACAAGAATTAAGAAGACAGAAGATAACGATTGACACAGCATTTAAATTTTTGAAGATCAAAGTTGACTGGAAAGCAAGAAGACAGAAGAGAGTTCCACAAGCAAAAAGTGTAAGTAATGTGCTTAAATTCTTAGAGTTTAGTTTCTATAGAGGAAAATTCATTAAAACAATTACCATGAAAGTATTTATAGAAAAGGTTCAGGGAAGCTACATTATGGTGGTGAAAAAGTGAATGAAGCTGAGATGGCAGGTCATTTCTCTTTTTTTTTTTAATTTCTTATTCTCCACTTCCCTACTCTCTATCTCAACTTCTTGTTTCTTTTCTTTCCTAGGTTTCTCTCTTTCTTTATATATGACTCTCCTTCTTTTCATGCTAACATTTTCTTTTATCTTCAAGCAAAATATGCTATTGTCTTCAAAACTATATTTAATTTTGCCAAACTTTATTATTATTTTATTCAGTTGAGCTTTGTGTAGAACCACATTTAAGTTCCTTCAAGTCTCTTCTTCATCTTTGACAAATATATTATTGGAGGATAACTCATTTAAGGCAAGCAGTTTTCTCCTCAAATAAAGCGCTCTTATATTGGTAAAGAAAATTTTCATTTAGCAAGAAGCAGACTAAACATCAGTTGCAAGAAGGCAGAATGCATGATTGTCATCAAAAAGGAACAGCCCAACATGCAAATTAAAAATTGGAGATACTGTAATCAAACAAGTACAACAATTTAAATATCTGTGATTTGCTTTATTGGAGAACGGAAAGTGCAACACTGATATTCAAAGGTACATTGGGATAGTGAAAGGTGTCTTCCAAAAGCTTAGCAAAGTATTGATGGTTACCCCACTTGACTTTGCCAAAATACTGCCAGGGGATGCTCTTTAATCCTATAAATAGGCAATGATATTGTCACTCACTCTCTTTTAGACCTTTTTGACTCTTGCCTTCAGATGTAGTCGCACATGGGTAAAGTGTCCCCCACTTGGGAACATTTTTTTTATGGTTCTTTTTATTTTTGTATTCTTTCGCATTTACATATAGACACACATGTCTATGATCCACACAAACAAATACATCATTACTATAACTTGTTTTAATGTTTTTTTCCCTTTAATTAATACATGCATTTATATTTTATAGTTATCGTTTTGTGTTCCCATTTTTAACTGGACTTATACTAAGACAATCAATATTGTTTGCAGGATAGATGTTCCTGGAGCTCATAAACATTTACTATCTGATTCTCAAAACATGACAAATACTTAACCAAACATGCTAGCATCCCATAGCAGGATTAAGAAATCAGAAAAAATTTATTAGAAACCAAGAAAGGAATACTGAACTGTTATGTAATATTGGTCATCCTATATGGCAGTGAATGCTAGACAATCTCCTCACAGTTTAAAAAGAAATTAAAAGCAAGAGAAATCTGGCCCTACAGAAGGATGCTGAGAATACAATGGACCGAACATGTGAGCAATGACAGAGTTCTAGAGATGACAGAAACAAAAAGGGCACCTATACTTAACATCAGGAAGGGGTAGTTAAAATTTCTAGGGCATATAATGAGGAAAGAAGGCTTGGTAAATTTGATACTCACAAGGCAGATCAAGTGTAAAAAGAATAGAGGAAAACAACACATAAAATAGAAATTACACTGATTGAAATATAGTGTTAGTCAAAAGCATTTTTAGTTTTACAGTTTCCAGAATTTTCGCAGATCAATAGTTGACTTGCATAATAAAATCTGACATAATACATAAACTACTGATCAAATAAGTGTTATAAAGCAATATCACTTCATGTACAGCAAATACTGAAATTTAAAATAAAAATACTATGTGATTCGTAATCATTATTGATTAACTAACCAAGCATAATGTATCTTGTATATTAACTATGTTGTTACCATCACAGCTACAGGTGCAAATCCTTGAAACTTTTAAATATTTCTAACAATGCTTTGTAAGTGATTAACTTTTATGTTGCTTGACTTAGAATTACATCCATGTTATGAGAATGAGATTTTTGTTTGGTTTCTACTGAGAATCTTTCAATTTGTTTATATCAAGTTCGTGCAGGTGTATATCATTGAATGACTAAGTTGGAAGGAAACAGTTTGACTTCAAAACTCTACAATAACTGATGATAAACATAGCAGAAAAAAAATCCAGGTAAATATAAGTCATTTCTTCATAGAGCTTGTAACAAAGAGGAACTCAGCAGATGATATACTCTGCTATCTGATGCTGTTAGAAAGTCTGCAGACATCTTCTTTCAAGTGCTCTGTCCCTTCAGGATGTGGGTAATCATGGCATTATCTAGGATTTTTTTTTCCATTTTGTCATTCAGTTACCCAATATTGTGCTTTTTTTCTTTTCCTTTTTTTTTTTTTTTAAATCATTTCCCCCCATGCAAGACAATAATGCCACTAGGATACAGGGCATCCTGGGTATGATGATAAACTACATCCAGCAGCAGGACCTCTGATTAGAAGGTTTTGAGGAGCATGGAACCACATCTTAGTTGCTGGTGTCCCTAGGTCCACCCTGACCCATGGTGATAGCATCTGTTAAAGTCCCAGCTATGGACAAATAGTTAACCCCCAAACTGGGGTCAAAACACTATGAAAGTGTAAAAATAATTTTTAATACCAGCAATACATTTTTGGAAAAATTATTACTATAGGAAATAATGCAATTTCTCATCAAGGAAAGTTTGAGAAAAATCAGATCAACTTTGGCGCAATTCTTAATATCTAAAGAAACGCCTATGCATGTTTTCTAAAAAAATAAAACACTCGACCACATATTTTGACCAAATGGGTATACAAAAAATATGCATTTGCTTTCTGAGAAATTTGTGGAGCTAACACACGTGTGCATAATCCGATTGGAGCATTTAAAAATTGAGAATATTTTCAGCCTGCTTCAGAACAATTTACTTGTCCAGCAAAGTAAACAATACTGTCTCACCATCAGACCACTCCATACAACTGTGCCTCACCACAGCCCACTCCTTTGACTGCCAAATGAACAATATCAAATTACAATTCTCAACTTGGCAATAATGATTTTAAAACTACACATGACTGCTGTTATTTACTTATAACTCACAGCGACTTTAAAGAAAAACAAAAAAACAAACGATTAATTTTTGTTATCAGATATTTCCACGAGTTCTTGTCTTGTTAAAAGGAAATAAAAACTTCTTTATTTTGTAACACTCACGGTAATCGTTTTCTATTAACATTATTACCACTACAATTACCAACAATACATTTTTGAAAAAAAATATTACTAGCAATACATTTAAAAAAAAAAATATTACCAGCAATACAATTTTGAAAAAAAAAAATATTATGGTTGATATGCATTAAAACAAACCTAGTATAACGGGAGGGGAAAAAGAAAATTTTAATTTTTAATTTTCTTAATTTTAAGGAAGCAGTTCTACTAATGATACATATTTATAGCAGAATTACCAATAATAAATTTTATAGCAAAATGACATTTTACTACTAGTTGAAGCCATAAAACTATGCTCAAAATATTTATTTTTTGGTATTATATAATAAGAGGCTGATATGCACCTAAACAAAACCAACCAAACCAAACTGAAGCATCTGTCTATATCTCTGAGATGAGGTATTATGATTACTTGTATTATTTACATTATTCAGAATCTAATCCTCATTTTCATTGTCATATTCGCAACATTTCGGACATTGTATGCTCTGGCCTTCTTCAGGTGATTGCAATTTCAAACCAAACTCTTTATTTCATCCACTAGGGTAGATTGTTCTAGTTCCACATGCCATGCCTCTTCCAGATGTCTCAGTTATTTCCCTTTAACTCAACTCTCTAAGTTTTGGTTCACCACTGCTGTGGCCTGGTACAACTCTTTGGGTCTAGTCACTGGATCTAACCAACGCCTTTATCCACTGTGCCGTGTGTCCTTGAGGACATCTGTGTATGAATTTCTGGGACTTTTAAACCTAATGTCTCAGCAAACATTTTTTTACCAGTGCTTATGGCAGAAGCTCCAACAAACTGAAATAAGAGGGTACAAGAGGATAACAGCACTCAGAAAACAGCTTTAGTCTGCCTACCCTATGTGAAGAAATTATCAAAAAATAAAAGGATCTGTAGTCCATATAACATCAGAACAATCTTCATAACTGGTTTAACATTTCGCAAACACCTCTTTCAAGTTAGACCCCCCCACCTGTAGAGGAGAACATGACTAAAGACTGTGTGTACGACATCCCATGCAGCTGTGGTAAAGAATACAAAGGAGAAACAGGCCGCTCGCTTAAGGTAAGACTGCAAGAACATTGGAAAGCAGAAACACAAGCGGAAATAGAAAAATAAGGCATAGCTCACCACATATAAAGGGAAAAGGGAGATCACTGCCCCCTGTGAGATGAGGTTGAAATAATAGACAGAGAGCATCACTGAAAATACAAAAACTTAAGGAATTGGCGCATATGCTAGTCCACAAAAATCTCCTGAGCCGACGCAGTATAGAAATGAATACAATACAGGAACCAGTAATAAGGAGTACTAGAGAAAATCAATGAATTGCAATATATGCACTGGTAAAAAAATACAATAATAATAACAAAAAAATTGCAAGGTGAGCACTGGTAAAAAAATGTTGCTGAGACATTAGGTTTAAAAGTCCCAGAAATTCATACACAGATGTCCTCAAGGACACACGGCACAGTGGATAAAGGCGTTGGTTAGATCCAGTGACTAGACCCAAAGAGTTGTACCAGGCCACAGCAGTGGTGAACCAAAACTTAGAGAGTTGAGTTAAAGGGAAATAACTGAGACATCTGGAAGAGGCATGGCATGTGGAACTAGAACAATCTACCCTAGTGAATGAAATGAAGTTTGGTTTGAAATTCCAATCACCTGAAGAAGACCAGAGCATACAATGGCTGAAACATTGTTTATATGGCAATGAAGATGAGAATAACAGTCTGAATAACACAAATATTACAAGCAAACTAAAGCATATTCTTACTTTCAAATAATTTAAGTTAAAATAAAATAATAATTATTATTTACATTATTAGTTGTGCTAAAATAATACTTGCATAAAAATTTTAAATAATTTCAAAGTAATCACAGAAGATGAATTTAATGTATATTCTTAGTTAAATTTTCTCTTTATTATTTTTATTATTATTATTATTATTATTTTTTTAATCATTTCATTCCCAAGCAATGCCACGAGAATGCAGAGAGTTACAGAGAGTGAGGAGAAGGAAATAAAGCAACAGGATTCAAGAACACAGAAGATGGTGATTGCATTTAAATTTTTGCAGATTGTAGCTGTTATCCATTACAACACCAGATATTCCCATATGGTCACCCCACCTAGGTATTGATCAGGCTTGACATTGCTTAACTCTGGTGATCATATGAGAATCGATGATATGACCATAAGCCTGTAATCAAGAGATTGAAACCTGAAAACACATAAACATCTGCTAAGCATTTACTTTTTCTTTTAATGTAAATATTCAGAGGATTTTAAGTCATTTGTTTTCCTCAAAGTGTCTGTAGAAAACACGCCATGGCACTGGAAAAGTACATGCGTTCTTTGTGTTGCCAGAGGCATGAGTTCACCTCCTCTTTGTGCACTCACATAATTTTGGAAGCTGTCAATGTCAGTTCCAGATGAGAAGATTTGTGAAGAATGCCATGAGAAAGGGAATTGCAAGAAAGAGAAGGTAGCAGCTGAATGACAATGAACTGTAAACTGTAAAATAAAAGAATGGTGTACTGAAGTGGAGGCATTCCTTGCAGGCTTTCTGTGAGGGTGTTCATTCTCAAGTTGAAAAACTTTCACTTGAAATCATCTCCAGCCTTCTTCAGGTGAAAATCTTTTAGACTGCACTTGTAGTTGAAGAGAACCTTTATGTATAAGATAATATATTTTTAATGGTTTGTAAATAGAACAGCCAAACTATACCAGAATCAAAAAGTACAACAATTTAAATATCTGGAAGGTGCTTTAACAAAGGATGGAATGTGCAACACTAATATGTGAAGGCACATTGGGATAAGCAAAAATGCCTTCCATTTTATCGCTAACATTTTTTTTTGTCAAAATTTACAAACTGTAAGTTTTGTTACATTTCACAAACCAATCAATGTAATTTGAATAAGCTGATTTGTTTAGAAAAACACTTTGACAAAAGCCCTACTTCATGGCTTAGTAATTTATTTAATTTAATTTTACAACATTTTTTTTAATTTAATTTTTTTCCTTTTTAACAGCAAGGAATAAATTTTTAGGAATTCTTACTCCTGAGCATGCAACATACAACTGGCTATGCATAAATATTTCTTTCTGGATCCAAATTCTAACTTTTTGAAACATTTAGCTTTGTAATTTATTTAGTTCTCGCAAATGCAGGGTGAACTGAAAATTGGTTTCATGAATATATAAAAACTTAAAGATATGTAAAAAAACAATATTGCATTTTTATCAAATAATCATTAAATTGTTTTTAAAATAGTGGGAGTATTTTGCATGTTAAATGATAAAACTTAATGTTTTCAAAAAAATCCAAATTTATTGTACTAAGCTACACACTCTAGTAAAACCAACAGAGGTCACAGAATTTTATATATTAGAATATTTTTGCAACATGCTGACACATGTTGAAATCCTCACAGTATTTAATACTACTGAAGTTATTGCTAACATTTTTTGTCAAAATTTACAAACTCTATGTTTTGTTCAATTTTGCAAACCAATCAATGAAATTGGAAGAAGCAGATTTGTTAGGAAAAATACTTTAACAAAAACCCTAGTTCATGGTTTTTAAGCATCCTAGTACAACCAAATGTACTTTGTACCCACTTACCTGTTTGCACTTCTCCTAAAAATTTGGTTTCAATTGGTTAATATATGACTATTTAAGAGAGTGTGATGGATGGATGAACAGAAGTCACAGAATTTTTTATATAGATAGATTGATTAAAGATATAAAAGTTTGTATTTTGTCTATGCCTTACTGGTTTGGAATTCAGTTCTTCAACACTTGTTGCCATCCAAAGTTAAAGAGCTCAGTCTTCCCTACTATTTAACCCATAGGTGAGAAAAGAAGGATTCATGCCTTTCTCAAGTTAAAAGCAAACGTAACAGCTTTGGCTGGAATCAGAATTCAGCACGTCAATCCTATCTTTTGCAACAATAACTGCACACATCCATATGTGACAATAGTTACTGCAGTGTTTCCCAAACTTCATAGTTGCGATGGAAGAGGATAGCAGCTGAGGCAGAATAATTGAAAAAATCAAAGATTTAAAATCAGTTTCAAACAATTCATATGCCAAAAATAAATATGATTTCAAAATTTAAAATATTATTATGGATTACTTATAATTGTATGCATGAGTCCCAATATAAATAATTATTGTCCAATTTCATCATTATGACACTTTTGCTTTATATCAAATATTAAGAATATAGTAACTAGGATCCATAAATTCAAGGAGAGAGTTATCAATGATAATGTTCTAACCTCAAATGCGCGGTTATCTCCCTTTAAACCTCTCTCTGAACCTTCTTTGCCATAGGGTTGCTTGTGTCTTTTTACCGGGACTTCCCTTTAGTGAAGCACAAGCAAATTTTCATTCCAAAAATGCAGCCCACAGAAAAAAAATATTTGGGAATCACTGAGTTACTGGATATTTTTTTATTTCTTCAAAAACTGTTAGATGTAGCTAAAAAAAAAAATCTAATTTATGTATGTATATATGAACTTATATCAGATACTAGAGTTTAGGGAAGTAATAAAAAAAATAATAAGAGAAATAATGATGTATTTAGTAGCAATGCAATTCGGGTTGATGATAAGAATATACAGGGTGAATCAAAAGTAGCTCCCAATTCCTGCTTTTATGGCTGTCAGTTGATTGTTTGCAATTTGTATTACAGCATACAAGAAGTTAGAAATCAATGAAAGACATGTTTATCTAACCACTTTATTTGGCGGTAAATTATTAAGGAACCGTATAAAGCAGTTTTCAAATTGCCCTCCCTTGTGATCAATACACAATTGCATTGATCACAGAGGAGTTGTACGTTTGTATCCAAGTAGGCACCGAGTAGTGTGCACATATACTTTAAAAGTTCAATATCACTTTCCTCAAACTTTGCAGTGATTTGAACCTTCGATTTTTGAATGGTACGAAGCTTTCATAAAACACCAAAGAAAGAGGTGTGAGTTGTGATCCATTGAAAAGTAATTCCTGGTTCAGTTTAGTGCAGATTCAGTAAATTTCCCAATTCTCTGCAATAGACTGTTCTTGGTTTTTTTTGTTTTTTTCAAATAATTTCCCGCCAAGCAGACGAGAATGCAACTAAGACACAAGTGGTTACAGGGAATGAAAGTAAAAGAGAATGTAATATCATTTTAGCCACATGCTAAAATTTATTTCAATATCATTGAATGTGAACCAACATTCATTTCAAACTTAAATACCATTGATAATATAAATACTAGTATATAAATACTGTGTAGTATTACTACACAGGCTTTATATACACACGCACACATGTATAGTGATTTTCTAAGGCCGGCTTAGATGTGGCACAAGGCCAAAAGTATGGGGTACCCAGTGAGGATTGAACTCACTACTCAGTCATAATTGATCAAGCAAGACAAGCTTTCTAACCATTACACCACACACACACACACACACATGTATACCTTGATCTTGTTCCCCATCCTTCTTTATTCTCTCCACAAACATGACTCTTTACTCTTGTTCTGTACCCTCTGTAACCACTTGGATGCTAGTGGTACTCCCACCTTGTTTGAAGTGAAATATAAAAGTGAACATTGAAGTCAACACTCAGAGGTGACAGGCTGTTTCATGCTGGATGCAATTGTCATTGCCTGATGATTGTACCTAGTATGAAACTGCCTGTCACCTTTGAGTGTTGACTTCAATGTTCACTTTTATATTTATATTTACATACGCTCTATCTCTGATATTGAGCACTTTATTCCATAAATATAGCACACCTTAAAACTATATTTCTTCATATATATATATATATAATTAAATAACATTGACATATTATGTTTATCTATTTTTATAATAATCCTTTCTAGTTCTCTAATTATCTTGATGTTAGATTGCAATTATTCATCAGGTAAGGTACCATATTTTTGGTTAACCCAAGTACTTTCAATCTCCTCTGAGATCATCATCAAGGGTGAATTGTGAAGACAATGTAACTAATTTTTATGATGTTATAATATTTTGTAAACAAGTGTTCCTATTGCCAGGTGGGTAACATTGTAAACACAATGGTTAATTTTAAAATAATTATAACAGTGTGTTCATGCGTTTACAAAAATCACCATCACAATGATTACAGTTACATTAAGTTTGTCATCACAATTCATCCCTGAAGATGATCTTGGAGGAGATTGAAAGTATTTGGGTTAACAAAAAATAGAACGCCTTGATGAATTTCAACATAACATCAAGAAGATAATTAGAGGACTAGAAAAGATTATTATAAAATAAATAGACATAATATGTCTATATTATTTAATGAAACATGCTTGAATGAAGATATGCTGCCTAAATACTGGGTGCAATGGATAAATTGTCAACTAAATTACACAGAAATGGGAATAACACTGACATTTTAACAGATATATTTACCAGAATTACACAAAAATATCTGGAAATACAAGATAGTAAATTTATTTAATAAAATCACCATTGGCTTCAACCACAGCCTCCAAACAACTTTGGAATCTCCTCTAACTTTTCTGGATGGTCTCCTTGTTTAAGTTGCTGAATGCTGCCTACAGTTCATCTTTGGTATTACAAGGAGTTTTGTTGGTCTCTCACTCAACTGGGCCCCACACATAATAGTCAAGGGGGGTACAGTCTGAGGAGTTAGGTGGCCAGATCTAAGGGGTGATGTGGTTGCAGAAATTCTCTGACAGCTATGACTGGGTTCTCCTGCTTGTGTGACATAGTGCAGACTCCTGTTGTCAGATATAGGGTGTTCCAGCAGCCACCCTCTTAACCTAGGGCAGCACTCCCTTCTCAAGGCATTTGATGTAGGTCTCCCTGTTTAGTCTGAGGACCTCACCAACAAATTCAGGACTTCTTTTCTTATCAGAATAATTGGTGAGTTTTCCGAGTTGCCGTACTTTCATAATCACCATTAGACTCAACCAGCTCTTTCCAAATCTTCTGCACTGTCCTCAGATTGGCACCCAGACACTCTAAAATGTTTGTATCGAAGTTTCTGGGGTGAGTGTCAAGCAGTAGAGCACACCGTTTCCAAATTTCTGGTGGAGTGAATTATGTCATGGTACACTTTTCCTCACGGACAGTGCCCAACTGACCCTACTATAGTGTACAGTGAATAAAATCAAAAACAAACAATGTGCATGCACACAATTAAAAATATAAAATGGTGACAATTTAACCCTCACAGCCTATACATACATCTCCAAAACTCTTTTTGATCTTTTCTAATTTTGTTCTTTTTGTCCTATCAAATACATTGTATAACCTCTCTTACACCCATATCATATTGAAATACCAGTTCTCCAAATTTAATTTAATTTAAGCAACATCATGCTTGGTCAGTATCTAGATGGGTGACTGCTCGGGAATACTAGGTACTATAAGCTTGGACGTGTGGGTGGTGTAGTGTATAATAGCTCGGAATTGGAAATAGGAGAGCCATGATTCAATTCCAGTAGGATCAGTTATATTGACTTTCTTTTAATCATTTCACCCCAAGCAAGATGACAATGCCACTAGTACACAGAGGGTTGCAGGGAGAGAAAGAAAAAGAGACGACTGACAAATGGGGAGGATTAAAGAAAAGACAAAAAAAAAAAAGAACAGGGCTCAAGAATACAGAAGATGGCAATTGATGTTGCATTTAAATTTTTAAAGATTGTAGTCATCAGGGAAGCAAGAAATTGGAAGAGAGTTCCACGAGTGAGAAGGGCAAGAAAAGAAATTGTTGGTGCAGAAGTGGCAGTTACATTTAACTATTTCAATAGTAAATGAGTGGAATCTAGATGCAAATCTAGCAGCACACTTAAATTCATGTAGTCATGGCATCAGGGAAAAAAGCTCATCAGAACAGTTGCCATGAAAATATTTGTAGAAAAGACAGAGGGAAGCCACATCACATCAGTGAGAAAGTGACACAAGTCAAAATGCCAGGTCAGTATCGATTACATGACAGAACTTTCTTTGGATTTTGTTAAGAATCATGTGATGTACAGCAGGAGCCACAGACCATATATGGCAATATATATTCACAAATGAAAGGTGGTATTATAAATGTGCAAGATGGATTTCTGTCTGAATTTCTGGGATGAGGAATTATCATTATTTATTAGGTTGGTGCAAAAATAATGACGTAATAATGTCGTTTTTTGATGTTGAAAAATACGTCAAAAACGACATTATTACGTCATTATTTTTGCACCAACCTAATACACTATTTACATCAGTATTTCCTAACATTATTTTTTAACCAGTGCCCACTTTGGACACAAACCTTTTTGTCAACACCCCCACCCCTGTAAAGATTTAATTTCAAAGATTATACTGAATTCATCTTTCATTGTAAGATAACCCTTAGGTATTTGTGCAAAAATAATTTTAATATTGGTTTCATTTCTATTATAAATGCCAATGATTAAAATACTAAAAAAAACTTATATTTGATAGCTTATCTCAATGTTTTCAATGTGATCATTGACTTTGGTTGCTTACTAGCAAAGGCTCTTACTCTAGGTTCCATGCTGCTTAGAAGTAATCGTAAATCACCTTGCTTTGTAATTTGCAGGCAGTTTCTTTCTTTAGTAATAAGCTGTGTAACTGTGCTGAAACTGCATTCAGCCATATAGAAAGTTGGACATGCAATGTAGAAAAGTTTCATAGCTTCCTACATCTTTAGATAACTTTCAAAAATTTCCTTTTGTAGCCAATATTGAATAATTTTTTCAAAAAAAAAAAAAAATAGAATGGATAAATGCCACCCACCCCACCACTTTGCAATGAAATAAAAACTCCCAGTACCCACTTTAAAAATAACAGAGCCCACGTTGGAAAACAAGATTTACATTCAGACTATTGTGCTCATCTTAGTTGTTGCTATCACAATATTTCGATCATTGTGCTCTCTGGTCTTCATCAGTTGAGTGTCAATCTGAGTTAACCTACAGGGAATTCTAAACTGAACACTTGGCAAACTTTAACCTTTGTGACCATAAAAAAGAGTGTGTCAAAAATACAGTTTTTGCCTTAACACCACTATTATTTTCACTACCTACACTACTTGGCAATGTTTATTGTTTAAAAAGTAATGATTAAAATCTGTCTATATTAAGGACATATGGCACAGTAGATAAAGGCATTGGTTAGATCCAGTTGGCCATTATTTTGATATCCAGTTTTTCAGACATTCACTCTTCTTAATTCTTGAGCATTCTAATGTTTTCTTGAGTTTGAAAAATTGTATTTCATTTTTTACATAAATACTTTTTTATGCCTAAATGACAAGGTAAATATTTATATATATCTTCACTTGGCCATTATTGCATTTTTTCTTATTTGATTTGATGGTACATTATTTACATTATTCGGGCTATCATCCTCATCTTTGTCGCCATATTTATTATGTTTCGGCCGTTGTACGCTTCGGCCTTCTTCAGGTGGTTTGGAATGTCGAACTGAACCCAAGCATAGAAATGAATAAAATATAGAAACCAGTAATAAGGAGTGCCACAGAAAAGTGATAATAACAACAAAAAATTGCACTATGAGCTCTGATAATGAAATGATAACAGCAAAAATTGCAATATGTGGACTGGTAAAAATGATTGCTAAGACATTAGGTTTATAATACCTCAAGGACACATGGCACAGTGGATAAAGGCATTGGTTAGATCCAGTGACAGGACCCAAAGAGTGTGAGTTCAATACCCGGTTAAGGCAGTGGAGAACTTTCAGAGGGAAATTAACTGATAACTGACATCCATTAAACATGGCACATGGAACTAGAACAGTCTACTCCAGTGAGTGAAATAAAGGGTTAAGTCCAACATTCCAACCACCTGAAGAAGGCCGGAGCATACAACGGCCGAAACGTAATAAATATGGCGACAAAGATGAGGACAATAGTCCGAATAATGTCAATAATGTAATGATTAGAATTGTAATAAAACCTATACATATGAAAGTGTATTTATACATTTTCTTTGTTGTTGAGAATTGAGAACAAAAGTAATAAACTTATTTATTAGATTGTTTCATCATATGTTTAGGTTTTATTACAGTTCTAATCATTGCTTTTTAAATCGATAAACATTGCCAAGGAGTGAATCTTTTATTGTCCTTTCTCCTCACTAGCATCTACTCATTGTCTAAGTGGCATTATCACATTTCTCAGGGTTTATTATCTTCAAAAATTTTAATGCAACACCAATCGCCATCTTCTCTCTGTCTGCACCTGTTCTTTTTATTGACCTTTCTGTTTACTAAAGTTTTCTCTTTTTCTTTCACTCCCAGTAACCACTTGCATCTTACTGATGCTTGGGGTGAAATTATTAAAAAAAAAAAAAAATTTATATCAATTATTTATCCTGAAAAATAAAAGTAAAACTCAAACAAGAAATACTCTCTGAAATTTGGGTTTTAGTCATCACCCAATAAAAACCATACAACACTCCCAGCGTGTTTTTATTTGGTTAAGAATGAATGCCCTAGGGGCTCCTCGATGCAAACCAATTTCACATTGAAAACACTTTGTTTGAGGTGTTCACATCAGTTGAAGTGATGAGGATGCGAGGCAAAGGAAACACTTTTAAGATGTTATGAATCAGTTATCTGTCTAAAAGCCGCACTTTTCCTCAGCACGTTTGGCATCTTTCAGTTTGTCAGGAAGTGCAAGATAAAAGATAAAGTGACACAAGCAGTGCCAAAATCGTAAGTGGAATTGTCGGACAAATATATTGCTCTGTATTTATACATCACTCAGATGAAACATACGTGTGTGTCTGTGTGCATAGCTATGTGAGGACGGACATTTGTTCAAATGTACAAGTGTATATAGGCTAAGTCTATTAGGCTGCTCGCATACATTGTGTATTTTTGCTTGGGACTTACATATCTATCAAAGAGAGAGAGAGAGAGAGAGGGATATATATATATATATATATATACACACACACATATATCAAATAGTGAGAGGAGGATGCATTTTAGAGGCAAGAGTATGTGAAAACATACTGGTGCATAGAAGTGACATTATAAAGTCAGGTTATGCATCACTTTATTGTATATGAGAATTTTTTTGAAGTGTATAAAAAGCAATCATGTATATACGAAAACATACAATCTGTGTGTGTGTATATGTGTGTGAGAATAAAAATTCAGATATAAATAAATATTTGTGTTTGTATATGTGTGTATATATATAAATATATATATAAAACAATGAAACAGTTTTCTCCAGTCAAATCTAAACTTTTCCCCACCCTCCCTTACATTCCAGCTACTCTTGATTTGCTCCTCCACTTCAAACATAATTTCCACTGAGAATGTTCTAATAAATAAACAAGGTTTTTCCAGGAAACGCAACTAACCTCTACTGCCTGAAGAAACCTTACCAGTGTAAACCATGATAGCAAGCATAAGTGGTTAGTATTTCTTGACTTTATATAAATATATATATATATATATATTAAAAACAACAAACATTTTGTGCTGATTAATGTTAATGACCAAATTTTTCAAGTAATGAATAATTTTTTTCACAGACAAGGAAGAAATTCCATCAGAAATTTTCTGAAGTTCATTTCAGAAAAATTGGTGCAGGAAATATGATCGAAGCTTATTTTAAAAAGTAGAGTTGTTACATACACCATCTAGAGTTCGGATCATATTTCCTTCCAAAATTAACTTGAGACAATTTTTGACAGAATATCCCACTTGTCTGAGAAGGATTATTTGTAACTTGGAAAAGTTGACCATTAAGATTAATTTACACAAGGTGTCTGTCGTTTTTAATAGTATTTGCCTCATAGAACATTTGTTACTGAAATACACACATATGCGTCCGTCTGTGTTTGTGTGTGTACATGATTACAAATTCAAATATAGATCAAAAATATGTGTAAAAGGACTATAAATAACTACAAAGGTAAATTTTTTTTTTACTGATGTGTTTCATCCTCTGATGGACTTCATCAAGGCAAATGTAAGGATTTTATTTTGCAATATGTATTTATAAACAGCGGTAAAAATATCATTGGGTTTTCTAAATTTTATAAATTTAAGAACACTCAGAAATATTCTTAAGGCAAACTGTAAAGTCAAGGTAAACTATGAAGTGTGCTAAGGGATATAATTTAATGCCTAATAAACAAAAGTGAATAAATGTTATTTTTATCGATTTCACCCCAAGCAAAGCAGTAAAGCCACTGAGACAGAAGGGGTTAATGGAAAATAGAAACAGTTGTTGAATTTTTCATTTTCATATTTTATATATATATATGTATATATATATTATCTATATAATATATATGTATATATATATTATCTATATAATATATATTATCTATATTATATATATTATCTATATAATATATATATATATATATATATAATGTATGTGTGTGTGAAATTAATTAAATCTGACATATTTTTATTTTTAATTTATTTTGTTTAAGCGTTATTTTTGATGGCTACTCATATTTAATTAGAAGCTCCGTTTCTTAAATGAACCATAATTTTTATCCAACTACATCTACCGGCCTGAATATTTGAGAAATCTTGTCAGAAGAAGATGCATATTTTTCTGACACGATTTCTTGAATATTCAGGCTGGTAGATGTAGTAGGATAAAAAATACTGTTTAATTAAAAAAACAGAGCTTCTTCTGGCTCCATGCTTTCCAGCCAACTTTGGTCCTCCAAAATTTAAATGCAATGTCAATCGTTACCTACTGTCTTCCCAATTACACTTTTTTTGTTCTCGATCCTTAATATTAATGTTTCTCTTTTTTTCTTATTTCACACTCAGTAAGTCTTGTGTCTTACTGGTTTTATTGCGTTGCATGAGGTGAATTGATTAAAAAAAAGTATTTATTCATTATTGAAGATGGATGTAAAATCAAGTCGAGATGAGATTAACCCAGAATTTAAGGTTAAGATAAGTAAAGTAAGTAATGGTTACATGTATACTGCATCTTGTTGAATAGAGAGACATATATGTACCAGCAAAAAGTTAATTAAAAAAATAGTTATTAAACAGTATGTTTATTTATTTTCATCGAACAGCCTGAATAATTGAAAAATCTTATTAAAGAAAATATACATGCTCCAGCAAAATTCGATTCTGCACACACCTGGGCAGAAGAAACTGTCGTTAGATCCAATAGAGCTATGAGGATTTTAGCAGATCAGGCACGGGTGACTAGTGTCGTTTAACCAAAATTCTTCTTGTCTCGAAATGTTTTTCATCTCTGCTCAGTTTTGTGTCAAAATGTAAACAAAGCAATTTGCAAGTAATTGATTTTTTTATTTATTAATCCAAGAGATTTTATCACATTAAACAATTTTTTTAGTGTATACTCATATTTAAGTAGATTCACTATTTATTTATTAAACAGTATATCTATTTGTTTTTGTCTACCAGCCTGAAATGTATAGGGGATTATTTAAAAACATTTAAATGTAGGGAAACAAATTTATTCACTTCAAAATTTCTATATAATTGATAGAATTTCTTTTAGACATACATTTGTATATATTAAGCTAAATTAATAGTTACATGTATGTATATATATATATATATATATATAGAGAGAGAGAGAGAGAGAGAAAGAATTAATACAAATATAAAGGTTTGTCACTTAGCTGATTGGTGTTACCTTCAGGTTCCCTACTCCAAAATTTTCTAGATGGACCCTCCAGGAATCACTCTGGTCACTAGTCAGAAGATATCAGCAATTGCCTGTTTATATTTCTTGTGTGTTCTTTTATATAGGCACTTTTCATTGGTGCAAGGTTGATTTTTTCTTTTTTTAGTGTGTGTATGTATGCATGTGCATGTGAGAGCAGACACTCCAATATGCCCACTTGAGTGTATGTGCGTACATGTTGAATGTGGATATTTCTCCTTTTTGTCATTTTTCTTGTCACTTTATAATCTCTTCTTATTGAATTCATATTTTCTCATTCAGTTGTAGCTATTTTGACATCCAGTTTTTCAGACATTCAACTCTTCTTCTTAATTCTTGAGCATTCTAGTGTTTTCTTGAGTTTGAAGAATTGTATTTTATTTTTTACATAAATACTTTTTATACTTAAATGACAAGGTAAATATTTATGTATGTCTTCACTTGGCCATTATTGTATTTTTTCTCATTTGATTTGATGGTATCCTAAGTATTAAGGTGTTACTTATAGGAGGTTAGGTTTATAATGAAATTTTGATTTATTGTTGTTAAAATTTGAATGCATATGCTTACATTCATACATTCCCGCACACACATGCATATATATATATATATATATATATATACATGTATGTACATATATAGATATGTATACATACATATGCATACACACAGATGTGCAAATGTGCACCCACAAACACATGCACACATACACTTTACTTTGTTATTAATACATTAATTAGCACTTAAATAGTAAAATGCTTTTTTTTACAAATGTTAGGGTATTAGGTTTATGAAGAATTTTGTTTGTTGACTGAACATTATATATATATATATATATATATATATATAGAGAGAGAGAGAGAGATCTATCTCTCTCTCTCTCTATATATATATAAGGTATATAATATAAGATACTATACTCACTCACACACACACACAATACAAGAAAATACTTGTTGAAAACACCAATATACTACACCATGAAATTAATAAACAAAAATTTCAAATTCTTGAGGCCCTGTATATCAAAATCAACCAGCCAATACTGAACAAAATTTAATATGAGTATAAGTATCAATGTCTTAAAATGTATTTGAGTTTACTAACATTTAACAGCATGTTGCAATTTACCATCTCGGCTTACCTCCTTTGCATTCTGTATACTTGTTTATAAAACATAACCAAAATGGATAATTTTAAAATATGTGTGTGTGTGTCTGTAAATTCAAGCCTTCAATTAAGTTATTTAGTAGAGACCCTTCAAAGAGTAAGCAACGCTTAATATAAACAAATCTAAGAAACTATTTAATTTAGAAAGGTCAGTTTTATTTGTATTTATAACACATATATGCAGTAATATGTACAGCATGTATATATGTGTGTGTGTGTATATATATATATATATATATATATATATATATATATATATATATATATCCTAGGTACTGTGATGGGAACAAAAATGGCAACAACATATGCCACCCTAACGTTAGCTTACCTAGAAGAAAACCTCTATGAAAAGATAGAACAAATATATGGGGCAAATATAAAAACCCAATTCACTAAATCTTGGAAAAGATACTTAGATGATTGCTTCATCTTTTGGATATCCTCATGGGGTGATATTAACCAATTCCACACACTATTTCAAAACTTACATCCAAAAATCAAATTCACACAAGAATATAATTTTAATGAATTACCATTTTTAGATATACTCATTAGAAATAAAAACAACCATTTACAGATATCTACCACAAACCCACAGACATCCAACAATACCTACATTTCAAGAGCCATCACCCAAAAAGCTGCCTAAAATCTATCCCCTATTCCTAATCATGTAGAATTTGTACAATCATGACTGATAAACACCTCCGAAAAACCCGCTTAGAAGAACTACATAAAACTCTCAAAAAACGAGGCTACCCCACAACACTAATAAACAAATGTTTTGAACTTGTGAAAAAAATTCCTCTAGACCAACTTAGAAATAAAAAGAAACGTAATGTCGAACAAACTAGCATATGTCTCAACATACAATAAAATCAATCCAGAAATATTCACAGAAATTACAAAAATTCTAGACCTACTTAGCAAGAATAATAAACTGAATGATACACTAAAAACAACCAAAATAATTAAAAGCAAACACCAATCTAAAAACCTAAAACACATATTAACCTCATCCAAATTCAACCAACACACAATACAGGGAGTCATAAAATGCAGCAAAAAAAGATGTGGGGTGTGTGACATCATTATAGAAGGAAACTCCTACACTTTTGAAAACCCCCAAAAAACATTCATAATAAATAAAAATTAAACTGCAACACCAAAAATGTGATTTATGTACTTAAATGCACAAAATGTAAGAAGTCATATATAGGTATCAGCCAACAACTGAACAACAGGGTCTCCCTACACAAAAGCAACATAAAATTGCCAGACAACAGAAAACTTTTTGTATCACAACACATTTTCAAATGTAACCAGGGTAAATTTAATATCATGCCGATATATCAAACAGACGATTATTCGTACCTACAAATACAAGAAAAAAACTTTATAAACAAATTTAAACCCGAACTAAATAGATCATAACCCCACACACAAAAGCACACAACATGCACACAAAGTGACCAAATACAGTGATCAAATCACTTGCATGCATGAACGCACGCTCACATGCGGGTATCTGTGAGGCACGAAAATATATATATATATATATATATATATATATATATATATGCACACACACACACGCACACACACATATATATATATACACACACATGTTGACAAAACAGGAGAACTACTCACGAGCACGCACACAAACCCCATACAACTTAGGAAGTACGTGTGTATGTATGTATGTATGTGTATACTGGTTCCATGTAACTTGGGAAGTATGTGTGTGTATGTACTGATTCCTTGTGGTGGGATGATGTGTGTGTATGTGTACAAATGAATTTACTAATTCCTAGTAGTAAGACAGTATATGTATGGAGGGGGAATATATGCACGCATATATACATGCATGCTGACAGAAACATATGAAAATGGAAACAGTTCTAAGAACACACAGGGGTCATTAAAACATTAAAAGATAAAATGCTGATAAGTAATTCATCATTTCTCTTGGACCAACCTTAATTGTTTTATGACCCTTTGCGCAGAACTCTTCACTGTCAATTTAAGAAAGACATTCGGATTACTAACACAAAAACAGAGAATGTCTCATATCGAGAATATTGAAAAACATAAGGAAAAAATTAATTATTTTTAATAATTTGTGGAAATCTCCACCTTTTACTTGAAGACGGTCGTGAGACAAGAAACGCATGTAGTAAAATTATGGAAAATAAAGCATATTTTTTTTTAAAAAATCCACATTACGACCAAAAACGTTTGCAGCACTTCTCTTCTTTTTAATATACACACTTTTCTCTTGTTGAAACCACTATAACCTCTTTCATATATATACAGTAGCGTCCAAAACTAAGCGACAAAATTTTAAAACCTAATATTTGTTAGAAATAACAACTATGAAAAGCTGAAATTTTGACAACTG
>OZ010575.1:33361848-33371848 GCA_963932145.1 Acanthosepion lycidas
ATTGGCCCACTTTCCTCAATTGTGTAACCTTTATTCTTGATAATTGATTTTGATTGTTCTTTGCAAATTCACCACACATACTGATAGGTATTTCCTTTTCAATAACTTCTCGTTTCTTCAAATTTGAAGAACTTCTTTCTCTTACTTTTTCTTCAAATATACCCATAAATTTTCAATGGGGTTTAGATCAATACTTTGTCCCTCTGCAAATACCATAATTTTGCTTTCATTTAAGTATTTTGTAACAATTCATGCTATGTCTTTCAGGTCATTGTCATGTCGGAATGTCCAGTGACACCCCAAAGACAGCTTTTGTGCACTTTTATTTTATTTTTAAGAATAGCCAAATACTGTTCTTAATCCAGGATACCCTGTACTCTCACTAGTTCTCCTGCAAAACATCCCCAGAGCAGAATGCTCCCACCACTGTGCTTAATTGTAGGGAGGCTATATTTTGGTTTGTGAGCTTCATTCCCTTTTTTCATATATGACAGGAGTTCATGTGACCAAATAATTCTAATTTGTTTTCATCTGACCATCAAACAGTATTCCAATATTTACTCCCATGTTTTAAATGGCTTCTAGCATAAGCTTATCTGCATTTTAGCTCAAAGTCTTGCTCAATGAAAGCATCTAGTGATTGTCTTTGTTGATACATTCAACCCCAATCTATTTACATCATTGACAATGTTCTTTGTTGTTAGGAAAGGATTTTTTTGAACATTTCTGGCAATTTTCCTTTCCATTTTTTTCAGAAATTGACTGTTTTCTGCCAGTTCTTAATTTATACTCAACAAAATGAGTCAGGTACTTCTTGATAATGCTACGAATTGTCAATCTAGGAATATTTGAATGCTTGGAAAGTGTTGTATATCCATTACTTTCTTTGTAGATATCAACTATCTTCATTTAGAGCTTCTTGTCAAGTTCAGCCATCCTTGCCATGGTTGCAGAATGAATGAGTTATCGCAGATTGTGGCACATGATAATTGTCTTTTTCATTAGCTTTTAGAATGTTATAGAATAAGGTCTATATTATTTCACTTTCAAAAGGTGTTTGTATTTAATGTCAAATTAAGAAAAAAACATTACGATTGCCATAGAGCAATATTATTTCATAATTTCCACAAGATGGGTGGTGGCAATAATTATGGATAGCACCAATGTTTAGAAAAATTTGGAATTATGAATATTATAGATCAAAACTTCTAAAAATTTCCCAAATTATTCAAAACTAAATACAGAATCAACTATTTATGGTAAATTCAGTAATTACTTGCAAATATTCACATTTCCTTAGAAAATATGCAAATATTCAGTGGGGTGTTTACATTATTCGGACTGTTGTCCTCATTTTTGTTGCCATATTCATTACAACTTTTCAGCCATTGTACGCTCTGACCTTCTTCCGAAACATTGTAATATATATGGCAACAAAGATGGACAATAGTCCAAATAATGTAAATAGTGTACATAATACCTCATCTCAGAAATATAGACAACTGCACACACACACACACATATATATATATATATATATATATGGGTGTGTGTGTGTATGTATATATATATATATATATATATATATAAGGTGCCGAAAAAAGATTTTGCCAATTTTTATAAAGGAAATTATAGATGCATATTTAAAGTCTTAAATGTATTTATTCATCAAAATATGAACCAACAGTTCAACAACTGAGTGATGCCATTTTTGTAAAAGTCCTTAGTTTTACTTTGGAAAAAGTTATGCACTTCCGTTTTCTAGTCATCTTCATTAATAAATGTCCTGTTCCTCATATGATTATCTAAGCCTAAAAACAAGTGAAAATCCATTGGGGAGAGGTCTGGTGAATATGGTAGATAAAGCATAATCTCCCACTTTAGCTCTGCTATCTTTGCAAAGGTTATTTTTGCAACATGTGGGCTGAGCATTGTTCTGAAGAAACAAAACTTGTTTTCTGTTTGCTAATACAGGCTGTTTCTTCAACAAACTTTCCTGAACTCATTTAAATTTCTCACAATATTTGTTAACTGTAATGGTTTCACCCATTTTTAAAAACTCATAATGAATTATTCCCTGACATGTCTACCAAAGACACAGCAAAAGTTTTTTTTTTTTTTTTTTTTGGAATAGTGGTGCCTTTGAAGTTTGGGACAAAGGATCACCTGGCGATAACCAATGATATTTCCTCTTAGAGTTTGTATACATGATCCACTTTTCATCACATGTCATAATTCGATCAAAAATGAGTTCTTTTGTTCGTCTACTGCAATGAGAAGAGCATATGGTAAACCTGTGCACTTTGTTTGCTGGTGTTAAGTCATATGGCACCCCATTTGCTTAATTTCCATTTCTTCCCCAGTTGGTGCAAATGCAGTCTTATAGTTTCATCGCTTATATTAAACCTCGAAGCTAGTTCATGACATGTTAAACCTGAATCTGATTCTATGGCTGCCTTTAAATCCTCATTGTTTAGGGATATTGGTCATCCAACTCTAGGTTCATCTTTGAGGGTTTCATTGCCACAACAAAACTTCTGAAACCAATTACGTGCAGTTCGTTCACTTACTGCACATTTGCCAGAGGCTTTACATAGCTTATGAGAAGCATATAATGCACTTGTACCAAGTTTAAACTCATACAACAGACAAGCACGAATTACTGGTTTTTTATCAGTCATTTTGAGGGTTCTGAAATGAGAAATAAAATGATATTAGTTATGTAATAAAATAATAACTAAATCCTTCAACAATGTACCTATCAATACAAATTGCTTCCTGTATACTTATGTTTGTTAGTAACTAAACAGCTGGGCCAAAAATAAGTTAACAAAAATCGGCAAAATCTTTTTGGGGCACCCGAGATATATATATAATACATACACTTATATCTACATACATACATACATATATATATATATATATATATACATACATACATATTGATATATTCATATATATATATATATATATATATATATATACATATTGATATATTCATATATATATAAAAACAAAATAAATTAAAAATAATAATATGTCAGATTTAATCCATTTTCTAAAAATATATATGTATGTACATATACGCATTTGTAGACATATACACACACACACACACACACACACACATATTCCGTATATATATGCACATTCATGCATACCTGGAAGTGGGCATATGAGAAATATGAACTCATACACATTTAAGCAAGTACATTGCTATACACACACACATATATATATATATATATATATATATATATAGGAATCCCTCAATTCATGTGCATTCGATTCAAGTGTTTTCAATTAGTGCAGTGAAATTTTTTTATACCAAAATTTGATTAGTGCAGGCATAATTCTCAATTAGTCCAGTAAAACATTCTCCAGTTTAACGAAAATAATTGAAAATTGATTTTTTTTTTTTTAGTTACTGATTAACTGAAAAAACTTTAAAATTAAAAATGTAAAATGAGTAACTATTTTGTTTGTCAAGTATTATGTTATCTAAGTAATTACACTAGTGTTAAAAAAAATGGACAGTAATTTATAATATAAGCCAATAATAAAAATACATATTTGAATATTTGTCTCTATTGAATTTTTTTGAATATTTTTTTCATGTTTATTTTGAAGGTCTTAAAAGGAAATTTCTGATTTCTTGTTAAAAAAAAAATGGATGATTTATTTAGATACAGAAATTTACATTTATTAAGAAATATAATATAAAAGATTTATGCATTTACTACGCAAAGATTACAAATAAAATTTTCAGGTTAAAATAAATAGATTATGATATGTTTGGAAATTTCCCAAAATAGAAAATATGTACCTATATTTTAATTAAAAAGTATACAAATTAAAAATTAATTATAACTGAGACTAAAATTTCAGGTACAAATTAATTACATCATTTCTTATAAGTTATTATATTCAATTAATGTGTCTCTTTTAATGTACACATTAGCTGCACCAATGGATTACTATATATATATATATATATATATATATATTTGGTTGGATAGATGTGAGTTTGTGACCCTGGGTTTCACGCTTTAGCGATCGTCAGACAAACTGATTAATTTTTTTAAAAATTTGGGTTTATGTAGATTGCAGTGTATTGGTGTTATTGTGGAAGTGGTGGGGGAAACTTCATCATTTTGTCATCGTACTAACGCAAACATCGATGTGTGCAGACACATATACATACTCTGTCATCCATCGGGACTCATACATATATAAACATGTGGGAAGTTTCAGATATGACATATGTATGTATATGGGTGGTGTTGTGTCTATACATATGCATTTTTATGTTGAAATTTAAAGATTGGAACTTCCAATAACACCAATACACGTAATCTACATAAACCCAAATTTTTTAAAAAATTAATCAGTTTGTCTGACGATCGCTAAAGCATGAAACCCAGGGTCACAAACTCACATCTATCCAACCAAATATGTTAGCTCTATCTCTGATATTGAGCACTTTCTAATAAGTACCGCGCATATAATATATAAATAATTATACATACATATATATATATATATATAAATTTTATAAATGTGTAATTTTACTCGGCTTTTTTCTTCTATACATGTATGAGCACACTCATACATATACATATAGAAGCACACACACATATATATCAATGTGCATTAAAACACACACACACGCACAAATATATATATATATATATATATATATATATATATATATATATATATATTCATTCATTGAGGTATATATTCTAGTATTTCACTAACATGATTACCTGTGTAGTGTGACCTTTTAAAAAATCAATAGCTGAGAACAATCAGGGCCTGGTAATTGTTTTTACCAAAAGGTCTCACTGATTTGCAGTTGGCCCCCTGCCTTGAGCAGGAAATCTGATCCGGACCACTGGTTCTTAACCTTTTTCAAGTCACACACACCCTTGGAGAATCTGGAGAAAAGTCAGTACAAATGTTAATGTTAAAAAAAAGTTTAAGAGATATTAACAGATTTTTAAATATCTCTCTCTTTGAAGTTTGGTTATGGTTTCAAAACCAAGATGAGTTTTTTAGTTTAAAGAATAACCAGATTTTTTTTCGGTAATAATGAGGGGTTGTGCTCTCAATGAAACACCCCTGACATCAAATGGAACTCATATACACAATCCAACACTGAAGATGCTGGGAAAATTATCAGTTCCTTGTACTGCTCTAAAAAAAAGTACCTTAACAGGTAATACAATCCACCTTTTATATCTATCTATCTGACAAAGCTGAATGCGGTTCAAAATTTTACCTACCTTCAACCTAATGTTTGTTGATGTCAAACTAGACAAAGAGGCTGACAACAAACTAGTAATAGCAAATCTAGACTTTGGAATATATCACAAGTCTGTCTGAACCAAGAAAAAACCAAGGAATGTCACCAAGCTAAGTCTATAAAATTACCATTCTGCACATTCTTCTATATGGTGCTGAATCTTAGGGTCATATATCATCACCACCTCAGTATTTGAGACACCAGTACTGCCTCTACACCATTCTCAAAGTTCACTTTCAGCTTTGTCAAACAGATTAATATAGAAGGTAGATGGTAGTACATGCTAAGGTGCAAGTCAGTGGAAAATGTCAGTTTTCTTCAGAATGAGTTCTAAGCTAAAGAGATCCAAGAGATCCATAGATGTTACAATGTGTGTGATACAGATTTAATTGCAAGTGGGATCAATGCACTGTTTTTCATATTTTTTATATTCTTTCTTTATTTTTTTAACCCAGGGAATTGAAGACAGGAATTATTCTTAATTTTGAGGCTGAGGTATTTTAAAGCCAGAACTTTATAATGTTTGATGATGATAACTTTAACATCAGGCATTTAGCACTTCTGTGCACACGCATATTATGAAAATATTTACATTTACTTTTTTTTTTTTCCATTTTACTAACAACCATGCATTCAGTTATTGGTTTTGATTATCTTATAATAAAAGATAAATCATTAAAGTTCATTTTTAGCAACAGATTTAATTTTTTACAGGTATTTCATTCTTTTTGTTGTTATGGTGCATTTAATTTCAGTAAGATATGTTGACAGTACTGCTGCAGTTTTGTAGTTTCAGAGTTAAGAATTGGAGCTGGATGACATTTTATATGATGAGGTAGTAAATTATGAAAATATATATATATATATATATATATATATATATATATATATATATATAGTCATCTACACACAGACTGTTTTGCTGTATCACAACTCATTAGTGTTGCTAGATATCCAATTGCCTCAAGCTAGGATTGAAAACCAAATGATTTAGCATCAGTCGGAGATTTTTTTTTTCCCTAAGCTATCAGCTCCCGGCAGAGAGGAAGGTGAATTTTTACATATTTATTTTTTTTGAATAAACATGCCAGTGACTCAGAGTGCTCAATTCATAGAAGAGCTTTGCATCAGCAGTAACAGTCACTGCTTAAAAATTTGTGCTTTCCGTCTAAAGTGATCAACTGAATTTTTTTTCAGGTGCGTATATTTCTTATATATAAATCAGTAAGAAAACGAAATAATAGCCAAGGGAAAACATATATAAATATTTAGTTCATCATTTAAGCATTAAAATTAATTATTTCTTGAAAAAATGAAATAGAATTTGCCTAACTCAAGAAAAAACTAGAATGCTCAAAAATTAAAAATGGCAACCAGAATCCAAATGGCAACAATTGAAAGCAAAGAAGAAAAAGAGAAGAAAAGGTTAAGGAGTGAGTGTGAAGTAGAGAAAAAAAAAAGTGACAAAAAGGATGAATAATCACAAAACCCTGCATGGACGCACATCTTGAAACAACATTTTTTGGGGTTTTTTTTGGTCAAGTGTTGTGGACACAAAGGTTAAACTTTGCCACTTTCTGAATATCATATATTAAAAAATGAGTCCCTTCTATAAGCTGAAAATCATTTCATCCCAAGCAAGGCAATAAAGCTACTAAGATGCAAGGGGTAACAAAGTGTGAGCTACTAGAGGACAAAAAAAAAAAAACATTTTTAAGGAAAGAGAACAATAAAAGAACAGGAATTAAAAATACAAACAATAACAACTGATACTACATTTAAATTTTTGAAGATCAAACTTGACTGGAAAGTGAGAAGTATGAGAGAAAAAATTGTTAGCACAGAACTTAGGGTTGCATCTAGCCATTTCAACTGTAAAACAGTGATATATTGTCACTAATCTGGTATTGCAATTAAATTCATAAAGTCTAGATACCATAGGAAAAAGTTCATGATAACAAATGCCATTAAAAATATTTATAGAAAAGGTGCAGAAGAGTTACAGCAATTTTGGACCTTCAAAAAAACTGAATGTCAAAGGGACAGTTTTTCTCTCAACACTGCTATTATTTTAACTGCCTTCATTCCTCGGCAATGTTTATTGTTTTAAAAAGTGATGATTAGAATTTTAATAAAACCTAAACATATAAAAGTGAGTTTATACAATTTCTTTGTTCTTGAGAATTTACAACAAAAATAATAAATAATAAAATATATAGTAATGTAAAAAATCCATTGGAATATAATCCAAGTGGATCCTAGTAATATAAAGATATTAGAAGTGATCTACAAAAAAAGAACTCAATATATTTTATTTATACAGAGCAATATAATTAATAATCAAATTCTTTTACCTCATATGGGGAATAGTCTATTTCAGCAGATGACGAAAGTGGTCGTCTGTCTTTTCAACCAAAGTGTGTAATGAAGTTCACATCTGTAAGGTTAAATAAAGTGGGAGGTAGTGGAAGTTAACTATGAGGAATTGATATTGAAAGCTAAAGGGTCAACTTAAACCATAACTTGCTGAAAACACCTACTACAGAATCTGTCTATATTTCTGAGATGAGGTATTATGTATATTATTTACATTATTCGGACTATTGTCCTCATTTTTGTCGCCATATTTATCACGTTTCGGTCATTGTACGCTCCGGCCTTCTTCAGGTGTTTGGAATATGGAACTGAACCCCCCACCTCACTCACTGGGATAGACTGTTCCAGTTCAACATGCCATGAATGTCAGTTATCAGTTATCTCCTGTCAATTTCCCTCTGAAAGTTCTCCACTGCCCTAACCGGGTATTGAATTCACACTCTTTGGGTCCTGTCACTGGATCCAACCAACGACTTTATCCACTGTGCCATGTGTCCTTGAGGTATGGCACAGTGGATAAAGGTGTTGGTTGGATCCAGTGACAGGACCCAAAGCATGTGGCACTGGAACTCCCCCCACCCCCCAGTGAGCGAGGTGGGGGGTTCAGTTCGACATTCCAACCACCTGAAGAAGGCCAAAGCGTACAACGCCCGAAACATAATAAATATGGCGACAAAGATGAGGACAATAGTCCAAATAATGTAAATAATGTACCTACTATGGAATTTACACTTTTCATTGTTTCAGTTGGATACTAGGCATGAGGCAGGGGTTAAAGAGGGTGGAAGGTATCTACCTTAAAGGGAGAGGTGTGTGTATATATATATATATATATTAAAAGCAACAGGCATTTGTGTTGATCAATTTTATTGATTGACTTTTCCAAGTTACGATTAATCCTTCTTAGACAAGGAGGAAACTCCCACAGAAATTGGTTAAAGTTCATTTTGGAAGAAAAGTACAAGAAATACGTACACCATTGTCCCTACCTACCCTGAAGGATGCCTTAAGAAAATCAAAAACTTCAACCATATTTCTTGTACTTTTCTTCAGAAATGATCTTCTGATGGAATTTCTTCTTTGTCAGAGAAGGATTATTTGACATTTTTAAAAGTCAATCAGTAAAATTAATCAACACAAAATGTCTGTTGTTTTGAATAATATTTGTCTTAAAGGATATTTGCTGCCTAAATATATATATATATATATATATATATATATATATAGTCACACATTATGAAATGGACCAACAATTATTTTTTATTATAAAACAGAGCATTTACTTAAATATTTGTATCTATGAAAAGAACGTATAAACATAAAAAATGTCTTAAAATATATATATATATATATATATATATATATATATATATATATATATATATTTGCCTGATTTAATAAATTATAAACATTATATCTGCTTATTTTGATCATAATCCTTTCATATTCATTAAATATGATGATGATCCCAGAAAGATGGAAAATATTTGCAAAATAAAAGTGATTCTAACTGTTACAGTGCCTTTCTTTCCTTATTTAATTGTAATATAGAGAAAAATATTCATGAATATGAAAGAATCATGATAAAATCAAGCAGACATAATGTTTGTAATACAAGTTTCTGTAAATACGACTGACAAGGTGCTGCATATAGTTTTCTTAATTTTTCTTGTGTTCTTATAATTTTCTTCTTTTTGGGATATAAATTACATAAAAATTATCCAAATGCTTTGTATGTCTAAGCACTTTCAGCTATAATTTTAGGCATTATCAAGGATGATTTTATTTTTACTTTTAACTGAATGTATGGGTTGTTTTATATGTGTATCTAGAATTATTAGGTTGGTGCAAAAATAATGACGTAATAATGTCGTTTTTTGACGTATTTTTTAACGTCAAAAAACGACATTATTACGTCATTATTTTTGCACCAACCTAATATAAGAATGTTTTATTTTCCAAACATGGTTAGCACTTTGTGGCCATATACATAGGTGATATTAACATATTTAATGAAACGTGTGTGTGTATATATATATATATATATACACACATATATGACAAAGTGGAAATTTTTCCAATACTGTTCTTGATATATAAAAATATATATTGTTATCTCAAATATATATATATATATATATATATATATAGAGAGAGAGAGAGAGAGAAGGTGGGCTTATATAGTTTGATCAAATCTCATAATTATTGTTCACTTAATATTATTCATTTCAGTCAAGCCCATACCCAAATGAATTTCTCTTAAGAATTTCATATACATATTCTTTTTTATATAAGAGCAAATTTGATTTTTAATTC
>OZ010575.1:33376848-33461848 GCA_963932145.1 Acanthosepion lycidas
TATATATATATAGACATATTTTATTTATATATATATATTTTTACATTTTTTCATATATATTTATATACAGATATATATATATATATATATATATTTGCTAACCGGATGCTTCATCTGTAGCTAAATGGTATAGCACGTAAGGCTAGATGACAGTTCGTGTAGAATGTAAGTTCAATTCCTCATATTTTCTATGAAATTTCTCAGACATTCAGACTGGTAAATGTTGTTAATACTGTTTATTATAAACAGAGCATTTACTTAAATATTTGTATCTATAAAAATAATCTGAAAACATATTAAAACATATATATAGATAGAGAGGATTAATACAAATAAAATTTGTGACTTAGTTAATAGCTGTGTGTGTGTTTGTGTGCATGAAAATTAGTAAATACTAAACACTTCAAATTCCTCAGTGTATGAATCAGTTATAACAAATTAAGTCTTGGAGAAAAGGAAACTGAACATAGAATAAGCTGTGCTAGAGGTAGTTTCACCCAAAACCACAAATTGCTACAAAACATTAAACTGAAAACTTGACTCATGTTCTTAAACAGCCTTGTCAAATCAAGAAAATAATGACATAATCAAGATGTTGACATCCCACACGACTTCAAACAAAAGATTAGGAAGGAAACCACAATCCTTACTGGAATGAGTGATAACAGCTACTGGACTTGAGAAATTTATTTTCCTGAAAAAATGTTTTAAGAGAAACATTTTATAAATTTCAACCAACCACATCACTGACTGTGCAGTCAATAAATGCCAAATGTTTCCTTATAAGGAAACAGCTAATATTACCATTTCCATTAGTATCTGGCAGTTGTTTTACACGAGTATGGGAGAGGCTTGAAATTTTAAAAAGCCAAACTCAAATCTAATATATACATAAATCAATATACAGGTACACCACTAATTTTCTGGCATTCTTGATTCCAGAACCATTCAAGGTAATCCATTTTGCACAACAACAGAAGTGACATAATAAAAAATTAATTATACACTAATTATGCTTCTCTTAATTTTCTATATCATTGACTGTTAGAAACTTATTCACATCATTTAGACAACACTAATTTTTTTTTGGGGGGGGGGGGTAATCATATCACCTCAAGCAAGGTAGAAATGCTAGTAGTATGCAGAGGGTTACAAGGAGTGAAAGTGAGAGAAAAGATTGAGGAAAGGACAAGAGATGAACAGGATTCAGTAAAACAGAATATGGCAATTGATGTTGCATTTAAATGTTTGAAGATTGTAGTTATCAGAGAATCAAGTAAACAAAAAGGAAATCCACAGGTGGGAAGTGTGAGAAAAGAAACTGTTTGAGTAGAAGTGGCAGTTGCATTTAACTATTTCTATGAAATATATAATATATATATATATATATATATATATACACACATTTATATATATATATATATATATATATATATATATATATATATATATATATATACACACATTTTATATATATATATATATATATATATATATATATATATATATATATATACACACATTTTATATATATATATATATATATATATATATATACACATTTTATATATATATATATATATATACACACACATTTTATATTTATATATATATATATATATATATATACACACATTTTATATATATATATATATATATACACACATTTTATATATATATATATATATATATATATACACACATTTTATATATATATATATATATATATATATACACACATTTTATATATATATATATATATATACACACATTTTATATATATATATATATATATATATATATATATACACACATTTTATATATATATATATATATATATATATATACACACATTTTATATATATATATATATATATACACATTTTATATATATATATATATATATATATATATATACACACATTTTATATATATATATATATATATATATATATATATACACACATTTTATATATATATATATATATATATATATATATACACACATTTTATATATATATATATATATATATATATATATATAAAGCTGTGCTAGAGGTAGTTTCACCCAAAACCATAAATTGCTACAAAACATTAAACTGAAAACTTGACTCATGTTCTTAAATAGCCTTGTCAAATCAAGATGTTGACATCCCATTCTCAGGTGGGATCTAGATGCCAATCTAGTAGCACACTTAAATTCACATAGTCAGGGCACCAGGGAGAAAAGCTTGTCAGAGCAGTTACCATGAAAATATTTGTAGAAAAGATAAAGTGAAGAAAATGACATTTGGGGCCCTGAGACAGGTAAAGATTTTTCTCAAAATAATAATACACATACAGGCACATGATGACATGAAAATTCTGAGGTGTGCTAATCACATCATTACACCTGAGTATGTGAATGTAGGTATATACCAGGCTGGGAATAGTAGAAAGGGCTTGTTCGTGAGTGGGGATGGGTGTTGCATTTTTGTTGTGGGGCCCTTCTTAGTTCTTGGGCCCTGGAAAAAAGTACTAGTTGGATCCCCTTGTCATAAGCTATATCCTTCAGAAATTTGTATTCAACTATTATGAATTTATTAAATGAGTGAACCAGTCTGGTAATTATGTGAAATTCATATACTCGTTCGTAATTTTATCTGGATTAAAAGAAATTTCGAACCATCGGTTGCCGGAAAATTCGACGGTATTCATGGATTTCTGAGTCTTCCGAATATATCTTCTCCAAGACTACCCACAGCCTTTTGAATGAAGCAGGTCAAAAGAAGTCTTTGAAGAAACAAGGAGTTATGCCCCTTGTACTTCTCATCAAACTTGTAATTGTACCAAATTGATTGAACGAATATTTTCAATAGTTTTTTTTTTTTATAAAAGTTTACAGTTTTATATGAAACCGACGGTTCAAAAGTCATATAGAATTTTTTTTTGTAAATTTTAAACTACCTGGCCTGCTATTCACTGGGGGACTATCTCAGCTTTGAACTCATACAGGTTGTGCTAAAAGTAGGCTTACCACTTCATAGATATGCACTTTAATTTTTTTTAAAACATTTTATTACATTTATATTTAATTGTTACAATCATATTTGTTCAAAACTGTTTATGTACATTTATCTAACACTCTTCTTGCATTCTTAATCTCTTAAATTCTCAAAATGTCCTCGTTCAACTTTCCTCAAACTTCTCCAGAACAAATTAATGACATATAGCACAACGCAAATCCCAATCTGCATCCATTTCGATAAATATTTCTAAGATGTATTCTTTTAATTCATCCATTGTGTAGAGACTTCTTTTATAAACCTTGTTCTTTACTACAACTCCAAAAAATAAAACCATTTATGTTTGGTCAGGTGAATGTGGTAGTCATTCGATGCTGCCCTGTCTTCCAAACCAACACTGTGGAAAGGTTTGGTTAAGGTAGTTCCTTACTGCTGAGACATAATGGGGAGGTGCTCCATCTTGCTAAAAGAACAGTTTGACAAAGTTAGATCTAAAACATGAAACAAATGGTGTAACGACTGTAAGCCTACTTTTGATCCATCCTGTATATTTAATGACTAATAACAATAATCTATATTATGTGATGTGTGTTGTGGTGTTGAAAGGATGTCAGCTTGAAATGAGAACTTGGAAAGCTGAGTTCAAATTCCAGGTAAGTTCATTATCTTCACTTATATGAAAATACCTTCTCCCCCCCCCCGAGCCAGTTGAATAGCAGAACAGACTGGGTCCTCTAGCCTTAGTTGGCATCCAGTCTACAGCAGAAAGAAATGTCAACCTACTGTTGGAAAATCTGTCTAGTTAAACATGAATCAAAAGAGACATGATTGCCCAAGCAAGTATCATATACGGCACTTAACTAACTGACTGAATGTACATAGATTTATTAAGCACTTATTTCATTAAATACTGTTTCTGTGTCTATTTATCTATTAAACTTTAATGTAAAGAGGAGATTGATTCACTGACATCAAATCATCTAAATTTTGTCGAAATATACTCATTATCTCACAACTCATTTTGTTAAAATTAATTGATAATTTTTAAATTTTGAAAATCACTTAAAATATATAAAGTCAGGGTCTTTGTGATCAGTTTTATGATTAAATTGATCACAAAGATCTTGACTTCATATGTTTTAAGTGATTTTCAAAATCCTCAAAAATATTAATTTTTTATTACCTAATATGAGGATCACTTCAAAAAATAAACCCTCTTTAATTAAAGTGTACATGTACTCTACATATTACTGGCAGTAGATACTGAATGTAAATACAGAATGTTAAAATTGAATTTTTTATTTTTTTAAATAATTGGTTGACATTTTTAAATAATTTAATGCAGATTTTACACTTTAACAGATAGTTTAAAAGCACATAGATCATTGCATTCAGTCTACTGTTCACTCAGTGACTGTTCAAATCAGCAAATTATTATGTATCCAATTCATCTCATTTCCTTTCCTCTGATTCCAAATTCTCTTCATGCAGTAAATTTCCTAACATTGTCTTTATGATCTATACCTCTGAAAATGTCTTCTCACATTGGACTTGAGTAACTGATAGCATGCAGATGACTTTAAACTTCTTATTCTGTTTTATTACTAAAACAGTTGTCTGTGTTTCATCATTGCATTTTTATTTGATATAAGGGGCCCAATCCATCAGGGGTCAACTTACCATCGGGCAAGCCTAGCCAGTCTGCCTTCTTACCAGTAACCCATAATTTTTAGTTGCCTTGTTATATACAGTTATCTAGCAAAACAGCGCATGACATGAAAGTGTGGGTTTCATTGAATTCCTTCATGAATAAAATAAAATTGCACCCACTAATATTCACTGATGTGTTTATGAAGACGAAATTGTGGGTATGAGTCAGGCAGTGGGTAATATGTTTCATTTGTGGTAACTGAAATAACAAGTCATGTTGTGAAATGTAGCCCAGTCCTAAACAGGAAACAAGGGCTAAACCTCTACTCCTGTTGAAAAGACTGGGGAGGAGTATGAACTGGATGACAGGTGAACCTATTGTGGGAGGAGAATTATGTGAAATTCATGTACTTGTTCGTAATTTTATCTGGCTTAAAAGAAATGTCGGACCATCGGTTGCCGGAAAATCATGGTATGGATTTCTTTATGTGAGAGGGTTCCGAATATATCTTCTCTAAAAGACTATCCACGGCCTTTTATTTGCTGGTAAAAATGAGTACATAATGGTGGTAATTATGTAAAAAAAATTCTCTATCCAGTGGTGTTATAATACTCCGTGTATCTATTGTGGTTTTCGTGGTAAAAAATTTGAGGCATTACTTTCAGAGAAGATTTTGTAAACAATTTTCTTGTTAACACTGATTTACCTCCCTTTGGCCGTGTTGAACTTTCAGATGATTATTATTACTCGATCGCATTCCTTTCTGTTCATGGGGATTTATTTTCGTTATAACAAACCGTAACTGGAAAATCTGTCAAATGAAATGAATTCTAATGCATGGCAATTGAAATATCGTTTCGGTTTATCAATTCAAAAAGTTATATATTTTTTTAATATTTATTGAAGTTAAACTAAAAATGCAATCCACTTTTTCTCAGCTGAATTTTTTTTTTTTTTAAGCATTTCACCCCAAGCAAGACGGGAAGCCACTAGGACGCAAGGGCTTACAGAAAATTTAGAGCAAGATCAGATAGGAGTGATAGAAGAAAGGATGAGGGTAGTGGATAGATCAATCAAGGCAACTGGAGATGTCGATTGACATTACACTTGGATAGCTGGAGATTATAGCTCACAGGAAAAGGGAAAAGAGTTCCACAGGCGAGAGGTGCGAGACATGAAGCTATTGGAGTAGAAGAGACGGCTACATTTAGGAGTTTCGACAGTGAAGGGGTGAAAGCGGGATGCCAGCCTCGTAAGGCGCTTGAACTCATGACGTCTGGGAACCAGCGAATGCAGCTCCTCGGAGCAATTTCCATGAAAGTATTTGTAGAACAGACAGAGGGAGGCGACGGCGCGTCTGTGAGAAAGTGACTGTAGACGAGACGCCAGGGCAGGGCCAACTACATTGCATATCTGGAGCCTATCAAGAACCCCGAGGCAAACAGAAGGGGCACCAGACCATATATGACAGCAATACTCCATGCAAGGGCGTATTGTTGATTTGTAGATCTGGAGGATCGACTCCGGGGAGAAAAACGTCCTGGCGCGGCTCAGGGAAGCCGCAGAGAGTTGCTCTCGAGAAGTTGAGCGTCAGACATTCTAATGGAGGGAAGGGAAGGATCTCTGTGGTGATTAATAGAGAGCAGTTTTGTCTTAGAAGCGTTGAAGTTGACCAGCCAATACATGCCCCAGTTCACAATCGATTGGAGGTCCTTTTCGAGACGCACGGCCAGGCGAGTTTTGTCAGCGAGACTAGATTTGTTTTTGAGGCAGGAATAAATTGTGGTGTCATCCGCGTATATGCCAACTTGGGAAGTTATTGCGTCAGGAAGGTCATTTATGTAGATAAGGAATAGAGTGGGGCCTAGGATGGAGCCTTGAGGAACACCTGCGTTCGTGGGATAGGAACTGGAGGAGAATCCATTGAGAACGACCTTCAATTTACGGTTTGACAGGAATGGTCGTATTAGGTTATATAATCGACCCGTAATGCCATAAACCTGGAGCTTGCGAAGAAGGCCGGCATGCCAAACCCTATCAAATGCTTTGGAGATGTCTAGTGCCACGGCTCGGGCCTCCCCGTTATTTCGAAGAGCTCGGTAGACTGTTTCAGTGATGGCCGTAAGCACATCGGCTGTAGATCGGGCAAAGCGGAAACCATATTGCTTGTCCTTTGAGCAGATTATGGGATGTGAGGTGGTTAACCACCCCGGTATTGATTAGGGCTTCGAAGACTTTGCCGAAGAGGGGAAAGAGACTGATAGGACGGTAGTTGGAAGGGTCAGAGGGGTCGCCGGAGTTCTTGAAGACAGGAACGATCTTCCAGCAGTCAGGAAAACAAGATTCCTTGAGGCACTAGTTGTATAGTTTAGAAAGGGCGGGCGCCAGTTCAGGCGCGCATTTCTTCAAGACAATGGCTGGTATCCCGTCTCCACCACTAGCCTTGTTGGGGTTTAAATTGGAGATAACGATGGGGTTATGTTTAACCCACTCAATATGGCCTCAGTTCTAAGAGGAAAGTCGGGTATGGGTACACCGGAAGTGTCGAGCGTCGAGTTGAATGAAAATTTCCGAGCAAAGCATTCAGCCTTGTCGGTAGGGGAGGTCAGGACTTCGAACTGGTTGAATAAAGGAGGTATAGAGGGTTTGCAATTGTTCAATACGCTCTTGCAGAGACGCCAATAATCTTTGTAGCCAAATTTGCGAGATGCAATACGTTCCTTCATCCGAGTCGCAAATAGTGACATAGCATCGTTGAGGACACGCTTACATTCGTTATGGGCGGAGGCAAAGAGACGTCTATTGCAGTCAGACATGTCGCTACGGAATAGGTGGAAGTAGTAGTTCCTATGGGCGATGGCGGCTGAGCAAGCCGCCGAGAACCAGGGGGAGGAGCGCGACTTGACTCTATATTTCCTTGATGGGATGAAAGCGTCGATTCCAGCTTTAACCCAGGAAGAGACTTCAGAAGCACATTCTTGGACGGGGAGCTTAAAGACAGGGGACATCGCGGAGGAAATCACGGAACGCGTCCCAGTCAGCTATGTTAAACAATGAAATACGTAGGGTTGCCAGACGTCCCTTATATACTGGATAATTTTGTCCCCTATTCCATGTACTGACCTTTCAAACCCCACACACCCATAATCCGGTGTTCTTATAGATACAGTGTAACCCGGATATAAGAGAGATTTTCTCTGGTCCCAAATTAGAGCCATACTTACCTAAACAAAATAGACCAAACCCGGATATAAGAGAAACCCGGATATAAGATACTTCTTCTCCGGTCCCGACAACTCTCTTATATCCGAGTTACACTGTATTTTTATTTTTACAAAATAGTGCTCAATGTAAATTTTCAGAGCATTAATATTATAAATTAATTGATTTAAAATATGTTTTTTTCACTACACAGTTCTAACCATGTTTCAAAAATGGAAGCTGAAAGCCCCGAATTTAATTTTGTAATTAAATTAAAAACATTAGTAACTCATTAGTTCCATTTCATCCTTTTAAAATTACTTGGTTTTAAAGACACAACAAAAATCATAATTCACGTTTCCAAGGATACAGAGAAATCCATTTCAACCAGACACGGGGTGTTTGTGTGTTCATTATGTGTGTATTTTGATGTATCAGTTATTAGTTACGTTTTGGTATGGGTAGGGATATATTTTTCAATGAAATCTGACATCCGTTAAATACATGTCGTCTGGATTTTTTAAAATTTTATTAACGGCATAAATTCTTACGGCATTTTTTTCTATTTGTATATTTAAAGATTTTTGTGGGGTGTTTAGGTTAGAATACATTTTATTTAACTAAGATTTGAAAAATATTTTCACTTTTAATTTTTAATATACTATATTTCTTTTAAGAACAAGTAAATGTATTAGAATCCCTTACAGTATGTAATTGTGTAGCGAAAAAAAACATATTTTAAATCAATTTATTATATATATATATATATATATATATATATATATATATATATATATATATCATTTATTCGAAAATTATAACATAAAAATGTT
Organism: Acanthosepion lycidas; assembly: GCA_963932145.1. Classification (NCBI taxonomy): domain Eukaryota; kingdom Metazoa; phylum Mollusca; class Cephalopoda; order Sepiida; family Sepiidae; genus Acanthosepion; species Acanthosepion lycidas. The sequence continues at coordinate 33,385,539 of OZ010575.1, forward strand.
ATAAAATCACTACAAAAATGGCCATTTTGTTTCAACACTTCTGGTGTCTTCTCAAGTGATGGTGTTGGTTTTATATATATATATATATATATATATAGAGAGAGAGAGAGAGAGAGATTTTAATAGTGTCCTTTATTTCTAATTTTCTAATCTGGCAACCCAAGAAACAAATCAACTGCAAGAATTGCCAATTTAGCTCCTTTGAAGCTACATATTCTTCTTTTTTCATTTTTTTTTTAGCCCTTGTAAATCAGCATCTTTTTTTTATTAATATTAATTATAAAAATCTCAGGAATAAAAAAACAACTCACTTGACATTGAGGCTGATGTCTTGAAAATAGCTTGCTTACCTTCTCACCAAATTCAATAACAAGTTTCACAATTTCATGAAGGACATATTGAATCAGAAATGCATCCCAAAAAAAGCAGGGTTAATCATGCATTACTGCAATATGGAAACAAAAAGGTAATCTTCAATAGGCAAACATATACAGAGGTATCTCAACTGGATCCATTATAGTGAAAGTGCGGTCAGTACGAAATAATAATAACTCCTTTTACCCACTCCATTTAAATTCGTCCGAGCTGAAGAAAAAGACGGAAATAAATTTGCAAGCCTGTGGGAAATTTACTTTGAACCAATGAAAATTTTGTTTTCACAGCAATTAGCCATTGAGCCTAAAAAAAAGAAAGAAAAGAAAATAGCAAGCCTATGCGAAATCCTTTTTGATATAAAATGAGAAAAATAAATTAATAAGAATGTCTGAAATCATGTGAAAAGTTTAATTTCTGTTCACACGTCCAGTATTCAGGCTTTTGCCAGTGTCAAATTATGTGCCAATTATATAATCAGCTTTAATCAAGCACTTAGCACTTCAAAGAACTTTATTTCAACAACCCAAGAAAGCTAAGCATTTCATAATATCTCTGTGTACCTTTGAATGTATGCCAGTTTTTTTTTTTTTAAGCATTTCACCCCAAGCAAGGCGGGAGCCACTAGGACGCAAGAGGTTACAGAAAATTTAGAGCAAGATAGGAGTGATAAAAGAAAGGATGAGGGTAGTGGATAGTTGCATACATTCAAAGGTACACAAAGAGAGATATTCTGAAATGCTTAACCCTTCTGTGAACAACAAACTCACTTACCTTTGTGATGCAATGGAATAACCAGTCACTGCCCATGAATGATTACACTATACCATAGTTAGTAAGTACCTATAAAATTCACTGTCTGCGAGAGACTTGAGAGGGAGTGAGGAGAGAGCGAGATGACGCAAGCTTATCTGACTTTCCAACTAGTGGCACTCACTACTAGATTTGACCTGTGTGTATAACTGTACCGTATTTCATATTGTACTTGTTGTGTACAATAAACCTTTCTTCTAGTATCCATGTGGTGTTATGCGTTTATTAGCACAGAATATAACACTTGTTTTAAACATTTTTGAATATATGATTTAATCTGTTGTATACACTTTCAAAATTTCTGATTTATTTTCCTGAAATGATCTACTGACACAACTTCAATCACATAAATCTCTATCTATAAAAGGCAGGATCTGTGTGTGTGTAACGAATGCACGGCTGCAATTTTTGACGGATTTGCACCCAAATTTACATTCACATGCTCCAAGTTAGCGGGAAGGCCAAGATCAACTTTGCATTTCCCAACTCCCATCAATAGTGGAAATAATTGATTTTTTCATGCTTCTACGGCAGTTTTCATTTAGTTTGCGGCTATTTTCTACTGGCCAGAGTGAGAGCCAATAGATGGCTGTCATGAATAGGCAGGGAGATTCTATTGGCCAGCGTGAGAGCCAACAGCTGACTGACACGAATGTTAACTAGCATGCTACCATGCAAAAAAAATCAATAGCTGCATTCGTCACAAGTGGGAAAAATTTTAAATCTGCATGGAACTTTACTCCAATTGGCTCATTCATTTGCTTAAACTCAACGTTGATTCTGATTCCGCAGAACTGGGTTGGGTGTGAAAAAGTATTTGTTCTTAACATTCTTTTTTCATTCGGTCTTGTCAGTTACAAGTCCTTTTTTAAAGCTGATCATTTTGTGTTCATTTTGCTTAGTTCTTTTTTGTAACAGATTTAATATTTAGTATAGAGTTTAGAAAAAAATTGCAGTGTGAGATAGGCAAGAAGTAAGGCATGTAGCAACATCAGCACGGCAAAGGGCACACCTTTAAAGGCAAGGAAGGGCAACAATATTTTAAGTCAAGTGATAGCAATTGCTGAATGAGTCGTACGATTTTTGAATCTAGCATCATTTTTGCTAGTTTGTAAATAAATTCCTTATCTTTTTTTGTTAAAATTGCCCATGTTTCCTCATCATTATCTTCCTCCATTAACCTTCTTGTTATGGATAAATCAATTGTCATTTTAACCCCTAAGCCCCATGTCTCTCTAAAAGTACTGATGAACATTGTATTAACTAGGTTCTCATTGTTTAATGAAAGTCAGTTCCTCATGATCCAATTTGGTTTTCATTCTAGTAACGGCTGCAATGATGGCATATATATGTCATTTAACAATTCCAAGACATTGCATACCTCTTCAACAGAAAATTGTATACCTGCCATGTTGGCCCCACAGCAGCATAACCATATTAATAGAGACTTCCTCTTCCCAACTATTAGAAACTGTCTTCCAAGCCTTGATTCCTCTGAATGCATCAATCTAAGAGAGGAACTATATCGGCCCACAAAGTCGTATATGTCTGGCAAGGACCCCAATATAGAAACATTTCAAACTTTATCAGGAGTATGACAAAGAAGAAATGAGAGCCCCAGTTTAGTTAATTTTTTTCCTATATGCCTTGCTTATATACACGCACAGATGTAAAGAGATAGGCACTAATTATTTAAACATCCCATGCCACATCCCAAATGAATCTACTGATAGAAAACATGTAACTCATCATATTGTCATTAATGGTCCACCTGTTCATGCAAAACCCAGATGTTCAACACCAGGTAAACTCAAATATGCTAAAGAGGGAGTGAAATTGGGTAGACAGGACTTTTGGGCCCATCGATAGCTGTGCTAGTATAAAGTCACAAGTCATCGTGGCCGAGGTATTGAACGTGCTTGCCTTGTTCAAATTGTTGATCACGCTAGATAACACACACTTTTTCAGAAACTGTAACTAAGGTCTGCTCAGTATAGTTGCAGTATAAACCACGGGTGGGCTCCATGGGTGTTGAACAAACACAAATGCACCTGAGCAAGCATCTGCAATAGGGATTGGCTAGCCGGCCTAGTAGATGGGTATCCTCGAATATGAGTGGCCAGCTATACATACATATACATATATATATATATATATATATATATATATATATATATATATATATATATATATATGTTGTCACTGCATCTGTACAGGATAAATCTGGTTTTTCCAAAATAGATCTGATTAGTGCTTAAAACTATTTACCAGTTGAACCAGCAGATATCTCCAAAACTGCTGCAGCTACTCTGGTTGGTCTGTATGAGTTTCAGCGTCTACCCTTCGATTAATGCAAGTCTGACCTCCAATGATTTATCGACCATATTTTGAATGGTTTGGATTTTTCCTGTGCTTATATAGACGTTTTGGTGGCAAGTTCTTCAGAGGATAGACACATTCAACATTTAAATATAAGTTTTGAAAGATTTACCAAACTTGGGGTTGTAATAAGTCAAAGTAAATGTGAATTCGACAAAAGAGAGGCTACATTTCCGGGTCATTGTATAAATGCAACTGGGATTTCCGTTTTCCCACTAAAACTAAAGGTATACACTACAATTCCAAGTGCCCACTAATATGAAAAGTTTGTGACAATTTCGAGGTATAGTAAATTTTCTTCACTGTTTTATACTTGACTGTGCAAGCATCATTCAACCTCTCACGGATCTTCTTAGTAATTTAAAAAAAATAGTGACATTATAGTGTCAGGTGACAAACTGACTGTCTTTAGTAATACAGGGTGACCCCAAAAAATGGGAATTTTTAAAGTGCGTATTGCCAGACATGAGCAAGTGGCAACACTGCGAGACAGTGACCTTGAGCAAGTAAACATTTCACCATTTTAGTAACCATGGATCAGTGGAGCAGACAACAGCGTGCATTCGCCATAAAAATGTTTTATAAAAATGGTGATAGTTTGACAGCTGCACAGAGGGAGTTCCGATGTTTTTACAACTTAGAACGCCATGGTGCTGTTCCATCAAAACACGCGACAAAATGTTGGATTAATAACTTTGAAGAGACTGGATCTGCCAGAGAATTCAAGATGAAATTCACAGTATCCCAGCTGAGATGTTGCAGCACTCAATGAGGAATCTCAACAGCAGATTTCAAGAATGCATTCGTACAGGAGGATACAATCTACAGGACATAATTTTTTAAAAATGAAAATTCCATCATTGTTTCTTAAATGGCATGTTTTAAGGTTTCAATTACTATGAATAAGATATTTTTCTTCCATCACTCTTGGTTTTATTGGATTGTTAAAAGTTTCTGTTTTTTTTTTTTGGTCACCCTGTATTAAAGCAGCTCTACCAAAAACTGTTGAATTGACACATCCTTTTCCAGCTGTGCTGGTCAAACTCTCTGCCTACGGGCAGAGGAGATCCCCAGACAAGGCTATGTCGAAGGGCAGGGTCTTGTCTTGGGGAAACAGCTACCCAACCCCGTTTTATGCGGGGTCTATGGTGAATTTTTGGTTAAGCCTACGAACACAGAATACCCCACATTAAACTCGGCCTTGTGCCACATGTGCCAGTAGGTTTCAGGTAAATATTGACCCATGTCCTTCCCAATGTAGAATTTTTATTTTATTTTAATCAGTATCACCCCAAGCAAGGCAGTAAAGCTACTAAAATACAAGTGGTTACAGGGTGTGTAGGAATAAGGGAAAAAAAGTGGAAAGAGAAAAGAGTAATCAGGAGGACAGTAGATAGTGATTGACATTGCATTTAAATTTTTGATGATTAAGGTTGGCTGGAAAGCATGGAGCTGGAAGGGAGTTCCACAAATGAGAAGTGCGAGAAAAGAAACTGTTAGCATAGAATTTACAGCTATATCTAGCCAGCTCAACTGTGAATCTCACTGACAGCCTAGTACTGCACTTGAATTCATGAAGTCTAGGTACCATATAGAATAGCTCTTCCAAACAATTACCATGAAAGTATTTATAGAAAAGGCACAGGGAGGCAACCTTATGGCAGTTGGAAAGTGAATGAAGCCGAGCTGCCAGATCAGGACTAATAATATTAGTGATTCTTCTTTGGATTTTATCAAGGAGCTGAAGGTAAATAGCAGGGGCACCGGAACATATGTGACAGCAATAATTTAGCAGGTGACACTTGCAGTGTTACAACAGAAAGTTTCTGGTTTTTGGAAACCTATTTCATTCATTTAACCAATACCCAGCACAGACACAGCACATTTGGAAGAGAAGTCTACGCTGCTTATGCAGCTCTTTGTCATTTCAAGCATTTTCTGAAAGGGAGATATTTCTATATTTTGAATGACCACAAACCACTTCTTGGTGCATTCTATTTAGGCCCCAAAACTACAACACCTGGACTATTTGCTGCAGTTTACTTCTGGCATTAGACTCCTGAATGGAGTTGATAACAAACTAGCAGATTTTGTTAGACTCGTGCACATAGACAGCAATATTCATGGAAGAACAGGTGAAAGATTAGCAGCTTCAGTCAGTTACGTGCCATACGTGATACATTCAAATTCTAACAGTTTGTTTTTTTCACTAAATATGCTTGGAAAAACATGAATCCATCTTTCCTTAATAATGGGTTAAATAGCAGATTAGGCTGATATCTCTAGTCTTGTGTGGCATCCAGTCTAGGAGAATAAAAGTCTAAATTCAAACCTCTGTAAGTAATAAGGCAGACTGGGCTCTTTAGCCTTGGCAAGGCAGCCAGAAGATAGAAACAACTCAGAACCAGCATGGAAAATGATAGGCTCCATTAGGAAATCTTGCTTTAGGCACACTCACTGCTGCTACACCTACATTGCCTCCAGAGTAAGTAACAGTCTAACTCTCTGCTTTCGGGCGGAGAGGAATCCGGACGAGGCTCCGCCGAAAGGCAGAGTCTCGTTCCGGGTGGTTGACTGCCCCTGAACCCGTTTATGCAGGTTCAAAGAGGGAATATTTTTGGCCGAGCCTACAGGCTCGGAAATCCCACGTTAAACCCGGCCTTGTGCCATATGTAACCCTCGTGGGGGTGGGTGGCTAAATATACTGCTGCTACATCTATAGTACATATGATACTCCTAAGATCCAGGATTCGATATCAGGATCAAACAAAAACATTATTTTTTTTTTTTTTTTTCAAGCAAATTGAACTGAAATTTATTTTCTATCAATCAGTAAATACTTACCACAAGTGGTGAAAGCTGCACTGATCAATGTACACAAAAGTTTTGTAAAACATAAAAAAGAAACTTTCCATATTATGAGTGAAAGGTTTTTGCTTTGAATGTCTTCCCCACCCCTACAAATCGTTTTGCAACTTTGCTACCCCAATCTCCTCAATAACACTTTCACTGCTGCATTTTTGTAGCATTGCTGCCAAGTTGTACTGGTCTGTTTAGTGAGAAATTCACATTTATTGGATAAAAATGATTATAAAGATGAGGATGGCAGTTTCTTATGGGTGCTTACGTTTTGGTTTGAATAAGAAACTCTGCAGTAAAGACTAAGTTAAACGATACCCAAAACACAAAATATAATAAAAATATGTCATAGAACAAGTTGCATTGTTTGTTAATATATGTCTAGTCTGAGTTGGAAGTAGCACTAAATGCTCATTACTCCATAATACTAAAGAGAGGGACTGACATTTCATGGTTTTTTAAAAATGTGTATATACGTCAACAGCAGACAATTAGGTTTTGTAAAAATTTATCTTAAAAAAAAATATATATAGTTTAAAAATCAGGTCAGTTGAATCTGCTACCTTGGTTTCAACAGTATCCTCAGGCAATTTTATATATATATATATATATATATATAATTATTTTAAAAAAATATGATTCCTTCGCTACATAAGAGTTCTCATGTTTCAAAAACAGGAGCAACTTCAATTTAATTATAAAAATTAAATTGAATTAAAGTATAATTAAATTGAAGATTTAGCTCCTGTTTTTGAATCAGGAGAACTCTTATGTAGCAAGGGGATCATATTTTTCAAAAATAATTATAACTTAGGCTCTACTTTTGTATTGAGCAGTGTTTTTTAAAAATAAAAACAAAAATACCAAAGAACTTCAGATTATTAACCTTATGTGTTCTTTCCTATTTATATATATATATATATATATATATATAAACAGCAAGCAATATAAGTTTTGTAAAGATGTATATCTTGAAAATGTATATATACATCAACAGAAAACAATGCCATTTTTATGAAGACATATTTAAAATGTACATATACATCAACAGCAGGCAATGTAAGTTTTGTAAAGACATGTAAATACATTTACAGCAGTGAAAGTATTAATGATTCACAACCTCCTTGCTTGGAACACTACCCTCTGAGAAAATTTCACAAATACAAAATGCAATTTCAATTGTTTTTGTTTAATTAACAAAGCAAATAACTACATGAAGTCTTGACTGCGGAGTGAAGACATGCACACATTATCTTTGAGTTGTACAAAAAAATGTTTCAAGCATTTTTGTTTTTTATTTTCTCAGCAAATAAAGTGTATCTCCTGTTTGTGTCTTTATAAAACCAGCAGTCATAAAATACGAGAGTTAGAACCAACTCACAATAAATGATGACTTCCCAATGAGCATATGAAGTGATACAAGATGGATTTTCTGGTGAAAACCTTGACTACTATTTTAGCTGTTTTATGCAAGACTTGATATTTTACAGCACGGTTAAGCTTTGTCCTTGGTAAAAAAAAAAAAAAAAAAAAGAAGTCTGGTCAGTTTATAGGTAAAAAGAAAAAGAAATAAATAAAATAAAACAGTTGATTCAAATGGTAGCCATTCAAAACCTTCTAAATTATAAAAAATTAAATATTTAGTGATTTATTAATATATATATATATATATATATATATATATATATATATGTGTGTATGTGTGAAAATGATATATAAATTTTTATATATCAAGAACAATTTTCGGGGAAAAAAACTATGAGAAAATAGAAAAGATTTTGTATGACACCTTTTCATCCCTTACAAGTTTATTGAACTAAATTGCTGTTTATGTTAATGCAGTTACTTACATATGCACATGAAGGAGAGTGATGCTGAGAATTTCAAATAAATATGTTGTGTATATAGTCTAGCCAATTTTGTTTAGTTTCTTTTTCATCTTGTTCACGTTTCCCTCACTTATTATTAAATATCCCACACTACTAGGATCATAGATCTGCAAATTCTAATTAAAAGAGAAAGCAAACCTACTAAGATGAAAGTGTATAGAAAATGCTTTAATTGTTAGATCATCTGCAGTAAATCTGTATCGAGATTTTTACATTTCACCTTTCTTAGTAGATCTTCTAATATCACAATATAGGATATCTTCTTAATGGCCCGCCAGCAGGCCACTGATAGCAATGCCAGCAGTCCTCTGGTGGCAGCCACTAGAAGGGCCACCATCAGGCCACTGGTAACATTGCCGAGACGAACATGCCAGCAGTCCGAAAGTGGGCCACCAGCGGTAAACACTAGTGGCATGCCACCCAGTGGCAGATTGGAGGCTTGAGTATAGGATAGGGAATATCTTCTAATATCACAATATGGGATACTTAAAAAAAGTGATAAAAAAACATAAAGAAAAAGAAACTAAATGTAATTTGCTAGACTATATACTCAAACACATATAAAAGAAAATTTCAATTTAAAAAATTAAAATTTTAACATCCCCTCTCCTTCATGTGCATATATAATTACATCAACAAAAACATCACTTTAGTCTGATGAAGTCCTAAAGGATGAAATGTGTCACAGAAACGTTTCACTTTGTCATTAATTTTTCTGATATATATATATATATATATATATATATATATATATATAACAGAATCTTTTCCAGTGACCTGATGTTATGTGTTGAAGCAAGACTCAAACTACTGAAATATAGAAATCATAGAATGAATCCTTACAAAAGAAATTCAAAGGGTAATAAAACACATTCTTAATAACATACGAGGCACATCCAAATTATCTGGTAATTAAAACTAATTATGGCCGACTGATTTACAATTTGACAATGGTGTTCATGTCTAATAGGGTATTGAGCAAGATCAAATTTTAAATCAACAAAAAAAAAATGTTTCATGTTTCTGTTACTGACACATATGGTTTTGTATATGTGCATGGCTTTTTGTTTTTGTGTAGATTAAGAAAATGTCCATATATTTACAAACTTTGCATATGATATATATATATATATATCTGGGTGTAGTAACATCCATTTCTTACAAGCAGGTGATAAGATCCATCCTCGACAGAACATTGAATATAAAAAAGTGTTTGAATTGTTAACATTTTCATTTTGTTTTTCTTATAAAAATTCATAATCTCAAATGAAAATTATTGATTTTGTTGTATTGCTGAACATCGAGCTAAACTTACTTCTGGCAGCTTTTTAATCAACTCTAGCCACAAAGAGATGGAAACTGCCATTATTCAGTGAGTCACGTCTGCTTCATTCATTCTAAAGGTGGACAACTATTATTCATTCATTTTGGGAGGTATAGAAAATATTTTTTCGAGGTGATTTAGTCAGAATAAAATAACTTGAAATTAAATTTAAATTAAAGCGTTTGTATTCTGTAAGAGTAAATATAAAAGCCAAGATATTTTCCTTAGTGCAATAAGAAGCACTATCATGGCATATTTTAACTGTTTATTAGAGTAAATTTATGCGAAACCATGCCAAACAGGACATCACAAAATAAAAAGTGGTGGTGGTGGTGGCAAAATAGATTTTAAAGGAGGTGGGCTTAATAGGAATAGATAGGTGTGCCTATCATCCGGTTCACACTCCTCCCACATCTTTTGAACAGGAGTAAAAGTTTACCCTTTGTTTCCTATTTAGGACTGGGTTTCCAGTTCCTTTTAAAGTCTGCTTCAACTCTATACTTCCAACGTCTACACCTGAACTCTGAAATTTTATTCACTAATTATTTTGTTTTTTTTCCTCAATAGGATTAGACAGGTTTGCTTCTCATCTGGTTTACACTCCTTGCCGGTCATTTGAACAGGAGTAGAGGTTTATCCCTTGTTTCCTGTTCAGGATTGAGTTTCTGGTTCTTTCTAAAGTCTGCTTCACCTTTATACTTCTAATGTCTCCACCTGAACCCTGAAATTTCATTATTTTTTTCTCCTCATTAGGATTAGATAGGTTTGCCTATCGTCCAATTCCCACTTCCCACACCTGGTCTTGAAGAGCAGTAATGGTTTATTCCTTGTTTCCTGTTTAGGATTGGGTTTCTGGTTCCTTCTAAAGTCTGCTTCAACACTATACTTCTAACATCTCCATCTGAACTCTGAACTTTTATTCATTGATTATTTTTTTTCTCTGCAATAGTAATAGATAGATTTGCCTATTGTCCAGTTCAAACTCCTCCTCGGTCTTTTGAAGTGGAGCAGTGGTTTATCCATTGTTTCCAGTTTAGGATTGGGTTTTCAGTTCCTTTTAAAGTCTGCTTCAACTCTATACTTCTAATGTCTCTGCCTGAACTCTGAAATTGTTTTCACTGTTTATTTTTTTCTCTTCAATAGTATATAGGTTTGCTTATTGTCCATTTCACACTCCTTCCCAGTCTTTTGAAGAGGAGCAGTGGTTTATCCATTGTTTCCTTTTAGAATTGGGTGTCCAGTTACGTTTTTTAAAGTCTGCTTCAACTCTATATTTCTAATGTCTCTGTCTGAACTCTGAAATTTTATTCACTAATTATTTTGATTTTTCTCCTCAATAGGATTAGACAGGTTTACCTCTCATCTGGTTTACACTCCTTGTCGGTCATTTGAACAGGAGTAGAGGTTTATCCCTTGTTTCCTGTTCAGGATTGAGTTTCCGGTTCCTTCTAAAGTCTTTTGCATTCTCTTTCCCTCCCAGTAGGCCTTGCATCTTAGTAACATTAAGAGTGAATTGATTAAAAAAAGAATCAGCTGCAGATATTAAGTTAAGCAATGTCAACCCCATTCAGTACCTAGATGGGTGACTGCTTGGGAATATCAGGTGCTGTAAGCTTGGATGTGTCAATGATGTATTAGGTTGGTGCAAAAATAATGACGTAATAATGTCGTTTTTGACGTTAAAAAATACGTCAAAAAACGACATTGTTACGTCATTATTTTTGCACCAACCTAATAATAAATACAAAATCAAAGAGCCAAGTTCAAATAACAGTCGGTTTTGTTACTTTCACTCACAGCTAAGTACTCTTGGGAAAGTTAAGAATTCACTTCCTTTCCCCCCCCAACTATGAGTTAACCCCTTTCCCAGCATAGATGTGTAGATATGTTTTTACTGAAAGTGTTATTTTTAGACGCAGATGAATAAACACGTCCAAAACATAATATTATGGTCTTCTGAGCTTCAAATGAGTCCAATTGTCAACTCATAAATCTGGTAGAAATGTTAGTCACTGCAAAGGTGCTTCAGTTTCTTAGTTACTATATTAAAAAAAAAATTTGTCTGGAAATTAAATGTTTTTCCTAAAATAATTGGTGAAAAAGGTTAAATAGTAGAATTGAAAATCATTTGCAAAAATTTTTAATACAATATTCACTCCACCCAACCCATTGAAAAATTATTATTCTTAAAATCCAAAAATGTAATTATGGTTTAAATTACCTACAAAAGGTTGATAAACTGTAAAACAATAAATCAATCAATCTGGATTTTTGATCTGATCCTCTCAAATTGAATATTTTTTAGCTTTATTATTTTACTCTAAAATGTTTTTTATTTTTTAAATTTTTGCCATTTTCCTTTTCTAGAATGAAACTTATAAATTCCCTGCATAATATATATATATATATATATATATAGAGAGAGAGAGAGAGAATTTCCTGCATATAAGACTTATATAAAAGATTTTAAAACTAATGTTATGGAGAGAAAAAAAAAAAAAAGGCAAAAAACAGAAAACTTCATTTTCTGATTTATTTTGAAAATTAATGGCAGTAATAATTTCAGGCAAATGATACAGCTCAGCTCAATATCATTGTCATCGATTAAGGTCAAGAAGACAAATTTAATCTTCTGTTTAGCTCTCAGTTTCAGCAAAAAGTTAGAGGGGGCTGAATCATATATAGCGCTGCTGATGCATAATGATAAAAAAATCAATAACCAATATTCGATGTTAAAAAAGAAATCACTTGTAGTTGATGTGCTTGAACTAAAAAAGACATTATTGGTATAGGTACTAAGTAGTCATCAGAATGAAAGATCTTAGAATGTTTTTTTTTTTAATTATTTTTATATATTCTTTTTCTGCATAAATGACCACAGAATACAAAATGGTGGACTGACAACAAAAGGTAAACTGAACCATAATGGATTCCATAATAAAACTGACATTTTCTAAGCAACACCAATCAATGTACTATAAATATTTTTACATTGATTTCTTTACTATAAACCTTCATGAAATCCAACCTAATTTTAAACAAGCTTTCTGCATATTTATTGTCTGTTAATTCTTTCCTAACTTTATCAATGTCAGATGATGCCAAGAATACTGCTGTTCTTTGTACATGTTCAAGAGAAAATATTCTGTATTCTTCTTCATGGCAGTTCTAGGATTCTGGAAGGATTGAGATCAGGGAAATATCCTGGCTCCCTGCCAAATTCCAAGCTTTTCCAACTTGTGTGCCGCATACATGAATATTAAATAAAATAAACTTGATGAGTTTCTTCACAAATGAGTCAGGCATCAAACACCATAAACAGTGGTAAATATTTAGTTTACATGGTGTAAATAGCCTTGTTAAAGTTATGAATCCACCTCTTCTACCTCCAGCTATGGGTTAATTAGTAGGGCTTGTATCAGTAAAAACCATTATTATCTCAAAAAATTCTTACAAAAAAATATTTTCTGGCAATAATCTGCAAAATATAGATAAACCATAAAAACCAATAAATTAATCTAGAAAAGATTCTTGCAATCTTAAAGAAGACAAGTAATTTCATCTGCTTTTAGTGTACAGCATAAATTGACCCAATCATCGGTCTTCAGTGATACTTTTGTACTCTGTTATTCCTAGTAAACAGAAAAAACATAAAGATGCAGGAAAAACTAAATAGAAAATTAATTGTCTGCCATATTTAACAAAAGATGTTTAAAAGAAGGGTTGACGACCAAATATACATACATATATATGTATTTATGTGTGTCTCCTTTTTATTTTATTCAGTCTCTGAAGAGAAGTAACTTTTAGGAGCTAATTGCAACATTATAGAGATACAAAAATAGTTATTTGCTCTTTGTATATAAAGTGTAACATGAGAAAAGAAAATAAAGTCAATCACACACAATTTCCTATTAATGGGTAAATTAGACATTCCCTTTCTTTATCTCTCATAGCTCAAGAGGTACAGGCTCTACAACATGATATTCAAGTCTCTTTGCTTATGATTCCCAGTGTGTTTTAACTTACTTGGCAACATGGGCAACATAGTTTCTTTTTATATCTCTTACTGAGACTGTTTATATTTCATATAATGTTGTATTGCATGTTTAAAATGGAGTTCTTTTGCCTCTTTATACTATTCTATTTCAGTGTTGGCTTACAGTCATATCAAATTGAAAAATTGGTTCTCCTCCAATCACCAGTTAAGCAGTGGTGAGCCTGGTCAGTACCTAGATGGGTGACTGCTTAAAAATATCAGGTACTGTAAGCTTGGATGTGCAGATGATACAATGGATAATGGCTCAGAATGAGAAATTGGAGGGCTGAGTTCAAATTCCAATTGTATTTGTTATATAATCTTATGTGTAAATTATTCTTGGGAAAGGTATGAATCCACATCTTCTCCCCAGGTTAAGTAGTAGGACCTCTCCCCAGATTAAATAGTGGGACTTCTCCCCAGGTTAAATAGTAGGACTTTTATCTGAAAATTGTTATTATCTAAAAAAAAAAAATTTTTAATAGTATATTCATTTGGAAAATATAAAAGAATTATTCTTACAATCTAAAAATATGCTTCGGCTTTAAATAATGTGCAAAAGGTTTATAAGCCATAAAAAACAAAACAATCAATATACATCAGTGTTAATCCAGCCAACTTGCCCTAATAATGCTAGCTAATAATTGTTGAGCGGAATATTCCCTTTATTTCACCAATGATTTGAGCTTGAAATTATTTTCTCTGCTTCCCAAAATGTAACATGATCCTTCAAATGACAAAAAATGATTAAAGCAGCTCACATGTGTAATTTACTGAATAATGGCCATAGTCTGTTATAAAATGGTCCTTGTTGAAGAGTTGCAAAAAAAAAAAAAAAAAAAAAGGAGGAATTCCTTGTAAATTATGTTGAATGGTTGTCCATGAGAATCAACAATGGAATTCGGTGTTATTAGAAAGTTGAAGATGATTGTTGATGATTAATTATGATGTGATTACTGTTTCTATGATAACTATTGATGGCTTAGATGTAAAATACTTGGATGAAAATCCATGGTTCTGTACAAAAGTGATCATATTTTTTTTTTTCTCTTTTTTTAAGTTTTTAATGAGTAAATTGCAAGTTCAGTCTGATTTTTTTTTTTATCTGTATCATAATTGCAGGATAATGAAGTCATAAAATTCCAGGATATGTCTGTAGACTGCTCCGATCTTTGCTCGGCCATTTTTCTTTTTATTCAGATATTTTTTTTTTTATTTGATTGAAATTCTTTATCAAATGAGAATACAAAATTACTTTTCATGCAAACAACCAAATGATGAAGAAATGGCTAAGTTGGAAATCAGAGAACATCTCTCTATCCACATTTTTTTTTTAAATTGGAATAATATCAAGTGACCCCCACTAAACAGTTTTAGGCAAATATGTATGTATCTTTGCATGGGCATGAGAAAATACACCTGTAAACGTGTAGATGTAAATTTATGTATAAAAAATAAAAGCTAAAGAAAAAATGGCACAAAAACAATTCTTGAACCAGTTTACAAACTCTTGGAGGATCTTAATTCCTCATTTTGAAAATACAGATACTGAATTGATGAAGACATTGTCACCAATAAAAAAAAATATAAAAGTTAAAGAATCTGCTAGATGAAAAGTGCAAGTGTAAAAAATAAGCATATGTGTTTTTGGAGATTATTTTTTTTTTTTTTATCAAGTATCATATTGCAATATGCTTTATTAAAACAATTGATAGCATTAATAATCTAGTTAAGGCCATGAACGCAACAAAGATCCAAGGATAAGTGTTAATAAGAGCAGAAAACATTAAAAAAAGTTACTTAATAATTGTCATATAGTAAACCTGTCGTGACGAAGGGTGATTTTTGAAACCTTGGGTATATTGTCCATTTTTGACCATTTTTGACCATTTTTGACGTTGACTTGTATCGGTTTTCACCCTGGTCGGGTTGAACAGGCTTCCTCCCGAGCAAGTACAGCATCACGGACTATCACTACCCACACTCGCTAATCCTAAGCCAGGTCACACGAAATGGCAGGCCAAATGCAATTCCATCGTCGAAAACCAACTACTTGTGGACCCAATAGTACTGCTAGGTGATCGTTGATTGTGCTAGCCCACATCCTCAGCTGCCCACCGACATGTTTTCGCCATTAATAGTTACCAGATAAATCTACAACTAATGACAGGATTAAAATTTATATATTTATAAATTAATTCTATTCTTTGTTTCATTTTGACAGATTCAATGTAGAAAGTAGAAATGTAGATTGTTGTAGAAAGTATCTGCACCTCTATCTTCTTCAAAAGGTTTTTTTTTTTGTTTTTCTAATCCTGGAAATGAAAACCATATTACTCAATCTACCTTTATTTTGAGAACAGGAAAAAGCAGCTAACTCTACTATGTTTTTCTTCTTTTCTCTCTGTCATGGGTCCTTACCTATAACTACAGAATGAACTCTTCCTAACACTATGTATACTACGCCTCTCAAGAGAGAGGGACAAATCGAGTCGAGCCGATAGTAGTTCACTCCAAACCAGACTGACAGTCATACTAACACCTTCCACATCTTCTATTATTATTTCGTGTAACATACCTTCGTTATTTCTACTCTTGTGTTTGTGTTGTTCTTCCTTGGTCCTAACCTGGACCATAACACTCTCTCACACAAAACTTAACCCCCTTAACTTTCTTTCACCCCCTTAACTTTCTTTCACCCAGTTCTTCCATATTCTATGTGCCTGTGCACAAAATCGATGAGAGTATACAGAAGCAAGCCCCCCCCCCCACTTCTTTGCTTGCACTACTTCGCTACCTTTCTTTCTTTCTTTCTTTTCTCGCTCACTCAGCCATAACCACACCAAGTTTCTTTCATTCAGTCCTTCCACATTCTCTGAACCTGGAATTGGTACAGGAGTTGTATACAGAAGTGGTGGTGATGGGGGAGGGTTCTCTGCTTACACTACTCAGCTATATGCTCGTTTACAGTTTATCCTAAGAAATAACAGAATTTGGGATTTAAAAAAAAAAAAATTATTGCATATGCAAGGAAGACAGTAAAAACTGTTAATAATTAAATATTTATCACACAAAACTTAATTATCCGACAAAAAAATCTATAGTTGCATACATGGACCCTTCGTCACTGACTATATATGATCTGAAAGGTGTTAAATTACTTTTACAGTTTGGAAGTAAATAAGAAAAATTATATCTGTTTCTGGCAATTATTATTTTTTTAAAATATCATTGTTCTTTTATTGCATTTTTATGACTTTAACAGTACTATAAATGTTATAAAAAATTATAGACTAAAAGCATTCACAGTATGATAAATGAATATTTTTTTCTTTATATCTTTTCAATATTTTTTTTTTTTTTTTTACCCTTTACGAATGATGCATAGTATTCCACTGTGAACAATCTGGGACGTAACCCATGTTCGGCTTTCTTGAAGGCCTTGAAGGCCTCCTGGCACCTTCAGTGTAGAAAAGTCGTTGATTTAGTGGCTCCATGTATTTTTCTGGTGATTGCTCGGACTTTGATGAACGTGGTTCAACATAATCAGAAGGATCTGGAGCTGAAAAAGAATAAAATAAGAAAAGAGAATAAATTAATCATTTACACATCAACCCCCACATTTCGACCGTTGTGCTCCTGGCCTTCATTGAGTGTTTGTTGATCCAGGTAACCTTCGGGGAATTTCAAACTGAACCCTTTATTTAATCTGGTGGAGGAGGTAGATTGCCCTAATTCCCTGATAAGCACCTGATGAAGGCCTGAAGACAATAGCCGAAACGTTGTAATAACAACAACAAAAATGAGAACAATAGTCCACATTTAAATAATATAAACGACGATAATTCCACATACAGAAATTCAGACAGAATCAATCAAATAATTATAATGATTAATTTTGATATTTGCTGATATTAAAACTCAAAAAGTACTTTCAGAAAAATTAAAACTTCTCTTAACTTTTTCTAAATAAACAGAGCATCTACTCAATATTAAACAGTGTTGTATTTATTTATTTATTTTTGTCAACTGGCCTAAATATTTGAGAATATTTTTAAAGAAAATTTTAGTATTTAAGTAATAAAATCTGTCAGATTAATAAATAAAACTCCATCACTTCTTTAGAAATTGCTTTGTTTACATTAGGATATGAAACTGAGCTGATATGAATGTTTTGAATGTCGGAGAAAGATTTGCATTTATAAGGTACTATCCAACTTTGCTTGATCGGCAACACACTAAATAGCTAAGTTGGTATAAGCATGTCTGATATATTTTTTTTTTTTTCAGTAAGGTTCACCCTGTACAAGGTCTGGGGGCCACTTGAGGTAGAAGGTTACATTAAGGGGTAGTTCATATGGATAGGGAGGAGAAGATAACATGTTCAAGTCGACCATTAATCAGGGAAGCATTCCCTTGAGAATCTGTTCCATAGAGCAGTGGTTTGCAGGAAGAAGCTCTTTGAATGGAACATAATTCTCACTGATGGAATACAGTGGGCTTGAGGGTGGTTTGCTACAATATAAGTGGCATGGTAGTACCAATGGTTTCTCCTACCAAGGGTAACCCTGGCTCAAATCCTGCCAGAGAGCACATATTTTTCTTTAATAAGAATTCTCAAATATTCAGGCCAGTAGATGAATAATAAATAAATGGAGGATCTACTCAAATATGGATATTCACTAACAAAAACGTTTAAGTAAAAAAAAATCTGTCAGATTAATAAATAAAAAATTCATCCCTTTTTTAGAAATAGAGGAGTATTGATATTTATCATTAAAGACAAAGCTGCAGTAAATGCCAATTAATAACTGACTTAAGTACAAATCAGGGAGGGTCTACTTATTTGAAAATCAACATTCAGAATCCTCGATTTTATCACATCCTGGGTATGATGATAAACTACATCTGGCAGCAAAGCGTCTGGTCGGGAGGATTTGAAGAGCATGGAACCACCTCTTAATTGCTGCTGTTTCCAGGCCCACCCTGATCAAAGGTGATAGCAGCTGTTAGGGTCTCAATTATGGACAAATAGTGAAAGTATAAGAAATAAATTTAGTAAAAACACCAATACATTTTTGTAATAAAAAATTACCAGCAATACATTGTAAAAGAAAATTATATTTTGGCATTAAATGACCATAAAGAGTTGATAAGCTGCTAAACAAACAAAAATTAAGTACAAACTTTGACTCAGTGGAAACAAGGCAAGCAATAACTGTGCAGTACTAAATAAGGATGAGTTCAATCTCTGGGTTGGGTAGTATAAACTTAGACTCAGTGGAAACAGGATGAGTTTACTATTTAGTACTGAGTAGAACTAAATAAGAACAAGACGAGATATCTCCTAACATGGATAGTGGGATGAGAACAATGTAGCCAGATAGATTAAATATACAAACTCAATTCAAAATTCCTTGAAGGTTACCCAGTTAACAGCACTTTAAAAAGGCCATAGGCCACAATGGCTGAACAGCATAAATGAGGACATTAGTTCGTACGTAAACAAAATAATCAATATTATATTGAAAAAAGTAACAAGCTTTTCAAAGCTGGCAGTTAAGATAAAATTAAATAGAGAGTAAAAAAGGAGAAACAGAAACAAAACAGTGAAAGAAAAAGAAACCTTTTGATTTGCTTTGTGTACAGCATTATCTTTGTAACCATTTGCAAATTAATATATCTTTCTATATTATGAGCAAATGTAAAAATGTTTATCTTTAATGAAGAAAAAGTGAATATCACACTTTGAGTTTAGCCAAAAAAAAAAAACAGAATACATATAAAAATATTTTATTTTTTCAAAAGAATAATATAAGGTCATTCAGGGCTGCTGAAAGGGTCTTGTGTACCTCACCCAAATCTATGATACAGGGCCCTCCACTATACAATGTCTCAATTTTCATAAAGTAGTATTAAATAAAATACACATTTTATTGTAACCTACTTATAATGTAATACAGATGAACAATGCAACTAGAAAAACTGAAAATAAATACAATGTATTTAAATACAAATTATTAGAGACATATCATAGTAGGTCATTACATCTTAAATAAATCAACAATGTTTTGAAGTTATCGACTTGAAATTTTTCTTGTTAAAAAATTGACTAATTTAATGCATTCAACATTATGAATAAAAAATAGCAAATTTTAAAAGTTTATATTGTGTTTTTTCATGACAGCATGAGCAAAAACAACTTCATAGATTTGGATGAAAAAGAAAAGACTCCAGTATGACATCAATATTTGCAAAAAAATTTCATCCTTTAAGTCATTATGCTTAGTTAAATTTGTAATGTATATAAATGTAGATAGAAAAAAGCAAATGTCTAGGATAAGATAATGAGAGTCACAAAGCAATGCCTGGGGTCCCCAATCAGGCTCGGGTGTAGTACACGCCGACCCTGAGGCCATTTACAACCAAACATTTTATGAAATGATGACAAACCTAAATTTCTTTTAATATAAAGATAAGTCGTGGCTCTTGGGGTACTGTTCCGAGGTTATCTGAATACTTGGATGAGTATCGCTGCAGAACTGAGTGAGTAGCAGCACTATATCAAGTCTAGTTTGTGTCTTCTTTGTCACCAGTGCTCATGGTACAGTTGGTATGACGTTTGCGTTGTATCGAAACAGTCCAGGTTTGATTCTCAGCAGTGGATGCACACTGCTGATTAGTCCCAGATAGGATGAAACGGCCGTCCAGTGCTTTCTGCATTCTGTTGAGGATTCTTCTAGGCTCGATGAATAACTATAAGATTTATTTATCTATATATGATCAAATGTAGCCACCCACACACAACAGGTCATTTTTTTTTTTTTTTTTTTTAAGCTTAGCGCCCCGAGCAAGGCATGAAGCCACTAGGATGCAGTGGGGTTGCAGAAGATTTGTAGCAAGAGCAGATAGGAGTGATAGAAGAAAGGATGAAGGGAAGGGTAGTGTGTAGATCAAGGTAACTGGAGATGTTGATTGACATTACATTTGAATAGTTGGAGATTATAGCTATCAGGGAAACAGTAATTGGGAAGGGTGTTCCACAGGCGAGAGGTGCGAGGTATGAAGCTATTGGAGTAGAAGAGACGAATACATTTTAAAGTTTCTACAGTGTAAGGGTGAGAGCGATGGAATTTTATATTATAAAAAAAAATACTAACACTCTAGCTGTCATACGTTGTTTGTGTGTAACTTTACATGTGTGTATGCAGCGTATATGTCTGCGTTGTGTGTAAGCGACCTACATGTACTTGTCGCCTTGTGCCATTTAATATACATAGAAGCATCTCCATGCTTGTTACTACTTTGTCTTTAATATTCATTAATGGCCTTTCTGATGACATCAGCTCTCAACTTGGCATCTACACTGATGACACAACCATTTACTCCTGTCTTGATAATAAGGTTAATCAGTCTAACAAGGTCAAAATGGAGCTAATGTCCAAAACAACCTCAAGTCCGTCATTAACTGGGACAAAAGATGGCTTGTTAATTTTAACACCACCAAAACTAAACTTCTCTCCATGGATCATCTCCGTCCTGGGTATGACGATAAACTACATCTGTGTCCTGAGTAAGACAATAAACTACGTCCAACAGCAAGGCCTCTGATCAGGAGGTTTTGATGAGCATCAAACCACCTCTTAATTGCTGGTGTTCCCAGGTTCACCCTGACCCGGGGTGGTAGCACCTATTAGGGTCCCAGCTATGAGTAAATAGTTAACCCCAAAACTAGGATTAAACACTATGAAAGTGTAAAAATCAGTTTTAATACCAGAAATACTTGGTAAATTTTTCTTTTTTTTTTTACAAACAATATATTTTCAAAAAAAAAAAAGAAAGAAATTACTAACAATAATTTTCTTGAAAAAAAAAAATTACTAGCAATACATTTTTGAAAAAAAAAATACATAAACACCTTTTTTACCAAACTATCGCTATGAATCTATTTCAAAATTTTGTTGAACCACTGAAGTTGATATGCTATAAAACAAAACAACCACCAACCACGACCACCATTGATCATCTGAGAGATCCCTTTTTGCCTTCCATCAGTATGGCTGATGCTAACCTCCAGAACCATGACTCATTGTGCTTTCTCGGGCTAACATTCTCAGCTGACAGGAAGTAGAAAGACTATATTGACTCCATTACTTGGTCAATTGCTAAGTAAGTTGATTCACTGTGCCATGCGAGGCAGTTTTTCTCTCCAGAATCTATCCTACATATTTATAAGTCTACTATTCATCCATGCTTAGAAAATTGCTGCCACACATGGTCCACTACTCCTGCTATTTATCTAGAGCTCTCTGACAAAATCCAAAGAAGAATCAGCAATATTATTGATTCTGATCTGGCATCTTAGTTTCAAACAATTTGCCACCACTGTAAAGTTGCCTCTCTGTGCCTTTTCTATCAATACTTTCATAGTAATTATTCAGATGAGCTCTTCGCAATGGTACCTAGAGTTTATGAATTTAAGCACAGTACTAGACTGGTGTTGAGATCTCATCAATTGACAGTTGAACTGGCTAGATGTAACCATAAATTCTATTTGTGAAAATAAAACTGTTATTAACAGTTTTTTTTTCACGCTTCTTGTTTGTGGAACTCCCTTCTCACTATATGGTTTCCTGCTAACTTTAATCTGCAAAAATTTAACTGCAATGTCAATCACTATCTACTGTCCTCCTGATTACTCTTTTCTCTTTCTGCTCATTATTAATGTTTCTGTTTCTAATTCCTCTGCACCTTGTAACCCTTTGTGTTTTAGTAGCTTTACTGACTTGCATGGGATGATATTGATTAAAAAATACACACACAATTTGACTAAGTTTGAAATAAACCACTGAAATAAACTTTTTACCATTGTAGAAACTTTGAAATAGTTTGCATATATCAGGGAACCCCTACATAAAAATTATTATACAATGTAACCCGGATATAAGAGAGTTGTCGGGACCGGTAAAGAAGTCTCTTATATCCGGGTTTGGTCTATTTTATATACATTAATACAGACTCTAATTTGGGACCAGAGAAAATATATCTTATATCCGGGTTACATTGTATACCATTATATCTATCACATTTTTATATTTTTATCATAGTTCACATGGTGAACATAATATATGAACACCATACTTGAATGAGTCACTCACTGATACATGTATCCACCATTTACAGGTCCTTTCCACTAAGCAGAAAAGGCTGTTTCCCCATTGATGTCATATAGAGATTGCTAAATGCATTCTCTATGGTTATTATAATTTTAAAAAAATATAAGAGGTTGAAGCCTTTATTATAATAACCAAGGACTTTCCAACAATATGTCTGATGTAAATTGCAAATATAAAATTAAACAAAAAATACTCAAAAATATATCAGCCTGTTTCTCACAATCTCTTATGGAATCCTAAGGTACTGGAGGACACTGATTGAGAAACACTGGTCATGAAAATCTTTACACTGAACTATGAAATAAAATTATAAGCCTTTATTAAACTTTTCAGAAATTATTTAGTAATACACTCAAATATTTAAAAAAAATTTTTTTTTAGTTTTGTTGAAAAAATATATATGCATGCTGCAGACATACATACACAATTTGAACAACTTCTGGATAACAGATAAAAATTATGAGTTCAAATGTATAAATCATTTTTGAAATCATATTTTCTAACAAATGTAGTAATTTGAATGGGAAAACAACTTGTATTTGAAAATTGATCATTTTACCATCAGAAAAGTGACAGGTACTGAACTTGTGTTTTTTTGAAAAAGATATTTTTTTATTATAAAAATTTCAAAGGATTGTTACAAACATTTTATAACAATCCCTTGAAATTTCAATATGGCAATGTTACCAAATATAATTAATCATTAGTAAAATTTCACAATCAAAATAAATTCACAAAAAGTGTGAAATAGGCTCATCTGAAAATTATTCATTATTTTTGTAACTTGTTGACTAAATTGATGAGCTCATTTTTAAGAGCAGTACAAAATTAAAAAAGATTAATTTGAAAAAAATATCTTTAAAAATATTCTGAAAATATTCTGAAAAGATCTCTAAAAAAAAAAGAAAAGAACATTAAATGACTAAATAAAAAAATTAGATGAGCAAATCATATAAAATACAAAAATAAAGAATGAAAGAAAGAAAAAAACCACTCATATTACAAGAAATTTTGATTTGTCATCATACATCATCCAACTGATTCGGCGCAAAAGTAAGAGTTACCTCCCTTACCCTATTACTTGAATTTTAAGACGTGTTTATGAGCTTTCTCCGGATAAAAAATGAGGCGAACTTAAGTAGCTTTTTTTTCCCCCCTCCTTTTTTAAACTGTTACACAAATTAACAGAAAATTATTCTTGTTATCCAGAAATTTTTATATTATATTTGGAATTGATTTATGATACAATTTAGGGCGCATTTTCTTTATGAAGTTTTCTCAAGGGCAATAGATGGTAGGAAAAAAAAAACGGTCTATTTCAGGAATCCACTAAAAATAATGTTTGAAGTAATAAAAATATGTTGGATTAAAAAAATAAAGTCCTTTAATTCTTTATAATATATATATATATATATATATATATATATATATATATATATATAATTTAAATAAAAACAGACCACTTTAAGGTTCCATGTAATAAATTATTTCACCACAGCCCTTTTAAAGGAGTGTGGATCATCAGACTTTACTTCCAAAGGGTGAAACGAAATTATTTATTACATGGAACCTTAAAGTGGTCTATTTTTATTTAAATTATTTGCTCTGGATTTACATTGAGCTCTCTGGATTTTATCCTCCTTGGGTCTACCCATACGGATTACCTCATTTTTCATAAACTAATATATATATATATATATATATATATATATTATAAATTAATTGACTTAAAATATGTTTTTTTTTCGCTACACAGTTCTAACCATGTTTCAAAAATGAAAGCTAAAAGCCCCGAATTTAATTTTGTCATTAAATTAAAGACATTAGTTCCATAAGCAAATTTTGGAGTAACTTTAAAAATTACTGGGTTTTAAATACACAGCTAAAACAAAATTCATGTTTCCAAGGTTACAGATAAATCTATTTTGCTAGATTAGGGGTGTCTGGGTGTTCAATATGTCTATAATTTAATGTATCAGTTATTGTTACGTTTTGGTAGTGAGTAGGGATGTATTTTTCAATGAAATCTAACATCCGTTAATAGCGTGTCGTCTGGATATTTTTTTTAGTCAGTTAATTTATAATATTAATGCTCTGTAAATTTACATTGAGCACAGTTTTGTAAAAATAAAAATATCTATAAGAACACCGGATTATATATCTTACTGTTCTTTCTTTTTATATATATATATATATATATATATATATATATACATACATATATACACTTGCACGGTGGTGGCAGTTTACTGGTTCACTCAAACCAATTCTTAAGATTATAAGAGCTTAGCAAACCAGTTGTTGGATTATCTGAAAATAATCTTTATTATTAATAGCCGATCGTCTTCGTATAATGTTAGTTATGCTATACTTGTGCCTAGTGAAATTCTAATAGACACGTGGCCTCTTCACCATTTTGAAATTAAAAATGTGACAAATCTTCTCGTCATAAATTAGATAGCTCTTCATTTGATCTTTGGGACTACAGCAATTCAGTTTGAATGTAGCTATGAAACCATACAACATCTGATGACACTAGAGTCAAAAAGCCTCATACTTCTGAACAGAAATATAATGAAAACAGAATTTCCATGTGGGAATATCTTAATAAATAAATGTTTTCTATTATCAAAATGGTTTAATTCTTTTTAATACTATAAAGGGATTTCTTTCCATTCTTAGACTGAAAAGAAAATATACCTAAAGTATACTTGGTTTTATACAACTGGTTCCTGGAAATTTGGGATGGCACCACTAAATATATATATATAAATAAATATAAAAGTGAACATTGAAGTCAGCACTCAAAAGGTGACAGGCTGTTTCATGCTAGATGCAGTTGTCAGGCCAGTTGCATCTAGCATGAAACAGCCTTTCGCCTCTGAGTGTTGACTTCAATGTTCACTTTTATATTTATATTTACATATGCTCTATCTCTGATATTGAGCACTTTATCCCATAAATATAGCACACCTTAAAACTATACTTCTTTATATATATTTATATTCAACTCTCTCGTCGAATTTGACGTATGAAGGTCAAGCAGATCAATTCCTAGGAAACCGACAGCCCAACAACAGCACATGAGATTTGATTATAGTGGTGAAGGTTTCGTGCAGGACCATTCACACTTTTTGAAAGGCCGAATACAGAGACCTGGTGCACTATGTGTCACAAGTTCCCCAAACGACCCTCTGCAGGTTTTGAATTCAGAGTTGTCCTTCTCCTAGACCAGTTGTCATCCAAGGCTACAGAACCCAGTCTGTTTTGCTATTTACCCATAGCTGGAGGAAGAAGAAGACTGTCAAATAAATGAACAAAAAGATTTGTCTCCTGAATCAGACATGTTTCACAAAACAGCATTTACTTTGACAACTGGGTCATGTATACGGATTTGGTTAATGGCTGATTCACTGGACAGGTCTTCATGAATTTAATATGGGAATTAATATTTAAAATCCAAATGAGTCCTGATATATAAATGCAGATTATTGACAGCCCAATAACAGAGCTTCAACAGAAGAAGATATTATATCCAATATTTCCATCTGTGAATTTTTGAATTTCATATATTTATTTTTTGTTTGTCTGGTCATTGGTTACTTAATAGTGGGCGGCTTGTTATTTATTTTGTCTGTTGGAATTATGTTGGAGTAGGATGAAATAGAAATATTGGTTTTACAACTAACACTTTGTTTGTCGTAGTTAGATACTCAGGAGGCATTCGACCTTAAATACTGAGAAGTAAATATGTTTGCCTATAGTCCAGTTCTAACTCCTTCCCTACTTTTGAACCAGAGTAGAAGTTTATCCTTTGTTTCCTGTTTAGGATTGGTTTTCTAGTTTCTTCTAAAGTCTACTTCAACTCTATTCTCCTAACACTTGCCCTTACTTACACGATTACAACTTCACACAGTAATCCTCTACCTTGAGTGGCTCTTGGGACTTGTATCAGGTGAATATTAGTAAAAACAAAAAAAAAATGTATCAGCCTACTCTCTGGTTGATAACAAGAAGATTGATTTGTTTTTTACAGCTTGTCAACCTTTTTGAGGTTATTTAAAGCTGAAACATATTTTTTGATTGTAAGAATTTTTGAGAGATAATAATGATCTTCTGATACAAGTTTTACTATTTAACCCATAGCCCATGTAAGTGAATATAACAAACCAAACTGGAACTTGAACTCGGCTCTCCAATTTCTCATTCCAAGCCCTTAGCCATTATACCAGCTACACATCCGAGATTACTGTTTGGTATTTTCTGGTATAGAAAACACAAAGACTGATTCCCAAATACTTTCCCGTCCAGGGTATGACAATAAACTATGTCTGACAGTAAGGCCTCTGATCAGGAGGTTTTGAGGTGCATGGAACCACCTCTCAATTGCTGGTGTTCCCAGGTCTACCCTGATCCAGAGTGGTAGCACCTGTTAGGATCCCAGCTATGGGCAAATAGTTAACCCAAAAACTGGGGTAAAAACACTATGAAAGTGTAAAAACAGGTTTTAATACCAGAAATACTTTGTAAAAAAAATTATTACCTGTTATACATTTTTGAGGAAAAAAATATTACCAGCAATAGTTTTTGAAAAAAATTATTACAGCAACACATTTTTAAAAAAAATTACCACAAAAAGATTTTTGACAAAACAAAATATTACCAGCAATTAAAATTTTGTCGGCATTAAATAACCCGTTGATATGCCGTAAAATGAAACAAACCAAACCAAACCCAAATACTTTCACCTAACCTTTATAGTACATTGTGAAATTCACAGTACACAATCCTGATATTCAAAGAAAAATGTTTTAAAAATTAAAAAAAAATTTCATCTATTTATTATCAAATGAAGTTTTTTTTTTTTTTTTAAATTCACCCCAAGCAAGGCAATAGTGTCACAAAGGTACAACAATGATTAGTGTTATAGAATTTTCAAATTACCCCATCAACACTAGACAACTCTGTAAAACTGTCAAATAAATGAACAAAAAGACTTGTCTCCTGAATCAGACATGTTTCACAAAACAGCATTTACTTTGACAACTGGGTCATGTATACAGATCTGGTTAATGACTGATTCACTGGACAGGTCTTCATGAATTTAATATGGGAATTAATATTTAAAATCCAAATGAGTCCTGATATATAAATGCAGATTATAGACAGTTCAATAACAAAGCTTCAACAGAAGAAGAAATTATAGCCAATATTTCTATCTGCAAATTTTTGAATTTCATATATTTATTTTTCGTTTGTCTGGTCATTGAGAGTGAAAGAAAATGAGAATATATTAGTGAGGAGATAGGACAATAAAAGAACAGCATTCAGGAAGACAGAAGATGATGATTGATGTTGCATTTAAATTTTTGTAAGTTGCAAGAAATTAGAAGAGATTTCCACAGACAAGAAATGCAAGAAAAGAAACTATTAGAATAAAACGTACAGTTACATCTAGCTAGTTCAACAGTGAAATGATGAGACCTAATTGCCAATCTAGTAGTATGCTTTAATTCATGTAATTGAGGTACCAAAGAGGAAAGGTAATGAAAACAAACTCATAAAATGCCAATCACTATCTACTGTCCTCCTGATTACTCTTTTCTCTTCCTGCTCATTATTAATGTTTTTGTTCCTATTAGGTTGGTGCAAAAATAATGTCGGTTTTGACATATTTTTTAACGTTAACATTATTTTTGCACCAACCTAATAATTCTTCCACGCCCTGTAACTCTATGTGTCTTAGTGGCTTTACTGCCTTGCATGGAGTGATACCGATTTAAAAGAATTGCCATGAAAATATTTATAGAAAAGGCACAAGAAAGCAACATCACCACAGTGGGAAAGTGATTAAAATTGAGATGCCAGATCAGGATGGATAACATTACAGACCCTTTGAATTTTGTCAAGAATCTCTAGACACATCAGCAGACCAGATATGACAGTAATATTCAATGCAATGGAAAAATGGTAGATTTATAAATGTGAAAGATGAATTCTGGTGAGAAAAATTGTCTGATATGATACAGTGAACCAACTTGCATAGCAATAGACCAAGAAATTGATTCAATATAATCACTCCACTTCTTGTAAGTAGAAAACTTTAGATCAAGAAGGTGCAATGAGTTGCTCTCCTGAAGGTTGGTAAGGATCAGTGAATTTATTTCCAGATGTTACAGAGTCTAAGTAATTTTCCTGTAATGTTAAACTTCTCCATGAAATTTTTTCCCCAAGAATGTCTCGAAACATTAACAATCGGCTGGGTTAATCAATATCTCAGTGCATTCACGTACTCAGAAACAGCAGCTGATTTCTCACCCAGAAAAGAATCTACATTTTGAATCAGAGGCTTCTATTTATATCTTCACCTTAAGCATCAAAATATATCTTTCTGACCAATGAAAATCAAGAGTGTGTCTGCTGAAAAGTTCTCAGCCTTACTAAGAAGTCCTTCCAAAAAAAAAACTTTTCAGATATCATTTGTTCCGATTTTGTGGAAGTTGGTTGGTCCAAGAACTTTTCAACAACTGCTTTTTATAGATTTGATATACAACATTACTACAAATGTATATAAATTTAATCTTGCAATTATAAGAAATAAAAAAAAATATTCTAAATCCTATGATTCCATAGGTAAAAGAAAACCGTCCTTCTGGCAAGAAATTTAGAGATGTTTGCTTTCGCCTGTTACCTCGCAAAGAGAGCATGCGGAATTGAGCAGCTACAGAAATGAAGACCAAAGGTAAGTAAATTTACACAAATATCACTTTCTTATGTTTAATATTTCCTTTTACTGGTAGACTTATCATTTGCAAATAATTTATTCATTCACCAACACAAACATGAAACCCTTATTAACAACTGCATTACCTGAATTGTCATTCATCTACTGAACTTGTACAACAAAATCCTTCTGATTTTTTATATATATATATATATATATATATATATATATATATATAAAAATGTCTCACTTTGTTGTTATGATGAATATATGAGGTCTTTCTGAGCAGATTGTGTCATTATCTATCAGATAACTGTAATCTTAGCTTTCTACAACCATTTCTTTTTCAAATGCAATAGTCGTAGTAGGAAAAATTATGGCTGCTTTGCCATGGGAATGTAACTGCTTACTGTGCACTGAGCATCTGGCAGTTACTGGCTAAGATGAACATCACTGTACTGGAACAACCTCCCTATCATCAAAGGGACCCATTTTGAAGACATGGAAACCATCAAGAGGACCGTAATAATGGAGCTGAGAAGCATCCAAAAAGAATCCTTCCAGGGGTGCATAAAAGCGTGGTGAAGATGGAAAAGGGCATTAAACTTGAGGGAGGATTACTTTGAAGGGGAAACTGTGTAGTTTGTTGTTTGGAATTTAAATAAATTATTTATGACACCAGTCCCATTATTTTACAGACAGACTTGGATATTTTACTAACTAAAAACAGAAGTCAAACAAGTCCCATCATAAAACATTTATCTATGTTTTTATTACTTCAAATGTTACTTCTAGTGAATACCGCTGTAGACATGCTGATAGACTCAACATACGACACACTGTTTAAAGGACTTGGCATCTATTTCAAACAAGGGTATCCAATAAAAATAATGTTTGAAATCATAAAAATGCCAGATTGATACATTGTTTGCCAGAGGTCAATTCTGAAATCTGACTTCAGAGCAGAACTTTATAATAGCCAACTTTGGCAATAAAAGATATTTATGTGTTTGGTTATGTGATTTATAGCTTCAGCTGAAGTCTTAAACAGTGTTTTACACTAAAATTATCATTATGTAATTGCCAGCATAATTTTTTTGTTCCTGTTTTAGATATCAGGTACCAGTAATATGTGTTAAAAACAATAAAAAAAACTTATGCTTGTAGCCTTGATGGCAAGAACACTAGACCAAGATAATGTGTAGGGTGTCATAATAAAAATTGGCAACCAAAAGTTATATTATGGTTGGCAGTCAATGTGCTATTTTTTTTATTTATCTATGTAGAAGAATGTAATATATCTATCTAAGATATATATCTTATTTTTGCATGTAGATGATGCTATTAAATTATATAAAAACTGTCCAAATCTACATGGAAGCCTTATTAATAAAAACAAAAAACCAACACTTAATAATATTAACTATGAATATGGACACAATATTTTGACTGTTTTGAAAAATGAAAACATTTTATAAAACATACATGCAACAAATCATTTCTTATTCAACAGTTAAAATATTTCATCCTTGAAAATGGCTAAATGTATAGCCGAAAGCATTTGTATTAGAAAAACATTCAGACAGTTTCTATATAATTTATGATCTGAAAAGAAAAAAAATTATTAGATCGCCTGAGAAATTGTATAAAAAACTAAATATAAGCACCTTGTGAGTCGTATTCAATTAAATATATATATATATATATATATAGAGAGAGAGAGAGAGACATATATATATATATAGAGAGAGAGAGAGACATATATATATATAGAGAGAGAGAGAGAGACATATATATATATATATAGAGAGAGAGAGAGAGAGACATATATATATATTTAGATAGAGAGAGAGGTTAATATGAAAGATGGTCTACGTGTGTTTCAATTTAGTCAAAATGCTAATATAAAAATAAATATCATCAATCTTATTATCAATATTATCATTTTATTCCTCTAATTTCATTAACTACTGTATTAAATATATATATGTATGTGTGTGTGTTTGTGTGCACATACACATACTTTAGTTTACATTGACACTTATATATATGGGAACACAATATATAAAAAAAAAATGATACTTTAATTAGAAAGCAATTTAATAAGATGAAAATATATAGAAAGTGGTTTAATCACTAGATTATATCCACTGTAACTTTACATTGAGGTTCTTAAAACATTTCTTAGCATATCTTCTATTATTAAAATGTAGGATATTTAATAACTAAAAACAATAAAAGTGATGAAAAGAAAAAGAAACTAAATGAAATCTGATAGACAAAAACCCAAACACATTTTAAAATATTCAATAATTTAAGTTTAAAATTTCAGTGTACTCTCTTCTTCATGTGCATATGTAATCATATCATTGTAGACATCACTTTAGTCCAATGAAATCCTTCAGGTTGAAATGCGTCACATGAAAAATTGTTTTTCCGCTTTGTCATAGATTTTCCTAAAAAAAGTGGAAAACAAGTTTATATATTCTGCTGCTGGAAATTAACAAACTCGGCTTTCAAATTTAAAACAAAAAACCAAAAAACAAGGAATAATGTCTTCATATTGAACAAACAATATTCTGTTGGAAGAAAGGAAAAAAAAAACCCCCGAAATATTTAGGGCTGCAGCTGCTGTTGTTTCATTTTCACACACACTATGCTAAGCTCTATCTTATTTTATTACACTTCCCTTTATTGAATTTCACATTTATTGCACTCTCTTACAAATTCACGTTTAGTTGCAAATCCTGTGTTAAGCAAGTTGATCAGTTCCATTATGCCAACAGCATTGGCTCGCTTCGTGACACTATGTCACATTTTGATATCAATAAAGTATTTTTTTTATTTTAGAAATGAACATTGTCTTATCTTTTTTTTTTTTTTTTTTTTTTTTAATTTGCATGCTATTGCACACTTACTTGAATTTGCAATATCTCCAATGTATGCCAGGACTATTATTATTGTTTCTATTTATCTATTAGGTTGGTGCAAAAATAATGACGTAATAATGTCGTTTTTTGACGTATTTTTTGACGTCAAAAAGCGACCTTATTACGTCATTATTTTTGCACCAACCTAATATAAGCTGGTTGTTTTTCCATGCTGGCAATAAATGTTTCTGTTTATCCATATATCAGTTGTGTTTCCATGCTAGCAAAAATTGTGTTTGTATTTATCTGTATATCTTTTGTGCTGCTATTCTTATATTTACCTATATGTCAGTTGGGGTTTTGTGCTGGTAGTAACTGTCTTTCTATTTCTCTGTATGTCTTTTGTGTTTCTACATTGAGATAGCTAATTTCACCATTACTATTAGCTTTCAAAATCCATGTCTTTTGTGTTTCTACATTGAGATAGCTAATTTCACCATTACTATTAGCTTTCAAAATCCAGTATATTTCATACAAATAACCGCCATTTGCTTATGTCTGCTCAGAATGAACTGGCTTCCATCCTAACTGCACAGACATATGTTGCCAGCAGGGTCAGTGCGTACTTACCCTGAAAGCCCTACTGGTGGAATCCAAGTCTGATTGGGAGCCCTGGGCAATGCTTTGTGATCCTCGTTATCAACATTTGCTTTTTTTTCTACCTATGTTTATATATATATTACAAATCAAACTACAACTGTCTATTGAAGGAGGAAAAATCTTTGCAGATTTTGACATCATTCTGGGTTCTTTTTCTTTTTGCCAGTATCTGTGAATTTGTTTTGCTCATGCTAAGTCTAAAAATACACTATATAAAATTCACTATTTTTTATTCATAATGTTGAATGTGCTATTATTAAAATTTTTAATAAGAAAAATCTCAATTTTTCTAGTTGAATTGTTCACCTATATTGCATATGATCACTTATTATACATAATTAGGTTACCATAAAACTTCCTTATGAAAATTGAGATGTAGTGTGCCCCCCACCCTAGATTTGAAGGACAGGGCACAGGACCCTTGCACCGGCCCTGCCAGTAATCAATAAATTAATCTTTAAATTTCAATATGTATTTATTTTATCTATCAATAACATATGAAGAGATAAATAATGTCAGATGAAATGTAATGATCACATAATAATAATGTACACGTGATAAAAAGCATATGAAATTATGACAAATGAAATACTCATCAGACATTAATAATTGACACTGCTTCATCATTGAATTCAAGTGATATAAAATCATATTATAATTCTACTTGTACTTTTGTTTCTGATGTAATGGAATAACCTGTCACCCCCATGAGTGACTACATTATAGGTAGTAACTACCTATAGGTATCTGTAAGTCAACGGAGTACAGAGACTAGCTGGGATCTGTTGAATATGACTTACGCAAGAACTACTGACCTTCCAATAGTAGCACTCACTACTGGTTTGACTTGCAATGACCGTGTGCATAACTGTTACCTTTATTCGTATTGTACTGTTTTTTTGTTTTTTTTTTACAATAAACCTTTACTTATTTTATCCACCTTGTTTTTCAAGTATACATTCCTAATAGTACGGAATATAACAGTTTCTTATATAGTGGAGAATGTTGGACAATCTTCATACAGATGAAGAGACTTGAGGCAACAGAAATGTGATTTTGCAGAAGGATGCTGAGAATACCATGGACCAAACATGTTTCTTGAGACAATGATAACAAAAAGGACACTTCTGCTTAATATCAGGCACAGACAGTTGAGGTTTTTGAGACACATAATGAGGAAGGAAGCCTTGGAAAATTTGATACCCACAAGGCAGACTGAAGGTAAGAGACACAGAGGAAAGCAATGCACAACCTACCTGGAATGAATGAATGGTGGTGCAGGGTATGGGAGAGATGGCAAAAAGACAAAAGTTATATGGAGCTACAAGGGACAAGAAATTGTGGAGTGTTATGATCATCAATGTCTTGAAGGGACACGGCACATAGAAGAAGAAATTACCTCAGATAAATAATGAGCCATTCCTTTTTGAAAAAAATACTAATGTCAGAGTTTAGCGCACAACAATCCAAAAACAAAAATCATATTGGCTTTAGATTCTAGTAACTATGATATAAAAGCAGTAATTCTACATAAATATGATGAAAGTAACATGAAAGCCATCATATATACTTCACGTTCACTAGTACCAGCAGAAAAAAAAAACTACAATCAGGTCAAAAAAGAGGCATTAATATCAATAATATTTGCAGTGATAAAAATTTCACAAATTTATACATGGAAAGTGTTTTCACTTACCGACAGACCATTGATCTCTATTATCAATTTATGGTTCAAAAAAAGGAATTCCTATGCAAATAGATTACAATGCTGGGCTACCATTTTATTAAATTTTCAGGATGGAATACCAACCATCCAAAAAATCAAGACATAGTTTTATCAAGGTTGATACCAAAAAATACTGAACCATTTGAAGACACTGTTATTGCAGTATTAAAAAGTGAAATAGGAATTAAAAATATATTATGCATTGTTGTATGTGAACTACCAGTTACCCTGCAAGAAATAAAAGTAAAAGCAGAACAAGACATGTTTATATTGAAAATAATAAAAAAACAACTAAATGAAAGTAAGAATGATAGATGATTTTTAGAACACAATCCAGACTTGAACATTTACTTGCTATGTGACAGATGTTTGCACAAAGAGTAGTAATACCTATCATATTACAAAAGCGCATAGTAAATGAATTTCATAGTGGACATCTGGGATTTCCAAGGATGAAATCTCTTATGAGAAGCTATGTATACTGGACCAAAATAGATCAAGATATTGAAAAATTAGTAAAAGCCTGCAAAGGTTGTGCTCTGAAAACAAAATCACTTACCCTGAAATTACAACCTTGGCCAAAGACAGATGTGTCAAGACTACATAGGTTTTGCAGGTCCAGTAAATATATCACATTATCTTGTGATAGTGGATATTTTTACTCAGTGGTTTGAAATTTGTAAGTGCAAAAAAAAAAAACAATCACAGTTACAGTCAATTTTTTATACAAACTTTTTACAAGATATAGCATTCCAGATGTCATAGTCTCAGATAATGGTACACAATTCACTGCTTACAAATTTAAAGAATTTTGTAAAATGTTCTCTATTGAACATATTACTACCCCACTGTATCACTCAAGGTCAATCAGAAAAGCTGAATGGTTTATGGGTACTTTGAAGAGAGCTTTGAAAAAAGAAAGTAATGAAAAAGTGAGTGAAGAAGCATGGCAAAAATTGAGAGTACACCAAATAACTTCGAATCCCAATACACTGACAGGCATGTCACCAACAGAATTGATGTTTGCAAGAAAAATTAAATCACTGTTCATCAAGTTGCTACCAGGTCAAAAAAGGATATAAATGGATAACAAAAAGGTCACAAAATTTTTCAAAATTGTTGAATAAGTGTTTTTCAAAGTATATAAAAATGGGAAAGAAATGTGGGAAGACAGCATAATAAGGTCACAAATTGGAAAAATTATATATATGGTCAAAGGAAAAAAAATGTGAATCCAAAAATATTGGAATCAGTTAAAGAAACGGTTTACTGAAGTAAGGCCTGCAAGAAAGGAAAAACCTATACAAGTTCTGTATGATACTTTTGCCTTCCAAACACCCCAAGAATTTGTTGAACGTACAAATAGGATTACCAGAAAAAGGAAACATACAGAAAAACTAGAGGTTGACCTAAGACGAAAGAAATACAAAGTTCAGTACATTGGTGAACTCACCAAAAAGAGGAGTGGGGAGTACTAAGAAATATTTACTAGTTGAAAAAACAAAAAATCTCAAAATCTAGGATGTTGTGGAGTAAATAAGACACCCCTGGTAACACAAATGAACTAGACAAGATGCCTTAAATAAAGAACTTAAAGTGAGTCAGGAGAAGTCTGTTGGAGTGAATCAAAAAGAATTCTAATGATGTCATTGCAAATAGCCTAAGTGAGACATAATATTATAACCACTAGTAGTGAGTTATAATAAGATGTCACATCAGGATCGATTATATTATAGGCCCTTCTTTGAATTTTGTCAAGAATCTCAAGATATATAGTAGGAGCACCAAACCAGATATGGCAGCATTATTCAATACACCATTGAATGATAGATTTATAAACATATAAGAAGGATTCTGACAAGAAGAATTGTCTGTCACAACTCAGTGAACTAACTTTCCTTGAAGAAAACCTAACAATCGGTTCAATATAATCCTTTCATGTCAGTGGAAAATAGGAACCCAATGGTTCCATTATTATTTTTCTCAATATTCTTACCATTCTACTTGTTTGGTTTAGGGCTCTCCCCAAATTTCTGTCCTTTGTAGCTCCTAAACGTTGCTTCACCATCCATTTACTCAACCTTGCTAGGTAGGTTATGTGTTGATTTCCTTCTTGCCTTCAATCTTCCCTGTGAGTACCAAATTTTACAAGCCTTCTTCATATAGCTTAGAAATATGACTGTCTTGGTGTTTATTTCTGTCTTTGCTTCACAAACACTGTTTCATCTGCATATCTTATGACCACCAATAATGAATCTAGGTAGGATTTCTAATTCTCTCAGAAAAGGCTCAATGCAATTTGTAAGAAATGACAATTGTCATGGGAGATCTGAATGCCAAAGAAGGCAAGGTGAGAGATGGTTAAATCTTATTTGCACAGAAGCTTAAAAGAAATTAAGCTTTCAATCATACATCAAATAAGCAAGCAGAGAGAATGCATTAAATTGTAGAGAAAAATAAAAAGTGACAATTATTCATGCTCTTTCTTAAAAAAAAACACATTTCAAAAGTACTTTCTTGTTACATTAAAATAAAAAATAAAATTTTATTTTAAAATAAAAGGACATTTTCATTGGTTAACTGTTTTTCAATTGAAATAATCAATATTTGTTTTTGGTAAATTCCATGGAAGACATATTGGAGATCATTCAAACTGAAGTAAAAGCTTCCTTGGAAAGGCACTTCAGAAACAGTTCATCTAATGCTTAACTATGTAATTTAAGTCATCATTTCCTAGAAATAAAAAGTCATTTATTTTTGTTGGAAATCTTTCTATACTTGCAGCAGAGCTTGAACTTTCACCTACCATGATTGTCTTCTCTCAAGGAAGCTCCTTGTTTTGAACATCTATTGGAACTCAAATTCTCCTCAGACCTCAAATGGAACAGATGTATCCAGTCCATTGCTAAAGATGCTGGAAAAATGATTGGCTCATTGTACCACTCCAGTGAGTATCTTACTCTGCCTGCTATATTGTATATCTTTATAAGAGTCAAATCAAACCAAAAATCAAATAGCTGGGCAGAGTATTGTGAGACAGCAGGATTTCTTTGGTAACAAAGGAAAGAAAACTGAGCTGTTATGTGACATCTGTTCTGCTTTATGGCAGCGAATTTTGGCCAATTTCCTCAAAGATGAAGAAGAGACTAAAGGTGATGG
Organism: Acanthosepion lycidas; assembly: GCA_963932145.1. Lineage (NCBI taxonomy): Eukaryota > Metazoa > Mollusca > Cephalopoda > Sepiida > Sepiidae > Acanthosepion > Acanthosepion lycidas. The sequence continues at coordinate 33,423,529 of OZ010575.1, forward strand.
AGATGTAGTTCTACAGAAGGATGCTAAGGATATCATAGGCTGAGCATGTGAGCAATGATGAGGTCTTAGAGAGGTTACAATGAGAAGGCTTATACTTAACATCAGAAAGAGGTAGTTGAACTTTCTGAGACACATAATTAGGAAGGAGGGCTTGGAGAATCTGATACTCACAGGGCCAAATAGAGGGAAAGAGAGACAAAGAAAAGTAGCATGTGACATACCTGACAAGCTTAAGCAGGTGGATGACAGAACGTGGTTTGAGGAGGAAGCAGTTGGAAGGAGCTTACTGAGAGCTGCAAGGGATAGAGGGAGGTGGAGAGCCATGATCACCTATGTCCTGAAAGGACATAGCACATAAAAAGAAAGAATCAGAGCTGGTGCTGCCCAGTCCTTACTTGCCTGTCTTGATATAGTGTCTAAACGTCCTTGTGGGTGATGAATTGTTTTTCTCCCTACAACCCCTTTCCCACAGCCGAAATGCTGCAAGCAACTTGCTGCTCTGTCACTATTTCCATGATATGTGTTCTGATGAGCTAGATTCTTTAGTTCCGCCACCCTTGACCTTTATAACTGAGACTTATCACATACACAAGTGAATCATTGTCATTTGCTTCATATTCAATTAGTAAGAAGTATGTTCTGCTTGAAAAGCTTCTTCCCAAGAACTGCTGCTTTGTGGAACAGACTCCTAGTATGATGTTTTCCCAATCACTATAATCTTGACCTCTTCAAGTCTTGGGTCAACCATTATCTTTCCTTTATAGCCACATAAACTTCTTTTTTCTTACGCTCATACAACATCACACAGTAAAGCACTACCTTGAGTGAATCTTGGGCATTATATTGGGTGAACATTAGTAATGAAAAAACATATCAAACCTCGAAAACCAGGTTGTTAAGCAATGATAGAAATGAATATATGAATAACACATTGAATTATATGAAATAGTATACCTGGTAGGGGTCTGACCGCTCTTGAGTCTCCATCACTCCATCCATCTTCACTATCAGTGTGAGATGAAATCAAGTCTTTGCGGGGACTTGATGGCATAGATTGTTCATTTTCTTCAAGATCATCTATTTCCTGTAATCAATAAACAAAAAAACATACACAACAATTAGAAAAGCTCTTAATAAAAAGAAAATGAAAAGAAAAATCAATTTCTTCAGTACAAGCAGAAAAAGAAAATATAGAATATGAAATGCAAAGTTTTACAGGAATAAGTGTTATGTGGGAATTGACTGACTTCCCTTTCAACTATGCCCCATATGTAGTAGTCCAATGGATTCAGATCTGCAGAGCCAGAAGGCTATATTTTTGTTGTGACGTGATTGTTAAGGTTGTAACTTATTCATTCTTGCATCATCTTTGCCTTAGGAGACAGTGCAGAGTCGTATTGGCAAGTGTACATTCTTCCCTGCTCACGCTCTCTATCCAAGGACTCACAATTTTCATCCAACACCTACATATAGTCAGCAGCACTGACCCTTAAACCATGAGGTAAGAAGTGAGGAGGCATGACATCTTCTTCATTGCTCACAATTCCAAGCATGATCACAGTTGCTGGAAACCTTGTGTGCATGACTGTTGGAACATCCTTAGGGTCTATGCATGACCATATGCCATTCCTTTTGGTTGACCTTTGGGTTGATCAATGTTTTTGTCATCAAAGAAAAACCAAAACATTCTAGGATCTTGATGTTTCAACTTGCTCAAGAAGTGCTTTACATAGATGAGGTGGTTATCTGTTGTCTTTGCAAACATGAATTGTCCTCTCTGCATCACATATGGCATATGCAGCCTTCTTCCAATAGAGTGCCTTGAAATCTTGAGCTACTTAGGAACGGGGTTAATTGACTTTCTTTGGTTCATGTCAATAATTGTTTACACCTTTTGTATGAATTTGGGTGTTCTGATGATATTAGGATCCTTAGAAAGCCTTTTACATTTGGCTACCGCTATAGTAGGTGTCAGCAGCTTCAAGCTCTTTATGAATTTTGATAGCAAATGACATCAATTTTCAAGAAACAAGCAAACTCTTTTAAGGCAATGATTACAACATGCCTTTTCATTTATTGAGTTAACTTGATGTTTGTCATCATTTACGTGAAAAAAAGTGATAACTGGAAAAAATTAGTAAAAAGAGCTACTAAAATAGGTGTCCTCAATTAACTGAGCAATCCTGTATAAAGATACAAGCATGTACAGACATACACACATATATATATATATATATATATATATGATGATTGCGTTTAGCATGAAACAGTCTGTCACATCTAAATGTTGACTTATACTTACATACACTTTATGTCTGATATTGAGCACTTTATCCCATAAATATAGCCTACCTTAAAACTGTATTTCTTCATATATATATATATATATATATATATATATACACACACACACATGTGCATGCACCCACACATATATACATACATGTATATACATATGCACACACACACACATATATACATACATGTGTATGCACAAACATATATACATATATATTTTAGTTTCATTGAATTATTTTTTTATAAGTCTTGGGATAAATTTTCAGTATATTCCATAATTATTTTGCTGAAAAAATCTTCAGGGATTTTACGCTATATAACTGCAAAAAAAATTTCAGACACCTTCACCAAATTAAAACGTACACACAAGATATCAAAAAAGGGAGTTAGTAAAAACTGACCCCCCAAAAACAATATTAACAAAGTTTTCTAATAAAATTACCTGTTCAGTATACAGTTAATTCATTAACAAATAGATACTGAAAATTTTGTTTCAATATTTTCAAAAACAGAAAAAAACACATCCATTTTGGTGATACTTAATGCATAGTTACACACACAATCAATGAAAGGCAAGCAATGTTGAAGTATTGAACATCTTTAAAACAGCCATTCGATGTTATTTCAGTGAATCAACTAATTAATTAACTCATTATGTCTTTATCGTTCTGCAAATAAATCAGCCTCGGACCAAGATGGCATTCAATTTGCAACAGCACATAGTTCCAGCAGCACGTACAAGGAGAATGGAATGCAGGCACCAACAAATTTCTGTGAAGAAAACATCAATCAAAAGCAAATGTTTTCAAGTGATGATGATAATAATGATGACAACAGATGACGAATCAGTCAGCCATGAAGAAAAGCTGCCTCTTTATATTCCACATTCTTCTTCTCGATGTCTTTTTCTATTTTTTTTTTTTTAATTCATAACAAAACAACGTTGGCCTTAGAGCTTTGTGAGTATCCACTTCACTCACTATGGATGCTTCATCTTTTTCAACCTTTTCTGCCTGGCTGATGCCAAACTCCAGGAGAGCAATATGGTACACCTTCTTGGCCTCACGTTTTCCATTGACATATAAAGTGGAGCAACTATATTGAATCAAATGCAAGTCTATTACAAAGAAAGTTGGTCCACTGTCATGCCAAAAATTTTTTCTCATCAGAATCCATCTTGCACATTTATAAATCTACCATTCACTGGTGTATTGAATACTGTTTCCATATCTGGTCTGGTGCTCTGCTGTACATCAAAACATTCTTGACAAAATCCACAGAAGGGTCTATAATGTAATTAATCCTGAACAGGTATCTTGACTTCAGTCACTTTCTCACCAATGTGACATGGCTTCTCTCTGTTTTTTGTACAAATATTTTCATGGCACCTGTTCTGATGTTTTTTTCCCTAGTGCTATGACTATATGAATTTAAGTGTGCTACGAGATTGGTAATGAGGTCTTATCATTTTACTGTTGAACTAGCTAGATGTAACCACCATTTCTACTCTAACAGTTTCTTTTCTCGCACTTTTCCCCTGTGGAACTCCCGTCTGATTTCTTGCTTCCCTGATAACTAGAATCTAGAAAAGTTTAAATGCAATGTCAACCATTATCTGTTTTCTTGAACCCTGTTCTGATTTTGTCTTTTCCTTTAATCTTCCCAATTCTTAGTCTTCTCATTCTCTTTCACTTCCTGTAACCACTTGCATTCTAGTGACATTATCACCTTGCTTGTAGTGAAACAATTAAAAAAAAAAAATTAAATTACTTCACTTAATTACCCAAACTGAAGAATATATTCCTGCAAGCCAATACTCTTTCACGTTCTACAAAGTTGCCTATTGCCACCATGGCAAAAAAAATTTCAAAGATCCCAAATTAATACTAGACATGAAGAATTGGAGACCTTACCAGTCAACCTTGGTAATCTTGAACTGAAATAAATTTGTTTTATTTTGATACTAGTTCCATATTCTATCTAGTCTAAAACATGTTTTATAGGATTAATAACAATCAACCCTTATAATTTTGAAGAGAAATAAATTTGCTTACTTTTGATACCCGTTTCATTATTTTATCTGGTCTAAAACATATTTTATAGGATTAGAAACTGTTGTAGCATACCTAGGGATGATAATGGATTTGTCCCTATTCCCATAAATACAGTAGTAAATACTGTATGTTGGTCTGCAGTTGGAAATTCATTGTGGAATTCACTTGACTCACTTCTAGTAATTGACTACTTCTTCTATGCACTGCTGATGAATCTTATATGTGTTGTTTGTGTCCTAAGTATTATCGTTCATTATCAACCTTCTTTTGATTATTCTAGTCAGTAACCTTCTCTAGGTTACAACAGAAACCTTACTTATCAATGTGCCATATCCCTTTAGGATGTTGCCAATCATGGCTCTCCACAATTTCCTGTCCTTTGTAGCTCTTAATAAATTTTGTCTTTTTGTTATTTCTCCCAAACCTTGTTCTATTATCTATTTACTCGAGCTCACTAAGTGAGAGTTACGCATTGTTTTCCTCTATCCCTCTTGCCTTCAATCTGTCCTATAAATATTAGATTTTCCAAACCCTCCTTCCTCATTATGTGCCCTAGAAAAGTTTCCTTTTTTCCGTTTTCTCCAAAACTCTGTCATTGCTCACATGTTCAATCCATAGTATTCTCAGCATCCTCCTGCAGAACCACATTACTACTGATTCAAGTTCAAGGAAGTTCACAGAAAACAAATCTTTTTTGCTTACTTTGGCAAATTTGATTTGATGAGTCGAAAACTACAATGCTGCTACTGTTGAATCTCATGCCATGAAGCTGTTGAACTGACATATGCCACTTTGCTTCTCCAGCTCACGCAGTCTTAATATTCCAGTGCCAAATTAATCTGCTCGAGGTCTTGGCAGACAACATCTCTCCAAAAGATGCATGGTCTACTGTGAGGTCGTCTCTAGTTTGCAGATACCAGGTCAAACTGGTAGATGAAAACTGTATAATGACATTTCTAATCATATATATATATATATATATATATATATATATATATATATATATATTAAACACTTTAATCTCATCCATCATAATGAATCTGACCATAATTCTAACTTAAAGAATTCAGTTTTAATTCAAAGACAAAGTAACTTACTGAGATGAAAATATATAGAAAGTGCACTGATTTCTGTGTTTTCCATATTACGTTTGTGTCTATGTTCATACCAAATTTCACATTGCTTAGCAAATATATGGCTATCACAATGTGAGCTATTTAAAAACAACATCAATAAAAACTAACATAAAAACTTTCAGAAGCTGAATTAAGACATCAAAGCTCTTTGATATGTTTAGATTTAAAGCTAGTTTTTCTCAACTGGTGTTTCCTGTTGGCCTAAACTTATGCAAGAAATAGTCATTATTTGAGTAATTTATTTTAATTTTATATTAATAATTTGACTCTACACATACGGCATATTGTTGGAAAACTGGTTATTATAATAAAGGCTTCAACCTATTATGTAAAATTATAATAAACATAAGGTATACATTTAGCAATGTATATATGGCAAACTGCTTTCCCTGGTTAGTGGACAGGGCGTGTACGTGGTGGATTCATGTATCATTAAGGGATGCTCATGAGTACAATATGAGTATCCATATATTATGTTTACTGTGTGAATTACAATAAAAATATAAAAGATAGATGTTAAAAATGGTATAGAATAATTTTTATGCAGAGGTTCCCTGAGACATGAAAACAACTTCAAGGGTTCCACTGGGAGTAAAAAAGAAAGTTGAGAAATGCTGGTCTCGACACATCAAACACCAGAAATTAGTTTTATCATGTGTACATCTTCAGCATTTCTCTTGGTGTATAATTACAAGTAATCAACAATTTTGTTTATATTCCCTTCCCTCTACATATATATAATTCCTTCGGTCAGTATATCATTTTAGTCTGATGAAGTCATTTTTAAAGGTCGAAATGTGTTACACAGAATTTTTTCCACTGTTTCATTCAATTACTCACACTTTAATGTGTGTGTGTGTCATAGGATTATTTTTCCTTTTTTAGTAAAAAATGCTTTCTGTTTTTAGAGAAACGGGCTGATATTATTAGTTTCTTTTATTTATTTAATATTTTTAGTTTTCCTGTAGGGAAAATCTATATCATAAAAGATGGTTTGTTAATTTTAATGCCTCCAAAACTAAACTTCTCTTGATTAATAATGGCTGATGCTAACCTCCAGAAAAGTGACTCCTTGTGCCTTCAGGCTAACATTCTCAGCTGACATGAAGTGGAAAGACTATACTGAATCCATTGCTAGGTCAGCTGCTAAGAAAGGGAGTTTACTGTGTTGTGTGAGACAATTTTTCTTCCCAGAATATACCTTACATATCTATAAATTCTACCATTCATTCATGCTTAGAATATTGCTGCCACATATGGTTTGGTGCCATGGTTATTTACCTTGAGCCCCTTGATAAAAAAAGAGAAGATAAAAAAGAATTGGCAATATTATAGGTTCTGATCTGGTGGCTCAGCTTCAGTCATTTTCTCACCACCATAAGGTTGCCTCCCTGTGCCTTTTCTATAAATACTTTCATGGTAATTGTTTGGATGAGCTCTTCACTATGGTATCTAGATTTTTTTAATTTAAGCACAGTACTAGACTGACATCAAGATCTCACCAATTTTCAGCTGAGCCTAACCCTAAGTTCTATACTAACAATTTCATTTCTCACACTTCTTGCTTGTGGAAGCTAACTTTTGGCTCCATGCTTTTCAGCCAACTTTAATCTGCAAAAATTTAAATGCAGTGTCAATCATTATCCACTGTCTTACTCTTTTCTCGTTCTGCTCATTATTATTGTTTCTGTTCCTAATTCTTCCATACCCTGTTGTGTCTTAGTAGCTTTACTACCTTGCATGGGGTGATACTGACCAAAAATAAAAAAAATAAAAAGAAAGAGCAGGTTCTCTGTCACACACACATTGTGTATGACTTCGTATACGCCTATAAAATGTATAGGTATTTCTGTGTTGTGCATAGATGACTTGCATATGCTTATACCATTTAATATACACACAAACACTTGCACACTTGCGAGTGAAGTAAAAGGTTCAGTTCAACATTCCAACCACCTGAAGAAGGCCGGAGCCTACAATGGCCAAAATGTTGTGATAAATATGGCAACAAAGATGAGGACAATAGTCCAAACAATGTAAATTCATTTCTTCTACAAGCTTTTAACAAAGACAAACTCAGCAGGTGATATAATCTCCTATCTGATGCGATGGGAAAGTCTGCAAACTTCTTCTTTCAGGTGTTCGATCTCTTCAGGACATAAGCAATCATGGCATTATATGGAATTTTTTTCCATTTTGTCATTCAATTATCCAACATTGTCTTTTCTTTCCCATTTTTAAATCATTTCACCCTATACAAGTTGATAATGCCACTAAGATACAGGGGTTACAGGGAGTGAAAGAGAAAATTTTCATTTTTAATTTTCTTAACTTTAAGACGGGGGGGGGGGGTCAGTTTGCTATGTAAATTCATTGCAAATTGATCCTTCTACAGAAGCCAAAGTTACTTATACCACACAATAAAGCATATTCTTACTTGCAAATAATTTCAAGTTAAAATGAAGTAAGTTAACATTTATATTATTTAACAAATATTCTTCTCTTATCCCTGTGTAGTATTAAAATGAGCCTTACATACAAATTTTCACAAAATATGAATTTAAAGCATATTTTTTTTCCTTTGTTATTATTATTTATTTATATGTTTTAATCATTTCACCCCAAGCAAGGTAATAATACCACTAAGACACACAGGGTGTGAAGGAGAATGAGATAGCTTTAGTGAGGAGAGGTAAGAGAAAGAACAATAAAAGAACAGGATTCAAAAAGACAGAAGATGGCAATTGATATTACATTTAAATTTTTGAAGAATGTAGGTGGCAGGAAAGCAAGAAATCAGATGAGAGTTCCACAAGGGAAAAACTATTAGAATAGAACTGATGGTTGCATCTAGGTAGCTCTTCGGTAAAATGGTGAGACCTAATTGCCAGTCAAGTAGCCTGCTTAAATTCATGCATTTGAGGCAGTAAGGAGAATTGTTTGTCACAAGTGAGAAACTATTAGAATAGAACTGATGTTTGCATCTAGGTAGCTCAACAGTAAAATGGTGAGACCTAATTACCAGTCAAGTAGCCTGCTTAAATTCATGCATTCAAGGCAGTAAGGAGAATGGTCTGTCAGAACAATTGCTATGAAAATATTTGTAGGAAAAAAAGACAGATGGTAGCCATGTCACAGCTGTGGGAAGGTGACTGAAATTGAGATGCCAGGTCAGGATCAGTTTCATTACAGACTCTTCTCTGAATGTTTTTAAAAATCTTAAGATATATAGCAGAACCACCAGACCAGATACGACAGTAATATTCAATGAACAGATGAATGGTAGATTTATTGTTATTATTATAAAAAAATTTTCTTTTTCACTTGCATTTCTTTTACAATCCCATGTTGAATTATATGGAATAACCTAGGGCAAGTGAAGGATGAGATTTTTTTGTTGTTTCCACTGAATTAAACCGAAAACAGCTATTAACAAAAAAAAAAATTAAATAGAGAATGCTCTCAATTTATGTGCCATGCTTGTTAGAACTACAGGGTGTGATGGGTAAATTGTCGATTATTTATATCTTTAATTTCATAAAATAAACCAAACTAAACCAAACCAATATTGGGCTGGAACAAAAACTTGTAGTGTTTTTTGAACAGATGACTTTATTTCACCTATGACTTAAATTTATTAAATATATATATATATATATATATATATATATATATATATAGGATGCGAGGAGTAAATTGTCGCCATTTTATTTTTTTAATTGTACATTGTGTGTTTTTGATTTTGTTGACTGCACAGTATAGTAGGGTTAGTTAGGCACCATCTATGAGAAAAAAAGTACCATGACACAATTCAATCTGCCAGAAATTTGGAAATGACATGCTGTACTGCTTGGCATTTGTGCCAGAAGCTCCAATACAAACATTTCAGAGTATTTGTGTGTCAATCTGAGGACAGTGCAGAGAGAGTTGGATGAGTCTAATGTTGATTGCAAAGGTATGGTAGATGGGAAAACTCACTCTGATCATTCTGATAAGAAAAGAACTCCTGAATTTGTTGATGAGGGTCTCAGACTCAACAGAGGTTTACATCAAATATCTTGAGGAGGTAGTTCTGCCTTGGGTCAAGAGGGCAGATGCTGGAACACTCTATGTCTGGCAACAAGACTCTGCACCATGCCACACAAGCAGGAGAACCCAGTCATAGCTGTCAGACAATTTCTGTGACCAGATCACATCTTATATCTGACAATCTAACTCACTTGACTGCAACCCTCTTGATTATTATGTGTGGGGCACAGTGGGGCGAGATACCAACAAAACTCCTTGTAACACCAAAGATGAACTGAAGGCAAGGATTATGTCAGCATTCACCAATGTAAACAAGGAGATCATCCAGAAGAGTTGCAGGAGATTCCAAAATCATCGGGAGGCCATGGTTGTTGAAGCCAGTGGCGATTTTATTGTATAAATTTAGTCTATAGTATTTCAAGATATTTTTGTGTAATTTTGTTAAAATGAAATGTCAGTGTTATTTTTTTGTTTGTGTAATTTAGATGACAATTTATCCATCGCACCTGTATTTCCTGGAGAGATGGTGCTTTTGTAGATTTCAGCTTGAGTTCCTTTCTTCATATTATTATTATTATTATTATTTACCTTCATCTTTTCGGATCATGTGGGGGGAATCAATTTACAATTAACTTACATAGCAATGTGAACACCAATCTTTAAATATATAAAATGAAAAAAAATAATTTAAATTGAAGATCTGGAACACATAACTGATAGTTTTCTTTTTTTTTAAATTTCACTCCAAGCAAGGCTTGCCTTGGGTATGAAAATGAACTACATCTTGCAGCAAGGCATTAGATCGGGAGGTTTTAAGTGTGGAACTACCTCTTAATCACTGTCTACCCTGACCAAATCATGAACTGTGGTTAAAACATGAAGATATAAACATAATTAAAAAAAAAATTACCAGTAATACATTTTTATAGTAAATAAAAAATTACCAGCAATACATTTTCATAGTAAATAAAAAAAATTATCAGTAATACATTTTTTTGATAAAAAAAATATTACCACTCTCAAGAAAATTAAATTTTAGCATTAAATGACACATAAGAAATTGATATGATGTTAAACAAAAAAAAACAAAAAACAAACCAAGCAAGGCAATAAAGCCATTAAAATGCAAAAAGTTAGTGTCAGTGAAGGGATCTAAAAAAAGGCATTATTAAAGAGAGTGGACTATAATAGAACAGGATTCAGAAAATAACGATTGACATTGCATTTAAATTTTTAAAAATCAAAGTGGGCTGGAAATCAAGAACCTGGAAGTAGAGTTCTACAAGTGAGAAATGCAAGAGAAGAAACTGTTAGCATAGAACTTATGGTTACACCTCACCAACTCAGTTGTGAAATGATAAGACCTTGCTGCCAATCTGATACTGCACTTAAATTCATAAAGTCTAGCAGTAAAAAAGGTAAGCTCACCAGAACAATTACTGGGAATATATTGACAGAAAATGCCCAGCTACATTATACCAATGGGAAAGTGACTGAAGCTTTGATGCCAGGTCAGGACTGATAACATTTCAGATTCTTCTTTACATTTTGTCAAGAATATTTAGACATGTAACAGAAGCACCCGACCAATAATATTCAATGCATGGATGAATGGCAGAATTGATCCAATAATTCCTATCAAATGAAGGTCATCCTGAATGGGTTCTATTCCAGTTCCTTTCATACAAACCCAGGTGTTCTATCCTGGGTCCTACACTGTTTCTGATCTTCAACAACAATCTTCCTGATGTCATCAGTTTACAAGGAGGCATCTACATAGACAACACTTGTATTTACTCCTGTCTAAATAGCAAATCCAGCATTACTGACAAAGTTAACCTGGTCGTTGGTCTTGAAAAGGACATCCAATCTGTGGTTGACTGGGGCAGGAAATGGGTTGTAAATTTTAATGCCCACAAAACAAAAATGCTCTCATTTACCCACCATAAAGAAACTTCCCTGCCTTCTATCAGCATGGTTAATGTTTACCTTCATGAGAGTGTCTCTCTGCACCTTCTTGGTCTCATGTTTTCCACTGACCTGAGGTTGAACAAATACATTGAATCAATAGCTACATCTACCACAAAGAAAGTTGGTACTCTGTGTTGTGCCAGAAGGTTTTTCTCATTTGAGTCCATTCTTCCCATCTACAAATCTAGATACTGAATGCTGTTGCCATATATGATCTTGTGCCCCTACTGTTCATCTCAAGGTTCTCAGACAAATTCAAAGACAGATATGCAATGCAGTTGGTGCTGACCTGGTATCTCAACACCAGTCACTTTCTCACAGACATATGGCTTCCCTCTGTCTTTTCTACAAATATTTTGATGGCCTCTGCTCTGATGAGCTATTTTCACTGGTACCCCAACTACATGAATTTAAGCATGTTACTATTAGGTTGGTGCAAAAATAATGTCGTTTTTTATGTTAAAAATGACATTATTTTTGCACCAACCTAATAGGTTGGCATCTTGGTCCCACCCTTTTACTGTTGAAACAGTTAAATGTAACTACCTCTTCTACTCCAACAGCTTTTTCTCTCACACTTCCAAACAGTGAAACTCCCTTCCTCTTACTTGCTTCCCTGATAACTATAATCTTCAAAAATTTAAATGTAATGTTAATTGACATCTGATGCCTTGATCTTGATCCTCATTCTTCTTTCTATCTTTTCCCCAATCCCACCTCTTTACTCTTACTTTCATTCTCTGTAACTCCTTGCATGCTAGTGGTACTCCTGCCTTGCTTGGAGTGAAATGCTTAAAAAAAAATAATATAGATTCTAGCAATAATAATTGTCACAGTGAACCAACTTTCCTAGCAGCAGCAGCAGATCTAACAAGTGATTCAATATAGTCATTACAATTAATGTCAGTAGATAGTCTTAGCCAAAGAAGACACAGTTAGTCAATCTCCTGGAGTTTAGTATCAGCCATGTTGATGGAAGGCAAAAATATCCTGAAAAAAATCTAAAAAAACAAAATCTAAATAAAAAAGAATCTAAGATGATTAAAAGGGACTAGTTTAATTTTGGAGGCATTAAAATTAACAAGACATTTCTATTAGTAATATGAAAAAATTTTGAGAGATGTTTTTCTGTGGAAATACCATATTCTCTCATAAACATAGTATTTTAAATGGACAATTATCAAATTTTGATCTGAAATTTGATAATTTTGCCATCAGTGAAGCAACAGGATGAAACTAGTAATTATAATTAGTGCTGTGTATTTAACAAAGATTACGTTATAAAATAGGTATACCTCATTATACAAGGTCACATCTTTTAATAGTTCTAACATTTTGCTAACTCATTCTGATTATTATTATTATTTCTTTTCAGATAAATTATGACAAACATCAAACTAAATCAGCAGATGAAAAGCCACACTCTAATCATTGCCTTAAAGGCAGAGCATAGCAATTTAGAAATTGCTCACTTCCTGAAAGTTGCACAGTCATTTGTTATCAAAGTTTGCAAAGAGCTGGAAGCCGCTGATGAGGATTCTATAGCAGTAGCCAAACGTAAAATGTCTGCTAATGATCCTAATACAATCAGAAAACCCCCATTGGCATAAAAGGTGCAGGACATTATTAATAAGAAACCCAGAAAGTCAATTAACACCATTTCTAAGGAGGTCAAGGTTTCCAGACACTCTGTTGGAAGAGTTGAGCATGACCACCTTTGATACAAGTCCTATCTGATGCAGATAGGTCATTTCATATTGGCAAAGATAAATGATAAATGTCTGATCTATGTAAAGCACTTCTTGAGCAAGCTGAAACATCAAGATCCTGGAATGCTTTGGTTTTTCTCTGATGAGAAAAACTTTGATCAGGATCAAAAGGTCAACCAAAAGGAATGGCATATGATCATGCAGAGACCCTAAGGATGTTCTAACAGTCATGCGCACAAAGTTTCCAGCAACTGTGATTGTGCTTTTGAGCAATGAGGAAACTGTCATGGCTCCTCACTTCTTTCCTCAGGGTTTAAGTGTCAATTCTGCTGACTATAAGTAGGTGTCGGAGAAAGTTGTGAGGCCTTGGATAAATAGCATGAACAAAGAGAGACCATACACCTGAGACTGAGCCATCTCATAAAGCAAAGATGACCCAGGAATGGGTGAGTTACAATCTTCATGATCAGGTCACACCAAAAATATAGCCTTCTATGCAGATCTGAATCTACTGGGCTACTACATATGGGGCATATTTGAGAGGGAAGTCAATCAATTCCCACATAACACTATAAAATATCTGAAGTCTACCATAACTAGTACAATGCCCAAAATAGATAAAGATCATCTCATTTGGGCATGTCAGTATTTCAGACGTGATATTGAAACAGTCATTAAAGCTAATGGCATATTCATTAAGAAGAGTCTCAAGATTATTCATGCCAATTTTTTTCTCAAATAAAATATTTCTTTCATGACTTATGGCTCTTTTACTAAATTCATACAAATGTCCTCAAAGAACTGAGCAACCTCGTATATGTTATACAATACTGACAAAAAGTCAAACTCAAAACTGAAACAAGTATACTCATGGGGGTGGCATCACTGATATTAATCACATGACCTAAAGTAGAGATAAAGTAGATGTCTATATATAGGCTGTGAAATAGAGTAAGAAAGATCTTATGGCAAGCAGTGACAATGAAGAGTTGAGTAGTGAAAAGAGTTCTTGATTATAAGCTACATGAAATGACTTTTCGAATTCATTCAAAGCAACTTGGAATACTTGATGCTCTGAACACTTCCTCAAAACGTGATGTTGTAATTTAACAGACAACCCATTAAGAGTTCATATTTACCTGCAGTGCATTTAACATTGCCAGCATTCTTTGAAGAGATCTTTTACCATGGAAAGTACTAAAATATATAAATCCCAATACAATCGACTATTTTATTGTAACATTTAATCTATTGATATGAAAAAAAACTGTATTGATTTTCATAGACTGGATATTGCAAAATGTAACAGCTAAGTATAAAAGAATGGCAGAGCAGAAAAAAGATTATCGAAGATTTAAAGGCAATGAATGTGCATGTGTGTGCATTATATATATATATATATATATATATATATATATATATATATATATATATATATAAAAGAAAGAGGTTGTAGTGGTTCCAACGAGAGAAAAGTATGTATATTAAAAAGAAAAGAAGAGAGGTGTCGTAAACGTTTTTGGTTGTAATGTGGATTTATTTAGAAAAAAATATTATGCTTTGTTTTACATAATTTTACTACACGTGTTTCTGGTCTCATGACCGTCTTCAGGTAAAAGCGGAGATTTCCACATATTTTTAAAAATAATTCATTTTTTCTGTTTTTCAATGTTAAATATTCTCGATATGAGACATTTTCTGTGTTACTGCCTATATATATATATATATATATATATATATATATATATATATATATATAGGCAGCATATCTTCATTCAAACATGTTTCATTGAATAATGTAGATATATTATGTCTATTTATTTTATAATAATACTTTCTTGTTCTCTAACTAGTTTCTTGATGTTAATATAAAATTCATCAAGGAAGATGACATAGTTTTTTCTTACCGAAGTACTTTCAATCTCCTATACTATAATCAAATGCATTCTAACTATAAACAAGATTAAAAAGTCCTAAAAAATCTAATGAGTACTAATATATTCCCCACTGACCCCAATAACAGAATAAGACAAATTATATATTATACTAAGTTTAACACAACCAACTTAATCATACAGAATAACTGTATCTCTGACAAAAAAGTAAGTACATATGTTGGTTTGATGACTACAACATTATCAAGATGTCTTCCACTTCATTTGTCAAATACAAATTCTATTCTACAATACTTAAAAACATATTCCTGTTCACCTTCACAATACAAGAAAATACTTGCTGACAACACCAATATACTACACCATGAAAATAATAAAGAAAAATTTCAAATTCAAGGCTCTCTATATCAAAAGCAACCAACAAACACTGAACAAAATTCATTACAAGTATAGCAGCAATATGTTGAAGTGCAATTAAAGCCATTTGCATTTCTCCCAATATTTTCATATATATATATATATATATATATATATATATGTATACACACACAAACAAATATATACACATATTTCTGGTTATCTCCATTACATTTGGATTCGTGTTTTGAAATTCCATAGCCATGATGGATAAATATACATTTTAAAAGAATTAGAATAGAGCGTGTTCATGCATGTTTTAAACTATCATCATCACAATGATCACAGTTACAATAAGTTTTTTTATTTGTAATTTACTCCAGAGGATGATCTTGGAGGAGATCAAAAGTATTTGGGTAAGAAAAAACTATGGTGTTTTCCTTGATGAATTTCATCTTAACATGAAGAAACTAGTTAGAGAATTAGAAAGGATTATTATGAAAATAAATAGACATAATATGTCTATATTATTCAATAAAACATGTTTATATATATATATATATATATATATATATATATATATATATATATATAGTGAACAATATGAAGAGAAAGATTTTAATGTCTGAATTTTCAGAAACACCTGTGTCCTTTTGCAGTGAGATGAGAAATAAACAAAGAAGTGGGACTCACTCTTCCAGGGAATGTTGTTGTTGTCAGAGAACTTCCTGTGGCAACTATATTCTCTGAGTAAACCCAAAACCCTGTTGAAGCCTTTAGTATGTACTTCTATTTTGAAAATGTATTTTTACTCCGATCTTCTTCTTTCTTGTTGGCTTTCAAATAAAGACACTAAAAGGACGCATCTGATGTCATGAATGCTATGAAATGGTTGTTTGCAGTGTTGAGTAAAATTGTTGTTGTTGTCTTTGATGGTTTTTTTTATGGTTAGTGAATAGGCTTCTCAATTTTAAAAAAATGTTATGAGAAACCTACATTACATTAGTGGGAAAGTGACTGAAACTGAGATGCCAGGTCAGGACTGGTTTTATCAAGCATCTGTAAATACAAAGCATAAGCACCAGATCAGATGTGACTGCAATATTCAATGCATGGACGAATGTAGACATATAATGGTGTAAGTCTACATCCTACATTGAGTCAGTCAGTTATGTGCCATGCATGATACATGCTTTAGGCGATCATGTATCTTTCAATACATGACTGACGAGGCAGATTTTTTTTTCCTGCAGTAGGTTGCCATTTCTTTATGCAGTTGACCAGTTGCCATCCAAGGCTATAGAACCCGGTCTGTCCTGCTATTTACCCATAGCTGGGGGTAGAAGAAGAGGATTCATACCTTTCCCAAGCCTGTAAGTGAATGTAATGGCTTTGACTGGAATTCTACATTAATAGCATTAAAATATGCAATAAACCATAGCAAAATTCTTCTGTAATATACCTACTAAAATTATTTTATAGTTTATCAACCTTTTGCAGATTATTTAAAGCCAGAAAATATTTTTATATTGTAAGAAATTTTTGGAGATAATAATGATTTACTGGTGTAAGTCCTACTAATTATGCCATAAATGGAGGGAAAAAAGGTGGATTCATACCTCACCCAAGGGTATTTGCACATAAATGAATATAACAAACCGAAATGGAATTGGAACTCGGCTCTCTGATTTTAATTTTAAGGAATTATTTATTACAACATCCAAGCAGTCACCAATCTAAGTACTGACCAGCCTAGACATTCCTTAACTTTGGTTTTCCTATGTGAACCAGTTTTTCCTTAAGCTCAAACAAAAATGTTTTATATTCACATAAATGGCTAAAACAATATTTAATAAAAATGTCTCAATCATTAATTGGATTATAGTTTCAGATCTATCAGTCATACTAAAAACATTATGTTAAATATTCTTCTTCTATGTGCTGTGTCTCTTCAAGATGTAGACAATCAGGGCTCTCTACAACTTCCTATCCTTTAGTGCTCTTAGTAATGTTTGTATCCTTACTATCTTTCCAAGATGCAGTTCTTTTGCATGAAGAATCATGGCAATGCAAAATTTATGGATATCTAAAAAAAAAAAAAAAACGTGAAGGAAGCTGTGGAGGGATATGATCCCTATATGCTGAAGAAATGTTACATTACAGTGCATGAATCATCTTCCCCATTATGGAAACATAGACGTTTTTCTTGCTCTGGAATACAAAGCATATTTCCGAAAGACATCGGTGTTTGAAAATAGTCTGATTCATGCAGCATTCAATAATTCTTCAATTTTTGTTCATCAACCAAACCTGGATAAAAAAAAAACAAAGAAAACTCCAAGCAGCTGCATTCTTCATATACAGATGAATAACATATGTTATTTATATCAAAATGCTTGCAAGTATATAATATTCTTTTAGCTATCCGAATTACATCCACTCCATTTAGCAAATAGGAATATAACAGGTTCTTCAATAGATCTGAAAGATTTTTATAATTAAGGAAACTCTATATAATTGCTTAATTTTATATAATTAAGCAAACTCTATATAATTGATGGATGTGCATTGTAATGGATATCAGCTCAAACTGAGAACTTGGAGAGTTGAGTTCTTTAACCTTGGTTGGCAACCTACTGCATAAAAAATATTCTGCCTCAGTGAGTCATGTATTGAAAGAAACCCAAGCATGTATCATGTGTGGTACTTAATTGACTGACTGACTATATAATTGGTACTGATATGAAAACAGTGACTATCATGAATGCTGTTGTTATTATCTACATTTATGTAATGGGTAAGACTATACTTAATCGCCCACCTATTAGTACAGTAAGGTGATTGAACATGCTGCAAAATGTTTTCCTTAATATTTACCAAGTGAAAAGGCAAATGTTCATGATTAGTTTTTCTTAATTCCACTGTCATGTGACAACAAGGAGTTTCTGGTTTTAGTCATAACATTTGTGCGATAAAATAGGTCATGTAAGAATTTTGAGAATTTAATAATCAAAATAGTCACCTTTTAAAAATTTAAAATGACATGTCAGAAAACCATAGACAAAGAGGATTTTATATATCAAAATGGCTGTTCTCAAGAATGACTGCCAAAAATAAAATCTAAAATAAGACTTGAACTTTGTCAGATGTAGAATAATTTTTTTACAGCTTATCAACCTTTTTCAAAGTTCAGATGTAGTAGCAAGCAGATCATGGCATAAAATGTGGGTATGTGTGAGAGAGAGAGAGACTGTGTGAATATGTGTGTACATGAGTGTGTGAGAGTCTGTGTATATGTGTATTCTCATACACATATGCACATGTATAGGAAAATATGTGTGTGTGTGTGAGAGAGAGAGAAAAATTTTGTGTGTGTGAGACTGCATAAGTGAGAGAGAGGTTTTGTGCATGTGAGTGTTCACAAGAGACTGTGTGTAAGTGTTTGTGAGAGTGTGCATATACATGAGATGAGAGAGGGTGACTACATGCATTTATGTGACTGTGTCAATATGCATGTACATATGAGAGGCTGTGTCTTTATGTGTATAAGACTGTGTCTATGTGGAAGACTATACGTTTGTGTGAGACCGTATGTGTTTGTGAGATTATGCATGTGTGTGAGTGAGAGAGATTGTGTGTATATATATGCATGTGCATGCATATAAAGAAGAGATTGTGTGTGTGTGTGTGAGAGATAAGGGACAATATGTCTATGTGTGCATTACATTTTGATTTTTGCCCTACCTACATATAGCTATGCATAGATTCCCATTGTTAACTATGCTGACTCTTGTGGTCATCCCAAGGCTTGAACTCACCATCCTTGATAAAGAAATTTCTGAAGATATTAGACTCCTACTCCTCAGATTAATGAATGTGTTCTAAGCAGAAGCAGAAGCTTGTCTCCCTTCCTGACAAACTGGATTTAACCTTTAGGCATTATTTAAGTTTATTGAAATTTCTCCTCGGTGAACTTTTTTTTTTTTTTTATTTAGTGAAGTGCCGTCATCATATTTACTGAGCAAGAGCCTGTTTTGACACCCTTGATTTCACAGATTCTAAGATCTTTTTGAAAATTTAAACTTGTTTTAAAAATAACATTTGACAGTATTTTTCTATTAAATACAAAGAATGCCTAAATTTGAAATGAAAACATAAATACAAACAAAATAAGTAAAAATACACTTCATATTTTATAAGGACAAAATTTGCTGATCTGCATATATAAGCTAGAACTGATCAGATTTTATGCAATGTACAAAATAATATTTTATAGATTATCAAAATTGTATGACTGGGAGTGTACTTGTATAGATTGACAGATAATTACTATGTAAAGAATGTACCCCCACAGACCAATTTAGTTAGAGCATCTGCAACCGGATATTAGATACTAAGGTTTGGTCTTTCTAAGTAATAAACATATCTGTAAAAAATAGTAAAAGATAACTGAATCATCGAGCAAAATCAATAATAAAATGTTTTTTTTTTATCTATGTCTGTTATACACACACAGTGATTGCTGAGACTGCAGATTGGCTGATTTTACCAAGCATCTGAAACAGCATTAGTCTATATATATATATATATATATATATATATATATATATATATATATATATATATAAATTTTACTTGTGATGTGTTTCATCTGTTAGGATTTCATCAGACTGGGATTGTTGATGTTGCTATAACTGCACATGAATGAGAGATGTTAGTAGTTGCAAAATTTTTTAAATAATTTAGCCAAATTCATCTATATCCATTTTCTTTTTCTTGCCATCATCTTTGTTTTTAAATATCCCACATTGTCATAACAGAAAATCTACCAAGAATGTTGAAATGTTGTAAGACATTTTCATCTACGTAAATTATTTTTTCTTTTAATTCAAGTAGCATTTTTATGGTCAGTTTTGTTATGGTGAATAACCAATGCATTTTGTGTTGTTTTTTTAAAATGTCTCTTTTTGTGTTTATATGTTTAAACTTCTTGAGGTTTCTCAAATATATTCTTTCTGACAATCCTCGCAGTTGAAAGAGTAGATTCCTCCTTCAAGTTTTGTTTTGTTGTTTTGTATTGATTAAGTCTTTTATTATTTTCGATGTAGTTGTGACAAATTTTATGCTGATTCTAGATAAATCCTTTTCAGTTGTAGTTGTGATAGAGTTAGCAGGTAGAATTTTAATGTCTAGAAAGTGCTTCAGTCACTAGTTCATCCACAGCAAATATGCATCCAGGTTCTTACAATATTTCACCATTCTTGGCAGATCTTCTGTTATCACAATTTGGGTTATTTAATAATGAAGATGATGGAAAGAAAAAGAATCTAGATAAAATTGGTTAGATTGCATACAAAAAAAAATATTTCTAAATTTTAAAGACCGTCTCTTGTTTGTGTGCATGTGTAGTCAACATAAACACACCTAGTCTGATAATATCCTAACAGATAAAACATGTCACAAAAACTTATTTCCAATTTGTCATATATCTTATCTCTCTGCCCTTATTGCTAGCCCTCTACATGATGAGCAACCTGCTTTTCATAACGTATGTATGTATGTGTTGATGTTCTCCGAAAATATCTGTAGAGAAGACAAATTGAATAAAATAGACTTAGCCCTTGCCAACATGTTTGATCATTTGACTTTATCAAGGCAAGTGATGATAGACAAAAGCAAAATGTTGTGCAGTTATATGAAATTTAAAAATTTTAAAAGATGCTCCTGGGTAAACCTCTTTTTGGATATTAGTAACTTTTTTGTATTTATATAGTAAGAACAACAACAGAAGTGAAGAAAGAGATTATACGAAAGCATGAGAATGGTGTTTGTTTTAAATCTGGCTTTACAGTATGGCTTAGCAAAGTCATTGATTTGTACGATTCTTAAGAAAAAGGAAACAGACCCACCGTGAAGTTTCTGCCTCCTAATACAACTCCACTGATTCAGCCAATGGACCAACAGGTCATTTCTAACTTTAAGAAGTTATACACCAAAGCACTTTTTCAAAGGTGCTTTGAAGTTACTTCTGACACTAAGTTAATTCTCCGTGATTTTCAAAAGAGCCACTTCAATATCCTGCATTGCTTAATCTTATTGACAATGTCAGGCAGCAACTGACTCAAGGACCTTGGAATCAGCCTGGAAGAACCTCTGGCCTGACTGTGTTGGAGAGAGAGATTTCAAGGTATTTGTAAAACAGTCTACTGAAGTTGTCGATGACATTGTGTCTCTGTGAAAAAGCATGGGCTTGGAAGTCAACAGTGATGACGTCGAAGAGCTGATGGAAGAACACAGCGCCAAGTTGTCTACTCACGAACTCAAACTCCTGCAGAAGAAGGTGCTTGAGGAGATATCTTTGGAGGAAGAGGAGGGAAGGGGGATGTGCCTAGTGTTCCTATTAAAGAAATGTATTACCCTGATAAGGCAGTAACAAGCCATGTCAGTAATCTTTTCAATGACAGTGCTATATCTTACTTCCATAATATTTTGAAACAGAGGCAAAAGCAAGTTTCAATAGAAAGTTTTTTGATGAAAAAGAGGCTTAGTAAGTTCCGGGCAAAATCTGCTGGCAAGAGAAATAGAAAATGATGGGGTGGGGGACTTCCCTTCCAAACAATAACACTTCCCACCTCCTCTCCACTCTTCACTTGTGCCATCAAAACTCCTCAGCACAGATAAGGAGCAATAAAGTTGCCTTTCTTATTTATATGCAGCTTTATTCACTTGTGTTTTTCTTTCTTTTAGATCTAATGATTTTCATTGGTTTTGTATATGAACTTGTACACAAAATACTGTTATAAATGTTTGAATAAGCAATCATCCAGGGTCCAGTAATGGACTCATCCATTTTACATTGGTTCCTATAGGAAAATTGTTTCAGTTTTTGAATTTTTTGATTCACAAACAGCCTTCAGGAACAACTTAAATTCAAAAACCAAGGTACCACTGTACTTTATTTTTTTGGAAAAAAATAGATTTACACCTCTGTTATGGGACCTTACCCATAATAACATAATGGACTATTCCATACGTAATAAATACTGCACCTCAAGAGGAAGCAGGGAGTTCAGTCTGAAGTCTGGAGTGCAGTCCGTCAGGAGTCTGTCAGTCAGAGCGAGCAAAGTCAGTCGAGTCAGAGGCAGTCCGAAACAGAGTTGCATTCAGACAATTACTACTAAACCTGATTGTTCGTACTAACACTTTTCTACTTCTCTGTATATATTTGTGTTTGTAATATATCTGTGTTATTCCATATCCGCATTCTTTATTGGTTCTACCTTGGACTATCATCATGGTACAAGGAACCGAACCATAACAACCTCTTGATTTCCTAACATTTATTACTCTTGATAACTTTAGCATCTCTTTAAACTAGAATTCATAATTCTTATTTTCAATTTTAAATCTTAATCTAGGCGTAAATTCAAATTCAAAATTAAACTACAATTCATTTAAATATTTTAACAATAATAACCCACCCCAACAATAAATATCTTGAAATAACCAGGAATATTATAAAATAATGTTACTCCAAAATAAATATACCAGTACTTGAAAATTGAAGTTTTATGTAAATTTCTTAATTCATATATATATATATATATATATATATATATATATATATATACAATGGAGATACTTATCAAGAGCTAGAACCCCTAATAACTTCCGCGATCGGTGTGATCTGTGCATGGCGGAAAAATTTTTATTATTAAAGATAAGAATCAAGATGAGTTGCTAAATCTTCGTAATGAGATATTTTCTAAATGTAGACATAAGATACGATTCAAAACATAAACACCATTTTATAACATGTCACTTATGTCAGTTCCATCTTGGTTCAATAACATTGGGCATGACATTTTAATGGAATGACTATTATATTTATATATTATGTTTATCCATATATATCATTGTGTGTTTATGTGAGTGCTATGTATTTAATTTTTTTTTTTTTTTTTTAGACAAAATTTTTTAAATTTTACATTTTGATGTATTAGGTTGGTGCAAAAATAATGTCGGTTTTTGACGTTAGAAAATACGTCAAAAACCGACGTTATTTTTGCACCAACCTAATATGTATGTATGTATGTATGTATATGTATGCGTATATATCTGTATGTTTTGGTATGTATGTATTCATATATATCTGTATATGGGTGTATATGTATGTATAGT
The DNA here is from genome assembly GCA_963932145.1 of Acanthosepion lycidas. NCBI lineage: Eukaryota > Metazoa > Mollusca > Cephalopoda > Sepiida > Sepiidae > Acanthosepion > Acanthosepion lycidas. Next base: position 33,447,159 of record OZ010575.1, read on the forward strand.
TAGACGGATAGATATAGGGATACATTGTTTATTTGTTTAGATGGGTGTATGTAATTGTATGGACATGTAAGGTTTTATGTATATATGTTTATGTGCACGTATTATGTATGTCCGTATGTATATATATATATATATATATATATATATATATATATATAGGAGTGGATGTGTATGTGTGTATATGTATGTATTTATGTATGTATATGTATGTGTGTGTGTATATATATATGTATATGAACATATATATATATATATATATATATATATGAACATATATGTGTATGTGTGTACATGCCTATATGTATGTATGTACGTGTAAATGTAAATATGTTATTGCGTATGTGTGTATATGCATGTGTTTTTGAACATAGAAATATAGATCCTTGCTAGATTAGATAATCATTATATTTATTTTTTATATGTTTATATTTGATTTGTAACCTGTAGTCGATATTAATTTCGTCAAATTTTCTTAATTACACAGTGGCCCTTTCAGTAAATGCCCTTCAGTTTTAGTTTCCCCTGCCTCATCTCTCTCCCCCACCCCTTTTTCTTTTCTTTTCCTCTCCCTCCCTCTTCTTCTGATCTTTAAGATTAGATCGTCTATTCACCACAAAATGTATCCTTTCCAGTTACATCTTTAATGTATTAGACATCCGACAACATTCATATTTCTCTCACTTAAACTGTCTTTGACTCCCCTCTTTAAAACTTCTCTCTGTTAAATTTTAATCCCCCACCTTCTCTCGTCTGTTACCCCTCTCTATAGCTCTAACATTCGTCCCACACTCTCATACTTACACTCTCTCTAAATTTTATTTTTTATTCCCGGAGTTGTTTTTTCTGTTTCTAGAACAGTCTACCCCAGTGAGCGAAATAAAGGGTTCAGTTCGACATTCCAACCACCTGAAGAAGGCCAGAGCATACAACGGCCAAAACGTAATAAATATGGCAACAAAGATGAGGACAATAGTTTGAATAATGTAAATAATGTACATAATACCTCATCTCAGAAATATAGACAGTGTGTGTGGAAGTTGACATGACATGTCATGAAGTATACAACAAAATACAACCTTCTCATTTCTCTTTCTAGTGTGTCAAGCAGATTCCAATTCAACACAAGAAATAAAAAGGCGCATTTTGCTCCTGGCCTACTTGCTGGCTCAGAGATAACAACCTTCTTAAAAGCGGTCTTTCACATCTAAGGTTAGAAATGAGATAGAGGGAGTATGACCTGAAGCCAAGAAAAAGAAACATTGTAAAGGGTCAAATTCATGTCATTATCTGTATCAAGATGTATATGCCCCAGCAGAACATTGCTCACTCCCATATAACCCAAAAATGACTGGTCAAAATTATTCATAGTTATGATACCTGAAGTATGTAATCTATATTGTCATGAGGGAAAACAAACAGTGGTCCTATAATACCAAGGACTCACTGAAGGCCACAACTGGGAATATAATGGCCAATATAAACCCAAATTAACTAATCTTAGCATGCAGTCATTTTTTGTATCAAATTCAGCTTTGAGGTATAGAGTAGTTTTATTAAATAACTCTTTTTCTTAGTTAAACAAATGGATAAAGTTTTTCAGTATACATATTACAATTTGCAATATTTATAGCATGGTAGTGGAAAGACTGCCATCCTATGAATATAACAAATTTTGAACAAATATGTATATATATATAAGTGTGTGTGATAAATTTACAGATTAAGCCCTTAAAACCAATTGTAATGAAAATTTCCATTCTGGTGTGAAATTTCCTGGTTAATTCCAAAATAAAAATAAATGTTTGGGGAAGAAAATTGTTTAGCAGCTATCAACAATATATAAGTTTGGCCTTATTTGCGTCTAGCCCGACTACCATTACTGGCGTTGTTTATATACATTTGTCTCATGTAACAATGCAGGGAAGCTAGCTTAGTTAACAGCCTTTTTACTGATCTTCTTACTTCTCTTGATTACTGAAGAATTCACAAAATTTCAAGTTTGCACAATGTGCAGTAATCAAGACATATGAAGCATCCACGCATGACTACTTGAGACAAACATATGTAAGAAAGGCCACTAATGGTTGCCAGGCTTTAACTGTGACACGAATGAGGCCAAATTTATATTGTCAATAACTACCAAACAGTTTTCTCCCACAAACTTTTATTGTTATTTTCGAAATAAGTTTGAAAATTTACACATATATATATATATATATATATATATATATATATATATATATATATATATATATTTATTTCATTTAAAAAAATACTGCAGTTAAGTTTTTTAATTTAATTTCTATTGGGTTCTTATAATTTTCTTCTTTTCTGGACATAAATTGTGTAGAAATTGTCCAAACATTCTGTATGTCTGAGTGTTTTCAGCTATACTTATATCCATTATCAAGGATGATTTTACTTTTACTTTTAACTGAATGTATAGATTTTTGATGTATTAGCTCAGCTTTAATTTTTAAAAGACAACAACTTCTAAAGACTACAGTTTTAAAGTACATAATGGCATAATATGAAGATATTAAGATAAATACCTAAGATTAAGTACATAATGGCATAATACAATAATACATTTTTAAAGTACATAATGGCATAATACAATAATACATTTTTAAAGTATATAATGGCATAATATGATAATACATTTTTAAAGTACATAATGGCATAATATGAAGATATTAAGATAAATACCTTTGGGCAAGTTATATCCACTATAAGATATCTGAGAAAAAATTGTATTTAAAAATGACAACTGGAAAAAATTCTTAGTTCTTGTCAATGCGTTTTGGCAAAGTGAAATGTTTTGTAGATATATTTACAGCAAATCCAAAATTTAAAAAAGAGACACTCCTGCATAATCCTCTTTCTGGATATTGGTATTCGTAACTTCCTTTTTATTAAGAGTTTGTTTTTTGTTTTCCATGGTTTCCATTAAGATGAAGTTAACAATACCAATATCCAGAACAATGCAGGAGTGTCTCTTTTTTAACATTTTGGATCTGATGTAACTATGGCGACAAAACATTTTGCTTTCATTACTTTTCTTGATAAAGCCAGAAGATGAAAGGTGTCAGCAAGAACTAAGAATTTTTTCCAATTATCATTTTTAAAGCAATTTGTCTTATTTTCAGAATTATTCTGGGAAATTAAACTGTATATATATATATATATATATATATATATGAGATGAGATGAGATGAGAATATATATTTTTATATATCAAGAACAATCCTGGGGGAAAGTGTATGACAAAGTGGAAAAATTTTTCTTGTGACTCGTTTCATCCTTTAGACTAAATTTGTTATGTTGGTGCATCTACACATGTGCATGAAGACTCTGATAATATCTACTAACAAGTGATGGGAAGAAAATGAAATTTGCTAGATTTTTAAAAAAGAAAAAAAATTCAAAATTACCAGTTTCCCCACCTAAAACAAACCCCCTTAAAAATGGCTAATGAAGTGGCCAAAAGCACTTGGAACAATGGGCAATTTTTGGACTCTCTCACTCCCAACAAACTGTATTTTTTTTCTTAATGCTATTTGACTACATTTATAACCTTGCAGTATTTCCTACAAAAGACAGTGTCATATGAAATTGTGATTGAAACTCAAATATCCTATTTTATCACTTGCTGTCAGTCCTCCTACACGAAGAAGAGATTCAAAGCATCAGAAATCTGGTTCTACAGAAGGATGCTGAGAATAGCATGGACCAAATATGAGAGCAATGATAAAGTTTTAGAGAAAATGGAAGCAAAAAAGAACACTTATACTTAACATCAAGAAGAGATAGTTGAAATTTCTAGGGTACATAATGAGGAAAGAGGGCTAAGAAAATTTGATACTCACAGGAGAGCCTGAAGACAAGAGGGACACAGGAAAATGCATAACTAAGTAAATGGATAGCAGAATGGAATTTAGGAGAGATAACAAAAAAAAACAAAATTTATTAAGAGTTAAAAGGGACAGGAAGTTACACTGGATAGGAAGTCATGGGTAGCCATATTAGCTTACCTCCTGAAGGGATATAATAGTATTTTTAAATATGTGGTGCCTATGATGAATTTTGATGCTTGCACTGCCACATTCATTACAGTTTCAATCAGATATTGTGGCAACATTTTCAAGGAAATTATCAAGACAACCCTTACAAATAACTCTTTTGAATTTTTCACATGTAACATGATTCTTTTCAAATCTCTTTTACCATTGTGCACTAGTTTCCTTCATGATGAATAATTTAGAACTAGGTTTTCTCAACCAATTTACATCATCTTGGCCTTCTCAGTGTATGCAATCTCAGTTTCGGCTTATGCATTGGTCTTCTTCCTTTGGCCAACACACCATACAGAAACTTCATAAGGATTCTATCGTCCTTCATCCTAATCACATCACTACTTCATCATAATTTGTATCAAGTTCACCCCAAGCAAGATAATAAAGTCACTAAGACACAAAGGGTTACTGGGTGTGGAAGAATTAGAAAAGAGAAGCATTAACAAGGAGTAGAAACACAAGAAAAGTAATTGAGGAAAACAGTAAGAATTGTAAAAAGCCATGATTTCCAATGTCCTGCAGGGATACGATACATAAAAGATGCAGAAATATAACAAAATATTGATCTGATGGTTAATCTGGGAAAAAAATAGAATAAGTTTCATTATATTTGATCAATCAGTTTGAAAAATAAATCTTTGAAGAAGATTGAACTTAAGAAGCATACTTGAGGGGAATGTTTTTTTTTAATGATTGAAAAACAGAATTTACAGCTTTGATCTCAAGCCTTAATTATATTTTAATTAATAACAGTGAATAGCTTTACAAATGCTTGAAACTGTAACAAGCCCCACCTATCTAGCAAAAGGGCCTGAACTTGTTGACCTCTAATTAAATGTTCTAACAGATGATTTCTCACTGTCATTGCAATAAAATTGAAATGAATTCAAACTGCAGCTAACTGTGGTCAGTTCTTCAATGGTGAAATAGTACAGTAGAGTATATAATGTGGTCAACAATTCTGATGAACTAAAAAACTGATTACATGACCTCCATATAACTTTGTAACCAATCAGAGAGGACCTTACTGTGTATTCAGGAAAAAAATCTTCCATGTGATTTTGCAGTCAGCAATGAAGCTGTGTTGTTAATGTAGTCGTTGTTAGTAGAAAAACCAGGTTCAAATTCCAGCCTAGCCTTGTTGCATTCACTTTCACACAAATTCCCTTGGGAAAAGCATGACTCCATTTTATCTCCCTACAGCTATGGGTCAAACAGCAAGGTAGACTGGACTCTCCAGCCATAGTTGGAAACCAATCTAAGAGAAGGAAAATTTTAAATTCCAAACTATGGAGAAGGCATTGAGAAACCACTTCTTCTATCTTTTCACAAGAATCATGTTAATTCAGAGAGAATAAAGAAACAGGAATATGTGAAGAGCAATGACCTGAAGAGACATTTTGGCTAAATATCAGATCCCTCAGGTCTGTCAGTCTTCTTATAGTTTGTTCCAACTTTCCTTAAAGCTAAAATTGAAATTAAAACACTGTGGACAATATTAAGGAGAATGTGATAAAGCAGCTGATGATAATCAAAGAAAGTTTTGTAGACAATTCTGAGAATTTGAAGTGGGTTATGTGTAGGAGGTTCTGAAAGGTGTGCTTTGAATGGCACAAAAGTGTTATTGCCACATATAAATTATTTTTTTCATTAATATTAAATAGCTGGAGATATAAGGCTTTTTATTTTAAATATACAAATATTTGTTGTCCTAGGTATGACAATAAGCTACATCTGGCAGCCAAACCTCTGATCAGGAGGTTTTGAAAAGGTGTGGTTCCACCTCTTAATTGCTGTTGTTCCCAGGTACACCATAACCTGAGGTGGTAGCAGATGTTAGGGTCCCACCTATGGGCAAAGAGTTAACTCCCAAATTGGTGTCAAAACACTATTAGATTTTTATAGTAAAAATACTAGCAATACATTTTTGAAAAAAAAATATTACCAGCAATATATTTTTGAAAAAAATAAAAAAATATTGCCAGCAAGACATTTAAAAAAAAAAAATAACCAGCAATACATTTTTTTCAAAAAACAAAAAAATATGTTTGATTCAACAAAATCCCTCTTTACGTACATCAATAAAACCTGATCTACAAACTGATTTCTTACAAAGAATACATATTCTTTTCATATGAATCTAACCTAAAAATCTTGTCAGCATTAAATAACCCATTATGGTTGATATGCCATAAAATAAAATAAACCAAACTAACCCAAACCAATATTGGGCTGAAAAAAAGCTTGTAATGTTTTTTGAACAGATGACTTTATTTCACCTATGACTTAAATTTATGAAAATATATATATATATATATATATATATATATATATATATATATATATACAGAGAGAGAGAGAGAGAATGCGAGCGGTAAATTGTCACCATTTTATTTTTTTAATTGCACGTTGTTTGTTTTTGATGTTGTTGACTGCACGGTATAGTAGAGTCAGTTGGGCACCGTCTGTGAGAAAAAGAGCACCATGATGCAATTCATTTCACCAGAAATTTGGAAACATGATTCTACTGCTTGGCATTCACACCGGAGGCTCCAATACAAACATTTCAGAGTGTTTGAGTGTCAATCTGAGGACAGTGCAGAGGATTAGGAAACAGTTGGATGAGTCTAATGATGATTATGAATGTACAGCTACTCAGAAAACTCATTCTGATTGTTGTTATAGGAAAAGAACTCCAGAATTTGTTATTGAGAATCTCAGATTCAGCACATAGGCCTACGTCATGTGTCTTGAGGAGGTAGTGCTGCCCTGGATCAAGAGGGTAACTGCTGAAAGACCCTATGTCCGGCAACAGTACTCTGCATCATGCCACACAAGCAGGAGAACCCAGTCATAGCAATCAAACAATTTCTGGGATGACATCACCTCTTAGATCTGCCCACCTAACTCCCCAGACTGCAACCCCCTTGATTATTATGTGTGGGTCGCAGTTGAGGGAGAAACCAACAAAACTCTTTGTCACACCAAAAATAAAATGAAAGCAAATTATCATTAATTATTAAGGATTATGAAAACATTCACCAACTTAAACAAGGAGACTGTCCAGAAGAGTTGCAAGAGATTTCAAAATCATCTGAAGGCCAATTGTGATTTTATTGAATAAATTTACTCTTTAGTATTTCAAGATATTTTTGTGTAATTCAGGTAAATTTATTTGTTAAAATAAGATGTCAGTGTTATTTTCATTTTTGTGTAATTTAGATAACAATAGCACCATATATATATATATATATATATACACTGAAAGCTGTGTCTTTTCTATACAATTTGTTTTTTTTGTTTTAAATGTTTTTTGTTTTTTTTATGTTAAAAGTGAAAATGAAGAAAAATTAGCTGAATTTTTTACATTTGATATAATTTTATTTCCAACAAGGATAAATCTGCTGTACAATGTAGCAAAAAAGATATGTTCAATTCCTGGAAATGGTGCCATTGTTGAGAGAACTGCTTGTTAGCATTTTACTAGGTTCAGATCAACTACTTAAAAAAGTTTGTCATCCAGAAAGATGCAAATTACTGGTGGATTGAATCTGTCTTGAAGATTGAGAAAAGTAGTGGAACAAAATAGTGCATATGTAGTTGAATAAATCTATAAACAAACAGCTAAACATTTTATTTAAAACTTCTTTAAAAATGCTACAGACTTTTTATTCCAAGCCATTATTTTGTATATATCAAAATAAAATACTTTGATAAAATGAATATGACTTCCAATTAGAGTTAACATTGAAATAATGCAGTCCAGTGCTTTTAAGACTGGAAAATGAACATGATTGATTGGGTTGTTTCTTTAACGGCATATCAACTCCATATAGGTCATTTAATGCCAAAATTTAATTTTCATGGGATATGAAGTAATAAAAATACATTATTTTGCTTTCACAACTGGATACATGGTAGATGATACTCAGCTTTTGTGCATATACATGTTTGTGTGCATGTAATTACAAATGAACGTATTTTTAATCAAATTATTTTCCATCTTCTCCAAAATGTATTTGATGGTGTTTCTCTTTTTGCTTTCAATATTTTGAAATATGTTTTAAGGTTGTTGGAAATTTTAAAAATACAATGCTACTGAAATTTTTTTTTTTTTTTTTTTTAGGAAATAAATTTCAAGATTTACAAAATGAGTCTGTCAGAAATACATTAAATAAGAAAATGATTATTTACCTGATATATCACATCTGTTGCTTTTTTCAATGTTAATGTTGAACCTTTCCTCATTGTGCTTGCATTTGAGCTGGTCGCCCTCACCACAGGGACTTCTGACCAAGCAGCTGACAACAAATGGGGATGAACTATCAGATCCTTCTGTTTATTAAATTGTTTTCTAGAAAATTTTAGACCGCCATTTTCTGGAGTCCGTCTGTGGTCATTGCATCGGATGCAGCAGATTGAAAGGCCTGCTGTGATTGGCACAGCCAGGGTGACAGCAACCATCACGATAACAATGAGCAAATATTGATGGACTCTATTGTTCAGTTTAGTGCGTGAAGAATTAAATATTTTAGACGTTGTGTTACTCACAGTGAGTATTAAAGTTAAGTTTGTGGTTGCTGAGAGAACTGGAATGCCACTGTCCTTCACAACTAATTGAAGGTCGTAGGAACCCGCATCTTGTGCAGTCGCCTCATGAGTGAAACTTATTAATCCTGAGTAGCGGTTGATTGAGAAGAGCTTGTCTTTATTGCCACCAATTATTTCATATTTCAGAAATGCATTCTCCAGGCTATCTTTGTCTGATGCTTTCAGAATGGTGATGTTCTTCGTTTCATGTGGGTAGTACAGAACATCTAGAGTAAAAGGATTCACGGTAGGAAAAGTAAAATAAGGAGCATTATCATTTTCATCGTTCACCTCGACAATAACATTCACCGCGTTATCTAATGGCGGAATACCATTGTCTCTGACAAAAACCTGGAAGTTGTATTCACTTTGAAACTCATGGTCCAGAGATATGATTGTTGAAATTAGTCCATCTTCTGAGATTCTAAATGGCAAGAACTGTTTGTTGTCAGTCAACATAGAATATGTCAGCTTGCCAGAAGGACCGAGATCAGTGTCTGTTGCATTGATTTGGCCAACAGGGAACTTTGGCCGTTGATTTTCACGAACAAAAAATTTGTAAATCCTATCCGAAAACTGTGGCCGCACATCATTAATGTCCAAAATAATAACAGAGAAATTGCTTACACTGCGCTGGGGGGGAGTGCCATGATCTTGGCAGGTGATGCTTATAAAATACTTGTCTTCAGTTTCTCGATCAATTTTACTCTTTACAACAACTTTGTATTTTTTGGTACCTAAACTCAGCAGTCGGAATTTTTCATGGTCAAGTTCGCAGTTGACTTCCCCATTTTGACCAGCATTGTGGTCAGTGATTTTAACATAAGCAATAAAACTACCAACTTTAATATCCTCAGAAATAGTAGCTGTATTACCTACAGAAGGCGAAACAAAGTTCACATCAATGGTAGGTGCAATGTTTTGGCGATAAATCACATTTACTAAAACCATTGCGATGGAGCTCAGAGGAGGTCTCCCCCCATCTCTGGCCTCAATGTATAACTTGTGCAGAAGTTCTTGTCTCGATGTGAACTTCCTCTTGAGAAAAATCTGCCCAGTAACTTCATTGAGTTTGAAGTGCTTTTTAGAAAGGGCAGAGGTTTCTGAACTGAAACGAAACTTAACTTCACCATTTTTTCCAGAATCCAAATCTCTGACAGAGAGTGACACAATAGGTGACATTTCACTAGGTTCATTTTTCACGGTAACATTGTAGACATTTTGAGAGAAGACAGGGGAATTGTCGTTGATATCTTTGACCAAAATATTAATATCTAAAATACCTTGTTTTGGTGGATTTCCCCGGTCTTTTGCAATTACACGCACGTGATAGGAATCTTTCAGCTCCCTGTCAAGATCGTCTTCCAGTCTAATGCATAATTTTGAAGTACCATCGATTCTTTTAGAAACAATCAAGCTAAAGGGTTCGCTCATATTCCTCACCAATTCATAATCAATTTGGGAATTATCGATTCCAATATCATTGTCTATAGCATTTGGAATGCAATTTTTAGTCCCCTTTTTGTCATTTTCTTCAAACTGCATATCGATCTGACGTTCTGGAAAAGTTGGGTGATGATCATTGACATCCTCAATGACCACTTTGATTTCTAGCACCATCATGAATGAATCAGCCTTGCGGACTGCCACATCAACCATCTCAAAACATTCTTTGTTACGTTTGCACAAATACTCGGCATCAAGTATTCGGGCAGTGTAGAGTTTTCCGGTGTTCTTGAACAGTTTGAAGTTGCCATCTCCTGACTGTTGCAGAATGCTGAACTTGATCAGGTTGTAGTCTTGTAGTGGAATGTTGTCCATCACATTTGAGTCAGCAGCAATATCCCCAATGAAGGTATCTGGTCCTTTGCCCTCCTCCACATAATATGTGAGGTCTGCACTAAGGCACAAATGCACAGCAGACAGTACCACATACACCAATATCAACATAGTTCAGTTGGGTTGCTCTTTGGAAAGACAATACTCCTCGAGTTGAAAAGAACTGCGTCAAATCATTATGACAGCTGAAATTGAAAAGAAACAATTCTTTAAGAAAAATGGAATTAAGAAATTAAAAATAATACAAAATGTCCAAATTAAATTTGACAATGACAATACACTGACTAAACAACATATTTAAGATACTTTTTCCACAGTTTTTAAACATGCAATTATTTTGATTCATCTTAAAATTTATGATCAAAATTTAATAAGGCTTAAATTATAAGATTTAAGTGATTGATTTTTTACAGTTTATCAACCCTTTGCAGGTTATTTAAATACAGAAAATATTTTTAGATTGTAACAATTTTTTTGAGTGATAATAATGATTTACTGATAAAAGTCATAAAAATTAACCCATAACTTTTCCTAAAAGTGGGAAAGTCAAGAAAAGTTTTTACAAATTTTGGCTGGTTCAGATGTTCCCAACCTTTTTTTGACTATGCCTCACCTTTTAAAGCCATTAACTTAACTTTCTTTAAGAACTTGAGACTGCATAAATACAATAGTATAATTTAATTTTAGAATATTTATAAAAATATTGTTTTACTAATATGAACATATTTTTTTTTAAGCATTTCACCCCAAGCAAGGCAGAAGTGCTACTAGCACACAAGGGGTTACACAGAGTAGGAGCAAGAGTAAAGAGTCATGAGAGAGGAAAGAATGAAGAGAAGGACGAGGAATAGATCAAGGCATCTGAAGATGTCAATTGACATTGCATTTGAATAATTGAAGATTATAGCTATCAGGGAAGCAAGTAAGAGGGAGGAAGTTCCACAGACAGGAAGTGTGAGACATGAAGCTATTGGAGTAGAAGAGAGGTTACATTTAACAATTTTGACAGGGAAAGTGTGGGACTAAGATGCCAACCTAGTAGCACGCTTAAATTCATGCAGTTTGGGAGCCAGCACAAGTAGCTTGTCGGAGCAGTTACCGTTAACGTATTTGTAGAAAAACAGGGGGAAGTGACAGCACATCTGTGAGAAAGTGACTGTAGACGAGGTGCCAGTTCAGGATTAATCACATTGCATATCCGTCTCTGGATTTTGTCAAGGACCTTGAGATGAACAGTGGGGGCTCTAGACCGTATATGGCAGCAGTATTCCATGCAAGGGGGAATAGTTGATTGATGGTTGACTGGTTGAGTTATAGATTATAATACTCTGTCTATATTTCTGAGATGAGGTATTATGTACATTATTTACATTATTCAGACTATTTTCCTTATCTTTGTCACCATATTTATCACAACGTTTCGGCCGTTGTTCGCTTCGGCCTTCTTCAGGTGGTTGGAATGTCGAACTGAACCCTGTCAAGGACACATGGCACAGTGGATAAAGGTGTTAGTTAGATCCAGTGACAGGACCCAAAGAGTGTGAGTTCAATACCTGGTTAAGGCAGTGGAGAACTTTCAAAGGGAAATTAACAGGAGATAACTGACATCCATCAAACATGGCACATGGAACTAGAACAGTCTACCCCAGTGAGGAAAATAAAGGGTTCAGTTCGACATTCCAACCACCTGAAGAACGGCCGAAACGTTGTGATAAATATGGTGACAAAGATGAGGAAAATAGTCAGAATAATGTAAATAATGTAGATTATAATACATATGTAATTATACATGTACATACACATGCATAAATGTTTTTTTTTTATGTATGTATACTGTACATGCACTGTATGTATTAACTCATGCATACACACTTATACTCACATACTTACTAGAAAAAAATTCACTGTTATTAACTAATTCTGAAACTATGCCACATATGAACTATGGGGTTAGGTGGTTAGTTTTTTGTTTAGTGGCATATGGATTATTTAATGCCAAAATCTAAATATATTGTATGCAATTTTTATTTTGGGGGAAATAATAATGGTTTTAGCGATAAAAGTATTACTAATTAACCCATAGCTGGGGGAGAAACAGTGAATTGATACTTTTTCCAAGAGCATTTACACATAAGTGAATATAACAAACTCAACGGGAATTGGAACTCGACTCTCCAATTAACAATTCTGAGCCATTATCCATTACACCACCTGCACATCTAAGCTTACAGCACCAGGTACTCCCAAGTGGTCACCCATCTAGTTACTGAAAATGCTTGATATTGCTTGATATGAATGTACATGAACTGGTGTTTAGATTATAGAACAATGCTGTCCAAAGAAGTTTGTGTGCAGATTTATTTTTAATCATTTCATCTCAAGCAAGGCAATAAAGTCCCTAAGACAGAAGGGGTTTCCAAGTGAGAGAATATGAGAATAAGAAAACATTATTAAGCATAGAGAACAATAGAAGAACAGGAATTAAGAAGACAGAAGATAATGATTGATGTTGCGTTTAAATTTTTGAAGATCTAAGTTGACTGGAAATCAAGAAGCCAGAAGAATGTTCCTTAAGTGAGAAAAGAAACTATTAGCATAGAACTTTCAGTTACATCTAGCCATTTCAACTGTAAAATGATGAGAACTTGTTACCAATCTAGTAATACATTTCATTCATAAAGTCTAGGTACTTAAGTAGAAAGTATATCAAAACAAGTACCATGAAAATATTTATAGAAAAGGTTCAGAAAGGCTCCAATACAATGATGGGAAAGTGAGTGAAGCTAAGATGCCAGGTCAGGACCAATAACATTGTAGATTCTTCTTTGGATTTTATCAAAAAAATTTCTAAATATATAGCAGAAGCATCAGACAAGATCTGGCAGCAGTAAGATCCAATGCTTAAATGAATGGCAGACTTATAATTGTGTCTAGCATAACACAGTGAACCAACTTTCCAAGCAGCAGACCTAGCAATGGATTCAATACAATCTTTCCACTTCATGTCAGCAGAAAAATGTTAGCCTGGAAATTAGCATCAGCCATGATCATAGAAAGATAAAATGTTCTCTCAGATGATTAAAAGTAATCAGTTTTGTTTTGGAGGCATTAAAATTAACGAGGCATTTTAATGATTTACTGATAAATCATTAAATAGGTTGTTGGTAATTTTTGAGGATCAGCTGCAAATTTGAATTTATTGAATTATGTTAGAATGACTGTAAAACACTTGACCCTCCCCAGTTTATAGGCAGAAGTACATAAATGCATGCTGGGATATTTTCCTAACCAATAAAATATGCCCTTTCTCGGTTTCATCTGACTCTTCCCGGTCTGTCTTGAAGTCAGAACACTACATTTGCTTGTCCAAACTTGCTTTTGTGTGCCAACCCCAATTCTTAGTTTGTGAACTTTTTGCCTTATTACTGTTGCTTTGCCTTGCATATACTGTTTGCTTGCCTTATATTATTTTTTAACCTGTCCTTTTTTTATTATTGCTTTTTGCAAACCTTATCAATTCTATTTGTTGGTCAGTTCTGTTACTTATTTTGTATTTAACCACGGATCAGACATACCATTAAGAGAGGAGTAAATAGTTGAGCCATCAGCATATATACCAAGCTGAGAACTGATGACATCAGGAATATCAGTGGTGAATATATATATATATATATATATTTACTTAAAAAATGAAAGATTTAAGTTAATAACAAAATTTTTTTCAGACATCGAATTTTCTATCAAACATTTTAAGCTATCTTTTACATAATTTTGTTAAAACAAAATTATAACAACTCCATCTCTCCTTCCCCCCTATCTCACTCTTTACCATAAGACTCACTTGTATACATTTTCTACATTTCACTTCCGTTTTGTTAACCATCTAAATAGGTCAAGGTTCTGTCACTCCTCCTACTTCAATATAAAACATACTTAAAAGAGATATAAAATTAACCCCTCCCTATACTTTATATTGTCTGTTTAACTGCCACTCTCAACCCCCTCTATTAAATTACAAAAATTACACTACCCACCAATTTCTAATCCCATTTTTCCTCTCAATTCGTTGTTGGAAGTTTTACCTGATGATCCTGAATCCTTAAAAAAGGATTTTGGGTGAAATAAATTATTGTAATGGTACCTTAAAGTGGTTTGTTTTTAATTACATATTTATATATATATATA
>OZ010575.1:33466848-33499348 GCA_963932145.1 Acanthosepion lycidas
TTAAATTCTGAGTGATGTTTGTAGGTTGGCTAACCTCGACCTTGGTGCAGTAGCCAATAATGTAAATGAAAAGATACACATTATAAAATAAACTGATAATAAAAATAATAAAACCATTTCTACCTAATATATTACTGGCATAAGTTCATAATAAATTGCCTATTTGAAGAATAATTCCATATCAATGAAATCAACTTGTATCCATGCAAACTGTAAACATCAGGCTATGATTGCATTCACAGCAACCTTTATTTTTCACTAAACTTTCAATAATAATAGTGTTAATTACAGCAGTAATAACATTTAGGATAGCATAATATTTATTTTCTCAATAAAATTATCCTTTTGGTGTTAAATAATAATACAATCTAGAATTACATACAAGCTTTAATTTTTAAATAAAAATTCTTTTATGGGAGTTGCATTTAAAACTTTTCAGATATTTGCAAGAGATCACATGATGAAATGTAAACAAAATGATGTTTTTCCTTTTTGGGGGACATGTGTAGGAAAAACATGATATAGAATCAGTTTTGTTATTTCATCAATTTTGAATTTCTAAGGATACAGTAAGTAACAACATGTCTAATAACATTGTCTTTATATAAGCAATAAGCAGTCATCTTATACTACAGGTATAGGACAAATTCATGAAAATTTACTATATTTTTTTTTAACTCATCTAAAGGTTTACTTGTAGGTGAAAACATACAGTATATATTTTTATTACTTCAAACATTATTTTTAGCGGATACCCTATCTTTGAGTAGATGCTCTGTTCGAGAAGACTATTGAGTTTTCTAAAGTAAAATGTGCCCCCAAACAATATTTGAACCAGCATCTCCCTTTTCAGGAAAAATCATCATCTGATAACATGTGCTTTTACTACTTGGCTACAAAGAGTTTCACAACAAAGCAAAGTCCTATCTTGCCTTTAAAGCACATTCACTCATTCAGATTTTTCTCAAAATGCATATCTACTCAGTTTCATATCTGAAATATATACAAAGCAATTTGTAAAGAATTAATGGATTTTATTTTTCAATCCAACATATTTTTTTACTACTAACATTATGTTTAGTGGATATCCATATTTGAGTAGACACTCCATTTTATTTTTTCTACTGGCCTATACCCGCTACCACTCAAAACATTCTGGCTATGAGCTTAATTTATTAGATAGAATCTTTATTAATATTTGGGTTAAGAGTATATTAATGGATGGATAAACTGAGTGTTTGCGTAAAGTCCTATTTTGGTGGGAGCATTGCATTCAAACCATATGTTATGGAGTGGTTTCACAGTGGAGGCTTGTATTTGTACTAAGTCGGTCCTAAAATAGGTTCGACATACAAAACATTAGGAACTTGATATAATAGGTAATGACGCAGAGAAATTTAGTTGTGGTCGTTGATAATTTAGTATCCAACTAACGGTCGTCCGGCATCGACTGACTGACTGAGCCACTCCCACCCTTGTTACTCTTACTACTCCTACTTATTATAGGTGGGAGAGTCTTAACTATAGAATAGGTGTGTTCCACTATAATACTGTATTTTATAATTGTTGTAATTTTGATCTCATCCTCATCGCCAAAATGTTGTAACCTAGGGAAGGTTACTGAATAGAATAATCAAACGATGGTTGGCAATGAACGATAATACTTAGGACACAAACAACACATATAAGATTCGTCAGTGGCACATAGAAGTAATCAACTGTCAAAAGTGAATTCCATAATGAATCTCCAACTGCAGATCAACATACAGTATTTACTACTTTATTTATGTGAATGGCGAAATACCCTTTATTGTTTGTAGGTATGCTACAACAATAATATAATGATAAATGCTTCATTCCTTACTAAAATCCTTGGGCCGGGTATAGCAGACTCAGACTTAGAGGAAACAGGAATAGCAATAACTGAGCAGTACGAAAGAGGTAATTGTGAATACAGTCCCTGGGTTGGGTAGAACAGACACTTCTATTTAAACAGTTTCTTTTCTCGCATTTCTAATCCATGGAACTCCCTTCTGATTTCTTGCTTCCCTGCCACCTACAACCTTCAAAAATTTAAATGCAGTGTCAATCACCATCTTCAGTCTTCCTGAACCCTGTTCTTTTATTGTCCTTTTTATTGCTACTCCTTACTAAAATCTTTTCATTCTCTTTCACTTGCTGTAGCCCCCTTGCATCTTAGTGGCATTATTGCTTTGCTTGGGGTGAAATGATTGAAAAAAAAAAGAAAATAATCTCTTTCTTTGAAATATCTGTAGCATAAGGACAGCCTTTATTTTGGTAGGCAGTATCAGCCTTGAAAGTACAATGCATCTAAAATGATATGAAAGTTAGATGTTCTCCAATTAACTAAACAAGTGTAATATAATAACAAATCTAATGGTAATAATATAGCTACCATGAAACAATCATTCATATTTTAAGCTCAAATTACTAATTTATATTTAAAAGCTTGAAAAAGATCTTTATACTTGTTTTAAAACAATGCTGAGAATTATTTTAAACCCTTAATAATGCTTTTTTAAAATTATTAATAATTTTATGAAATATTTTTAAAACCTTAATAATGCTGTGAAATATTTTACATCATTAAGGTTTTTAAAAACAGCACTATGAAAACAAATACTATGAAATATTTTTAAAAACTTAATGTTATTTTAAAAACTTTAATAATGCTATGAAGTATTTTAAAAAACTTAATAATATTGTGAATTATTTTTAAAACTTTAATAATGCTGTGAGATATTTCTAAAATATGTTTTAATAATGCTGTGAAATATTTTAAAAATCTTAATAATAGTGTAAAATATTTTAAAACCATAATAATGCTACGAAATATTTTAAAACTTTTAATAATGCAATGAAATTTTTTTAAAACCTTAATAATGTTAGAAAATAATTTTTAAAACATCAATAAGGCTGTGAAATATTTTAAACTTTAATACTGCTGTGAAATATTTCTTGAAACCTTAATAATGCTTTGAAATATTTTAAATAAAGTGTATAATCTCTTGTGAGAAAAAAAATCAACTATGAAATATATTTCCTCAAAGAAAGAAAATTCTTTATATAAAATATAAAACCTATACAGTAGCATTTGTACTTGACACTTTTCTTAAAACCCATGTTGCATTTTATAAAATTTTACAAATGAACTCAGTGAGAAATTATATTTAACAATAATCTTCTTTTCTAATTTAGATACTTTAAGATTTCAGAATGATGGCTTAAATTTATTCTCCCTGCTTTGTCATTGATTTTATGAAAAACTATATTTTGTTTTGAGCCAAATACTAGAAAAAGAGATTTTGAACTGTATTATCAAAATATAGTTTTCTGACAAAGTAATTCCTTTCTTTTAATATTGACAAAATGTTTGTTTTTTTCTATATTGCCTAATCTTTTAAAATAAAATAAATATTATTCAAGAAAAGATCAATTTAATCAAGAAAGCATCAGTACCTAAACTTTGCAATGAATAGTAAACAAGATACATTTATTGATCGAGACTATATTCTGTTTCTTTCTTGGCTTTCATATACCTTTGGGCCACAACAGAGGGATAAGTTCTCATATGCATTTTAGTCGGGGAAGGTAATCAATACGAAAAAGTGTTGATTTATGTCATTCATTGTAAAAGCATTAGATGTTATTTACTTTTTACTTCTGTAGCTGTGAACTGGAAAGCAGTCATAAAATCAGACAGACTTTCTTATTTTTGGGTATCAAACAAAAATGGCTTATATTTATATTGGCATTTACTTCAAAAGAGAAATTTGGAAAAAAAAAAAAAAAACTGTTTTTTCTAACATTAGCAACTACAGCAAACAAGACAGCAATATATATTTGTAAAGAGCTTAAGGCCACATCATGTTGATCACCAAAGTTAAGCAACCTCAAACCTGCAAGGACCTAGATAGGTGACCACTTGGTAATACCGGGTAATGTAATGTAACGGATAATAGATCAGAATTGTTAATTGCAAAACCAAGTTCTAATTTAAATTGGCTTTGTCATATTCACTCATGCGCAAATACCCTTGGGAAAGGTATGAATGCACCTCTTCTCCCCCGGGTATTGGTTAATTAGTAAGACTTGTATTGTTAAGACAATTATTATCTCCAAAAAAATAAAAATAAAAAATGAAATTGCATACAAAGATTTATATTTTGATATTAAATAACCCACAGAGATTGATATGCTGCTAAACAAAATCAATCAAACAAAAAATAAAACTTTAAACACACATACAAAGATAAATAAATGTATATTTGAATGTGTGCATATCAATATATATATTTCTGTTAAAATATTTATTCACTGCTATATAAGAGGACCAATATTACATAATTGTCTAGTAGCCTTTGCTTTGCATTTAATGAAATTTTCCTGTTTCTTAATAGTTTGTTTAACTTCTGTAAGGCATCTTTCATTATTCCAATGCACCTTCAGATTTTGGTGTTACATTTACTGTTTTCTGTTAAAACACTTACTAGATATTTAAATTTAATTGCTTGATTTTGGCCTCTCCAATTTGTAATCAACATAGTTAAGAAACATCAAGTCTGGTCAGTTTGGATTTGCAGGTGGTGTAATGAATACTGGTTTGGAATTTGTAATCGAAGGGATGAGTTCTCATTCCAGTTGGGTTAATTATATTTACTTACATGCAAATACTCTTGGGAAAGGTATAAATCCACAGCTTTGTCTCTTTTGACTTCAAACACCTATGGGTTAATTAGTGATGCTTATATCACTAAACCATTATTATCTCCAATAATAAAATCAAATCAGACAAAATATTTAGATTTCATCAGTAAACAACCCATAGAGGTTGACATGCTGCTAAACAAAAACAACCAAACAACTAATATTTGTAAAGATTGGTCTTGTCCTGGCATCTCGACATCAGTCACTTTCCAACCACTATGGCATAGTTTCCTTCTGTCATTTCTAAAAATATTTTCATGGCAGTTGATCTAATGAGATTTCCTTAATATCTTGACTGCATGAATTTAAGCGTACAACTGGATTAGCAACTAGGTCTCATAATCTTACTGTTCAGTTTTCTAGATATGACCATAAGTTCTACTCTAACAGTTTTATGATTGTGTAGCACCAGTCCACAATGTTCAAAGAAGTATGATCCTCACTAAAACCTACATGCTTCTCTCCAGGAAAGCAACTCATTATGCCTTCTTGACCTCATGTTTTCTACTGAAATGAAGTAGCATGATTATATTGAATAAAGTGTTAGGTCTGCTGCTGTTGGTTCAGTGTGTCATGCCAGACAATTTTCCTGCTGGAATCTAATTTGCACATTTATAAATCTATCATTCATTTGTGCCTTAAATATTACCTGGTCTAGTGCTCTGGCTATATATCTCAAGATTCTTGACAAAATCCAAAGAAGGGTCTGTAATGTTATTGATCCTGACCTGGCATCTCAGTTTCAGTCATTTTCCTACCACCATGATATGGCTTCCGTCTGTCTTTTTAATAAATATTTCATGGCAGTTGTTCTAACAAGCTCTTCTCCTTGACTGCATAAATTTAAGTGTACTATGAAATAAATTTAGTATAGGAATATAGAATATAATATAGTATAGGTACATAGAAATTAGACATAGAATAAGTTGTGTCAAAGATAGTTCCGATCAACTGGGAAGATTGATAATAGCCTCAAGAAACCTACGTTCTTTAAAAATTATTTTACAAGAAAGAGTTTATAAATTTTAAGTGAAAGCAGAACTGACTGTTTGGTCAATGAATACCAAAGGTTTTCTTGTAGGGAAATGGCTAACATTCCCATTACCACAAATATTGCAGGAAAATTGTTATCTGAAGAAAAATATGATACCATTTTGATATTCCCTTATTCGTAAGGAAGAAAACCCCCATCAATACCGGAATGAGTGATAACAGCTACTGGACTTGAGAAACTTATTTTTCTGAAAATTTGTTCTAAGAGAAAGATTTTATAAATTTCAAATAAAAGCACAGTAATGAATGCTATTTGTTTCCTTATTGGAAATGGCTAATATTACCATTACTAGATTGGCAGCTAGATATCATTATTTTACTGTTGAAATAGCTATATATAACTGTTTATTTAGTTAAAGTTTTATTCTAATGATTTCTTTTTTTGCACTTCTTCCCTGTGGAACTCTCTTCCAGTTTCCGGCTTCCCTACTACCTACAATCTTCAAAAATTTAGATGCAACATCAATCATAATCTTATTTCTTCCTGGACCTTTCCCTTTTATTGTCCTTTCTTCTCACTAAAGTATTCTCCTTCTCTTTCACTCCCAGCAATCCAGTGTATTTTAGTGACATTGCCACCTTGCTTGGGGTGAAATGATTTAAAAAAAAAAAAAAAAATTTTGTTTGTCATATTTTCTGCAAATTTCTAGAGCAATTGTGAATCTTTAACCCAGCTATTTCTGTGAAAAATACATTTTGAACACTCCTTTTGAGATTAGAAAATATATTAGAGAAGACTTACAAAATTATAAATAGAAAATATTTAAGTATTTTTAATAAAAGCATATTTTAAACATTGGCAATGTTTTAAAATTTAACACAAATTTATAAGGGTAATGAATTAATGTCATTATTTTTAAGATAACATTTAAATAAAGATCAAATATAAGACCTGTCTATATCTCTGAGACAAGGTATTATGATTACTTACAATATTTACATTATTCAGACTGTTATCTTCATTGCCATATTTATAACATTTTGGCCGTTGTACGCTTTGGTCTTTTTCAGGGGATTGGAATTTTGAACTGAACCCTTTATTTTTTCCACTGGGTAGATTGTTCTAGTTCCATGTGCCATGCCTCTTCCAAATGTCTGTTATTTCCTTTTAACTCAACTCTCCAAATTTTGGTTCACCACTGCTGTAGCCTGGTATTGAACTCACAACTCTTTGGGTCTAGTCACTGGATCTAATCAATACCTTTATCCACTGGACCATGTGTCCTCAAGGCCTAGTGGATAAGTTGTGATTTCAGTACCAAGCTACAGCAGTGGTGAACCAAAAACTTGGAGAGTTGAGTTAAAGGGAAATAACTGAGACACCCAAAAGAGGCATGGCTTGTGGAACTAGAACAATCTACCTTGGTGGATGATATAAAGGGTTTGGTTTGAAATTCCAAGAAGGCTGGAGCATACAACTGCTTGAAATGTTGTGAATATGGCTCTGAAGATGAGGATAACAGTTCGAATAATGTAAATAAATTAAGTAAAATATAAGACATAGGAAACAGAGATGTGCTTTTGCAGAAGGGTACTAAGAATACCATTGACAGAGCATGTGAGCAATGAAGTTTTAATAAAAATAGAAAAAAAAAGGAACACTTGTAAAAGAGCAATATGACTAACAGGGTTGTGCCATTGGAAATGGAAAGTCTGTAGAATTGGAAAAACAAATATTTCAAAGAGCTACAAAGGGATGGGAAATTGTGGAGAGTGATATACTTAGAATTAGAGCAATAAGTAAATTAACTAATAGGCTTGTGTAAATGCTTGGGTAGGATAGTAAAAATAACTGCTAAGGATGGAAGTTGTGGAGAGTAATGATCGCTCACCTCCTCATGGAACAGGGCACATAAAAGATAGATTTAATTAGAAATTATTAATTTGAGAAAAAATAAATTCAAAACATCTAAATATAATTTTTTTTTAAATTACTTGTAAACTTTCTTTCAGATTATTAAAAATTATGTGAGAAAAAGCTTTAATGATTACAGAATATATTTAATTCAGATCATGTATGTTTTTTTGTTAATCAATTCACCCCAAGCAAGGAGATAATGCCATTAAGATGCAAGGTGTTACTTGGCATGAAAGAGAATGAAAAAAACTTAAGAACTGGAAACTCAATCCTAAACAGCAAAGACTAGGGAAGAGTGTGAACCAGACTATAGGCAAATCTATCTACTCATATTGAGGAGGAAAAAATAATTAGTAAATAAAATTTGGGGGTTCAGGCAGGGACATTAGATGTAAAGAATTGAAGATGATCTCAGAAGGAACTGGAAACCCAATCCAAAACAGGAAGCAAGGAATAAACCTCTACTCTTATTCAAAAGACCAGGGAGGAATGTTAGCCAGATTATAAGCAAATTCATCTATTCCTATGTATGCCATGTAAATTTACAAGTAATATATTCTTTCTATTAGATTGAATCATAATTTCTGTTTTTGTGTATCAACTTCATTCTTAAAAAAAAAAAACAATTAAATCTTGCTTTATGATATATTCACTTTGATACTATTTTTTGCAGAATTCCACAGGTTTTGATGTGAAAAAGTCTTCAATATGGTTTCTGTTACAGTGCAATACTCCAAAAAAAGATAATAATTGGTTAGTGACAAATTAGGTAAATATGACAGGAAGAACAGACCAAACAAGTTCCAAAATTATTTCCTGTATAATTCTTGTATTGGCCTTGCATTGGAGAATATTTTTGGGGAGTTAACAGACACAAGGTGCTTTTAAACCAATGTTTTATGACCAGGTTGCAGCTACTGGATGTATAAATGTGTATTAAGAATTCTAAATGAATAATACCCCAATAATACAACTACATACACAACAGGCTTGTATATCACAGTGCAGAACTACATTTTTCCTTTAATCCACAGTATATGCTATTGCTGACATAAAAAAAATGAAGTGATATTACTTCTGAGTAAAATTCCACAGGTTTTGATGTGAAAAAGTTTTCAACTAATGTTGCAGAATGCAAAGGCCAGGGCCAGAATGATCAGTGATTGGCTGAAGTGCCTTATGGGCATGGCATTCTGACAGTGATGGATCGCCTGCCTTTGTCTGGTTTTTGGATATAAGTTCAAGATGGCAACGAATTCAACAGAAGAATACAAGAATTCTGAAACGTTGATATGCCTCCCACATCCAGGTTGAGACAGCAGCTAAGACCACCCATGGAGCCAATGTGTCACATGTCACATGTGTTCCTGTGAAATCATTCTTCTCATTGTCTTTTAAAATCCAAGCAGCCACCACTCTCTTCTAATAAAATAAATAACAAAAGAAATGGTCCCTTTCATTGATACCATTTTATGCAGTAGCATGGGGACCCAGAGACAGCACAGAACATAATACAAACTCTTGAATCTGATTTTAATTAGAGAAATTTTTATCTAGCAAAAGTGATTAAAAAAAAGTATAATCATTTAGTGGGAGGTCAGGTGAATGTGGTGGGTGGAGTAAAACATACTAACAGTGATACAAAGTTTTTTACCTGCATTATTCTTGCTGCATGTGACATTGCATTGTTATGGAAGGGAACACCATTTTCCCTTTAATACACTGTGTATGCAGCCATTGCCATGCAAAACTTATGTTATCTTAGTTTACTTCAGACTTAGTTTAAATTTCCACGTATGATTAGAAACTTAATGACAAAGTTGAAAATAACCACTGCAACAGATTTCATCTTCCAAAAGAACTATAGTAATTTTCTTATTGATGAAATTAAAAATGTTTAGGACATGAAGATATTTTTTAATCATTACACCTCAAGAAAGGTAAGAATGAAAAAATTTAAGGTATCTTAGCTTACTCCAGATTTAGTTTATGATTAGGAGTTAGGGTGATACATTCATCATTGCAATTGCTTCTGAAAACTGGAAATTTCTTATGATTCAATATAATTTCTCATATTGGTACAACTAACCTAAGCATAAAATTCTTTTCATCTTACTGGACATTTTTCTGACATTGGATGCACTGGTAGCCATGTATCTAACCAAGTAGAAGTCTAGTACGCCAATAACTGTCAGATTCATCTTCCTAACCAATGAATTTACTGAACTATCAGTTGTTGAAGTTCTAAAGTCATATATATATATATATATATATATATATATAACCAGGTTTATTTTTATCATGGAGTGAACAAATAATAACTGATAGATTGGAATAAAAACAATAGATAGCATATATCTGGAATCCATCACAAAAATGCAGAATGCAAAATTGATGCCTAAAAAAACAGTTCAAATACCTCAGAGATAAAGAAATTGAATATAGAATAGGCTTTGCTAGGCATACAACATTGCGAGATGCTACAAAACCAAAACATTAACCTAATAACTCAATTCATATTTTTCAATAGTCTCATCATACCTAGACTCTCATATGGATGTCATGTATGACATTCAATCTGTTCAGAAATGTCCAGACTATCAGCTTTATGCAACTGTTTTTTCAGATCAATGATTAAACCAATTTAGTATCCAGAATCCAAAATGTGAAATTGATGAATAAGAAACACTTCATATATCTCAAAGTTTGGTTGTGTTATAATCAATTTAGTATCAAAGATAAGGAAATTGAACTAAGCTAGGGGTAGTTTTGTCCACTAATGCAAGATGTTACAAAACCAAAACATTAACATATGGACTCAATACATATTCTTGAATGGCATTGTATATATTTCATTGTACAATTATAAAACTTACTATAAAGTTAGGGAAAGTTTTTTTTTTTAATTTTTTTTATTTTCCTCAGAAATCATTCTTTCTCTGGGTTGTGTGTCTTAAAATGGGTGAATACAGTAGATTTTTTAACCAGGAAATTCATACTTCAACCATTGAACTAAACACATAGTAGTTAATACATTTAGAGGTACAACATTGCAAAATGCTACAATACCAAAACATTAACCTAATAACTCAATTCATATTCCTCAATGATATCATCAGATCTAGACTCATATGGATGTCATGCATTGCATCCAACTTATTCAGAAATGTCTAAAGTATCATCTCTATACAACCGATTCAAATTGTGTTCTTAAATAGCCTCATCAGATATAGACTCATATGGATGTCATGCATTGCATCCAACTTATTCAGAAATGTCTAAACTATCATCTCTATATAAACAATTCAAATTGTGTTCTTAAATAGCCTCATCAGATCTAGACTCATATGGATGTCATGTATGGCATCCAACTCATTCAGAAATGTCTAAACTATCATCTCTATATAAACAATTCAAGTTGTGTTCTTAAATAGCCTCATCAGATCTAGACTCTCATATGGATGTCATGCATGGCATCCAACTCATTCAGAAATGTCTAAACTATCATCTCTATATAAACAATTCAAATTGTGTTCTTAAATAGCCTCATCAGATCTAGATTCTCATATGGATGTCATGTATGGCATCCAACTCATTCAGAAATGTCTAAACTATCATCTCTATATAACCAATTCAAATTGTGTTCTTAAATAGCCTCATCAGATCTAGACTCTCATATGGATGTCATGAATGGCATCCAACTCATTCTGAAATGTCTAAACTATCATCTCTATACAACCAATTCAAATTGTGTTCTTAAATAGCCTCATCAGATCTAAACTCTCATATGGATGTCATGTATGGCATCCAACTCATTCAGAAATGTCTAAACTATCATCTCTATACAACCAATTCAAATTGTGTTCTTAAATAGCCTCATCAGATCTAGACTCTCATATGTATGTCATGTATAGCATTCAACTCATTCAGAAATGTCTAAACTATCATTTCTATACAACCAATTCAAATTGTGTTCTTAAATAGCCTCATCAGATGTAGGCTCTCATATGGATGTCATGCCTGGTCTGATCTGTTCAGAAACATCTAAACTATTAGCTTTATGCAACTATTTTCTCAGATCAATGATTAAAAATGGCTTTAATTGAATGAATCGTTAAGAGGTTATCCTTCATCATATCTTATAGACCAGTGCTACAGAATCACAAAGAACTTGGTAAAGTCAACACCTTCATTATATCAATATTTTCTTTTAAAGTTAAATGTGCTACCCATTGAGTTGTTGCTACTGTTGGAATTTTTCAAGTGATATGTTTTTTGCTAAAGAGTAACCACTTTATTCAAAGAATTTCAACAGCAGTAACAAATAAAATGGATATCAAATGTAACTTGAAGAGAAAATAATGATATAATTTAAAGTGTTGATTTTCCACACTTAAGGTTAGTAAGGACACGGCATTAATACTGGAAAGAGCAATAACAATAGAGTTGAGAAACCCATTTTCTTGAAAACCTGTTTTAAGAGAAAGATCTGAACTAATTATAATTTTAACTGTTCAGTTAATAAATGCCAAAGGTTTCATAATCAGAGAATGTTTAATTTCATCATTAACATTTTAGTTGAATTTTTATTTGAAATCAGGATTATTTTATTCAGGAGATTTCAGCAAGCATCAGTATTGGTACTTCTAGCATTATTGCTGTTGTATCATCTGAGTAAAATATAATGCAGCCATTTTTACATTTAAGAGTAAGATATTTTCATTTATAACTCTATGTTTTAAGGAGGCTCAAATGATTTATACATACATACATACATACACACACATATATATATGTGTGTATGTGTATGTGTATGTGTAGGAGCACGGTGGTGTGATGGATAGTGGCTTGGATTGAGGAATCTGAGAGCCGAGTTCAAATTCCAGTCAAATCCATTACATTCACTTACATGCTAATACCCTTGGGAAAGGTGGGAATCCTCCTCTTCTCCCTCCAGCTATGGGTAAATAGCAGGACAGACTGGGTTCTATAGCCTTGGATGGCAACTGGTCTAGGAGAAGGACAACTCTGAATTCAAAACCTGTGCAGGTTTGTTTGGGGACCATGTGGCACATAGTGCACCAGGTCTCTGTATTTCGCCCTTCAAAAAGAGTGACTGGTCCTGCATGAAACCTTCACCTCTATAATCAAATCTCATGTGCTGTTGTTGGGCTGTCGGTTTCCTAGGAACTGATCTGCTTGACCCTCATATGTCGAATATCGACGAGAGAGTCGAGTAGATATATATATATATATATATATATATATAAGTGAACATTGAAGTCAACACCCAGCAGCAACAGTCTGTTTCATGCTTATATACAGTCATCATGCTATATAAATTGTGTTTTTACTTGACTATATATACATGTCAATGATGCATTGTGGGTAATCTACTGTACTGTTTTAACTGTTATTTTGGTGGTGGTAATGGTTGTTTCAAATTTTTCTAGGGGCTATTGGGTGGAAATAAGTTTGGATCTGACTGCAGTTTGGGGGCTATTTATAGTCTTATTTGTTAGCTTTTTTTTATTAACTTTTTATTCATCATTAATTATTTTATTGTTAGCTTTTATTAATATGTTTACTTGGGTTTATGTGTGCATTCAAGGTTTGATTATTATTTACTGAATTTACTTATTTATTGGTTTGGATTCATTTATTTTACTTATCTCTTTATTTTATTTTATTTATTTACTTTTGTTTATTTGTTTTTAGTTTTCAAATTTTAAGTAACCCAGTAAAAATATGTTTTCATGTCTGCACTTTGAGATGAGGCCTGATCATTTACTTAGCAGTTTGTGTTGATCTGGGAAGGTAATTATAGCTATTTTCTCCTCCAGAGTTTACAGCTTTTGGATGTATTGTTGTAGGCTGATGCTGTTTTTTTTTATTTTCCCTAGTATTTTTGGTGTGATTTGGTTTTGGTTTTTAATCTCCCAGATATGTGCATTGTTCTTTATATATATATATATATATATATATATATATATATATATATATATATATATATAATGTTGTATATATTAAAAGTATTTTAATATATCCAGTACTGCATGAAAATTTTGAAAAAAAAATTCAATAAACTCTTATTTAGAAATTAAATTTACTTGCATAAGTGCTGAAGAGAAGGTTTTAAAACTAAGATGCATTTTCCACTCTTCTGGACATTGTTGATCATGGCTCTCCACCATTTTCTGTCCTTTGTAGCTCTTAATACATTTTGACTTTTGTTATTTCTCCTAAACCTTGTTTGCCATCCATTTACTCAAACTTGTTAGGTAGCTTATGCATTTTTTCTTCTGTCCCTCTTGCCTTCAATCAGTCCTGTGAGTATCAAATTTTCCAAGTCATCTTTCCTTATTATGTGTCCAAGAAATTTCAATTATCTCTTCCTAGTGTTAAGGATAAGTACCCTTTTTGTTCCCATTTTCTCTAAACTTTGTCATTGCTCACATGTTCAGTCTATGGTATTCTCAGTATCATTCTGTAGAACCACATTTCTGTTGTTTCAAGTAACTTCATCATCTGTGAGAAGACTGTCCAGCATTTACTGCCATATACAAGGACTCATATTATGTAATAGTTCATTAATTTTTCTTTGTTTCTAACAAAATTTTTCTGTTTCTTAATACTTTGCTTAGTTTTTGGAAGGCATATCACTGGATTTATTTAACAGCAAATCAATACAAAGAAAACAAGAAGTCCTATCTGGATTTTTTATTAGTCAGAAAAAAACTTAATAGCATAAGATATACAGATAACACTGTATTAATGCCAGACACAGAAGGAAAACTACAGGAACCAGAAGTTTTAAGGAAAACGAAAACAAAAAGAACATTTATACATAGAATCAGAAAGTTAAACATTTCTAGGATATATAATAAGGATAGTAGGCTTGGAAAATTTGACACTCAGAAGATTTTATGAAAGAAAGAGGGAAACAGCTAGTAATCAGCTTGTTTAAATGGATAGCACAGTGTTTTTTTTCCTCTGTGCTTCATTTTTGGAAGGAAAATTTGCTTATACTTCATCAAATTTTATATGACAAAAAGTACTTTTAAAAATAAAAAAAAAAAACGGAGAGAGGGTTAAAGGGAGATAACCAGGGATTTGAATTCAGAACATTATCATTGATGACTCTCTCCTCCAATTTGTGGACTCTAGCTACAATATTCTTAATACTTGTTATAATGCAAAAATATTACAGTGAAAAAAATCGGTCAATAATTATTTATAACTATTTATACTGGTACTCATGCATGCAATTATAAGTAATTCATAATAATATTTTAAATTTTGAAATCATATTTATTTTTGGCATATGGATCTTTTTAAAGCTTTTTTAAATATTTGATTGTTTTTCAATCATTCCACCTCATCTGCTATCCTTTTCTGCTGCACCTATGAGGTACACCACACTGTTTGGGAACCACTGGGATAGCAGGACAAGGAGAGGGAAGGATAGTAAAAAAAAAATAATTTGCTCAAAACTATAAAGGATAGGAAGGTGTGAAGCGCCATGTTTGCCCACATATTAGTGTTGTCTACTATAGTCATGACAAATAAACATAACAAACAACACATTACAGCATCCACATAGTCCTAGGTATGATGATAAACTACAATTGGCAGCAAGACATTTGATCGAGAAATTGAAGGTTTTAAGGAACCACTTTTTAATTGCTGCTGATCTCAGATCCACCTTGATCAGGTGTGGTAGCATCTGTTAGGGTCTCAACTATGGGTAAATAGTGAACCTCCAAACAAAAGCAAAACACCATGAAAGTATAAAAATACATTTTTATAATAAAATGACCAGAAGTACCTATTTAGAGGAGAATAACCCAGGGGTTTTCAAACTGTGGTCCGTGGACCACAGGGGGTCCGCAAGGAGAAGATAGGGGGTCTGTGGACAGCAAAGACTTTTTTTATGGGTGAGGTGCAACTTATAAGTGCTTATAAGTAACTTATAGGCCGATCATGAAATAAATTGATTCAATAAACTATTTCATAGATTTGATATACTAATATAATTTGTATCTTAAATTGATAAAGATAATGGATTCTATTCATGCAGAGGAGGAACCAAAGAATTTGAATTTTGGTTCACGAGTCAAAAAGTTTGAAAACCCCTGGAATAACCAACAATATATTTTATCGCAAAATGGCCAACAATGCATTTTATTTGTAAATGAAAGCATGCAATTGCATTCAAAATATTTAGATTTCAGCATTAAATAACCCATAAAGGTGGATATGCCACTAAACAAAATCAACCAAACCAAAAAATTCTTTCATGACATTAATCCATATAATATCTTACAATTTCTTAATGAAATCAAACTGTATTCCAAAATATAATTTCAACAAACTACTAAACACACATATCACTGCCTCTTGTAATTTTGTCCACACAAACATGTATATGCACAAAAGCTGAGTATCATCTACCATGTACTCAATTGTGAAAGCAGAATAACATATATCACAAGAAAATTAAATTTTGGCATTAAATGACCCATAAGGAGTTGATATATTATTAAACAAAACAAACAGCATCCATAATTTTGCCTGTTTTACAAAGAACATCAGTGATTTAAGTTTTCTCCTGAATTTTAAAAAGGTCTGTAGTATTTGTTTATGCTGTTCATATTTTCATTTCTTTTTACTGTACTTGAATTAAATAATACATTAAAAACAAATGGGAAACTTTTCTTTACCAACATATTTTGCCCTACAATGGCCTTTATAAAGGCAAATATATGGGTTTATCTTGTAACAAGTATTTATAAACAGAAGTAAAAAAAAAAAAAAATACCATAAGATTTTCAAAATTTTTAAATTTAAAAACACTCAAAAATATTCTTAAAGCTAACCGTGAAAGTCAAGATAAACTATGGCGGATGCTAATTGATGTAATTTAATGCCTAATAAAGAAAAGTGAGTAAATGTTGTTTCTGAATTTTTACACATGTAAATATATGTCTAACACTTTCCACTAATAACCTTAGCTGTGAACCTGGGGCCTTGTAAGAAATTTTTCCAATCAGGCCCCACAGTGCCTGGGTCCCCACCCTGCTTAAATGCTATATATTTGGAGTGGGGCGTAAATTACAGCTCCTAATTACAAGATCATTAACTAATGAGTCAACTGAAGAAAACTGGAATTATACCAAAAGCATATTGGCAATGCTGATAATGTTTCTCTCTATTTTTTTTATACATTCAGAGGAACTTTTTTTTTTGAAAATGGTTTCAAAATTCAAAGGAAAAAGATAAATATAAATTTCAGAAAAAACTCAAAAGGAACAGAAAAAAATGAGAATATCCACAAACAATAAATAAATTTCCATTACACTCAATTCTTCTTCTATGTGCTATGTCCCTTCAAGTTGTGAATAATCATGGCTCTCCACAACTTCCTATCTTTTGAAGTAATGTTTGTCACTTTACTTTCCCTCCTACTTCCAATTCTATCAATTTAAACAAACTTGTTAGATAGTTTATTTGCTGTTTTCCCCCCTGTCCTTCTTGCTTTCATTATGTGTCCTGTGTGTATTGAATTTTCCAACCTTTCTTTTCTTATGTGACTGAGAAATTTCAATTGTCTCTTTCTGATTCTAAGTGCAAAATACTTTTTGTTTCCTTTTTTTCATACGAAAGAGAGGAGGGTTATGTGACTAACTCATCAGAACCCAAATAAGAACAAATCCAAAAATTATTTTCTTGAAAAAATTATTATTATATCTTCCTTTTTTTACTATAGCTCTTCAGAACATAAGCAATCATCACTTGCCAGTAATTCCTTTCCTTAATTATATACGAACTGCCATAACATCTTGGCAAAGATAGTGGAGTTGTTGCCTGTTCCATTGCTTTGAATTAAAAGTTGTCCTTCTCTTAGACTGGCTAGAGAGATCTTAGATTCCTGTTTATCTTGCTATTTAACCCAGAGCTAATTGAAGAAGATATGGATTCATTCCTTTCCCAAGGACATTTGTGTGAAAGTGAACATAGCATGTTTCACCCCTAGCAAGGCAATAAAGTCACTAACAAACAAGGGGGTGACTAAGTGAAAAATGAAAAAACAAAAAATTAAGGAGGTTGAATAATAAAATAAGACTAGTCGAGAATACAGTAGATAACGATTGACATTGCATTTAAATATTTGAAGATCAAAGTTGACTGGGAAGCAAAAAGCTGGAAGAGAGTTCCACAAGCAAGAAGTGTGATAAAAGAAACTGTTAGCATATAACTTACAGTTATATCTATTTCAGCTGTAAATTGATGAGACCTTGCTGCCAATCTAGTACTGCATTTAAATTCACAAAGTTTAGGTACCATAGCAGAAAGTTCATCAAAACAATTACCAGGAAAGGCACAACGAGGCTACATTATAGCAATGGTAAAGTGTCTGAAGCCAAGATGCCAGGTCATGACCATTACATTGCAGATTATTCTTTGCATTTTATTAAAAATCTCTAAATATATAGCAAAAGCACCAAACCAGATGTAGAAGCAATATTCAAAGCAAGGACAAATGTAAGATAGATTCAGACAAGAAAATTTGTCTAATACAACACAGTGAGCCAAATTTCCTAGTTTCAGACCTAGCAATTGATTCAATATGATCTATCCATTTCATGTCAGCAGAAAACATTAGTTGAAGAAGATGCAATGAGTAACTCTCCTGGCTCACAAATTTCATTTTCCATGCTGATAACCATTATGTTAACATAACCTTATTTATACCCACCACATATCTTTTAAGATCAAAATTTAATTACCGTAATCCTTTGTGTGTAGATTTCTAGGGAGTATGACACATTTTAAAAACAAAGAAGTTTATTTTCATGTTTTAGAGCAAAGAATATGACGAAAACTTGTTAAAAAAAGAAGAGAAAAATTTTTTTTTAAATCCCAGGAAACAGGACATTTTGCTGACATCTGAGATTTGTAAGCATTATGCAAACTGATAACTCTAGTATTATAAGACAACTAAATCACAAATATACATTGAGAGAATAAAGCAAAATAAAACTGAATAAATATTAACTTGTTTGTTTTTTATTTTGAAATTATGCATCATTTTTTTGTTTAATTGTAAATTAAATAATATTTCTATCTTTAACTTATACAGGTGTCTTGACTCATTGAAATCTGGAAAAAGTATGGAACTGTAAAGAAATATTATAAAAGATTTATTAGGTTGGTGCAAAAATAATGACGTAATAATGTCATTTTTTGACGTATTTTTTAACGTCAAAAAACGACATTATTACGTCATTATTTTTGCACCGACCTAATATTTCCCTTCATTGCAATACGGAATTAGATAGAAAATGAATCAGCAATATTATTGCTCCTGATCTGGCAGTTCGGCTTCAGTCACTTTCCTACCACCGTAAAGTTACCTGTTTCTTTTCTTTCATGATAATTGTCCAAGTAAGCTCTTTCCTGTAGGGAGGCACGGTTGAGTAAGGGATAGCAGCTTGGATTTAGCAACCAGAGAGCTGAGTTCAAATTCCAGTCAAATCCATTACATTCACTTATGTGTTAATACCCTTGTGAAAGAGATAAATCCTCTTCTTCTTCTTCCCCAGCTATGGGTAAATAGCAAGGCAGACCGGGTTCTATAGCTTTGGATAGCAACTGGTCTACCACAGAAAGAAATGGCAACCTACTGTGGGAAAAAAATCTGCCTTGTAGGTCATGTATCAAGAGATACATGATCATCTAAGTATGTATCACACATGACACATAATTGACTGACTGAGCTTTTCATTGTTGTGCCTAGATTTTTTGAATTTAAGCACAGTACTAGACTGGTGAAGTCTCACTAATTTACAGTAGAGGTGGCTAGATGTAACAGTAAGTTCTATGCTAACAGTTTCTTTTCTTGCACTTCTCACTAGTGGAACTCACTTCCAGCTCTATGTTTTCCAGCCAACTTTTATCTATAAAAATTTAAATGTAATGTCAATCCCTATCTACTGTCCTCCTGATTACTCTTTTATTGTTCTTGCTCCTTAGTAATGTTTCTGTTCCTAATTCTTTTACACCCTGTATCCCCTTGTGTATTAGTAGCTTTACTAATACTGATTAAAAAATAATTACTCTCCAGTAAACAATTTAAGTACTGTGAAAAATGGTAATGAA
Organism: Acanthosepion lycidas; assembly: GCA_963932145.1. Taxonomy (NCBI): domain Eukaryota; kingdom Metazoa; phylum Mollusca; class Cephalopoda; order Sepiida; family Sepiidae; genus Acanthosepion; species Acanthosepion lycidas. The sequence continues at coordinate 33,486,650 of OZ010575.1, forward strand.
TTTTAAAGATGCAGCAGACATTTAGACACAATTCTGGATGAAAAAAAGAACCTGCTTCTGATATACAAAGGATTACAGTACATAGAAGTTTTATATTTGCTTTCTACAGATTTGTAACATTCATTAATATTTAACAAATTTTCTTTGAAAATAATATGTTTGCAATATAAAGCTAAGTAAAAAAAAATATATATATTGCCCACTGCAAAAAATAAATAGATGAAAAAAAAAAAAAAATTCATGAAACTGTAAGCTAATGCTTACAGAAATAGCAACATTGATTTTTGTGGGTATCAGGGTGGGAGGTTGAAAATGAATTAAGAAATCAAAATAGGCATAATTACTTTAATTTGAATGTACATATATATATATATATATATATATATATATATATGTGTGTGTGTGTGTGAAATGTAAATACAGAATCAATACATTTTGCACCTATAATCAGACTATTGGAGTTAAATCTTGTACTTAGTCATCTAGGTTAAGCGAGTAAATGTTCAGAATAGCTGAAGATGCTTAAATTATATGTGTAGCATCACCATCATTTCTGTTCTGTGTCCCTACAGGAAGAAATGATCGCGACTCTCTACAACTTCCTATACTTTGTAGCTCAAAGCAACGTCTGACTTTTTACTGACCCTCCTGGTCCTCAATCTGGTATCCAAACTAATCACATAAGTCACTTGTTGGTTCCCTCTGTATCTCAATATTTCCTTTGGGTTTTATATATTCCGAATTGTCTTTCCTCATTATGTGTCTTCTGAAATTTCAACCATCTCTTTCTGATTTTAAATATGAATGTCTTTCTAGTTCTGACTTTCTTTAGAACTTGCTCAATGCATATTTTCTATCCAGATTATTTTTAGCATCCATTTGTAAAACCCCATCTCTGGTAGCAGCTCTCAAGAAGATACTTCCCTGCTCAATACAATTTTAACCTGTTCAAGTCCACGGTCAACCACTATCTTCCCTGTATACCCCCATAAACTGTACCTTTTACCCTGTAACGCTCTACCTCGAGTGGCTCTTAGGCTTTGTATAGAGTAAATATTATTTTAAAATAAAAAAAAATCTCTCTGCTTTATCTCTTAGGAAACTATCCAGCACTCACTGCCATGTGAGAGAATAGGTATGACATAGTTTGGTACTTTATTCTTCATTTCTAATGAAATATTCCTTTGATTAGTTTCTGAAAGGCTTCTTTGGCTATTCTGATATACCTTTGAATCTCTGTGCCATATTTTTTATTGTCTGCTACTAAAACATTTCAAAATGATTTAAGGTAACTTGAATGTTCTTTCTCTCAGTTACATTAATGACTATAAAAACTCATGAAATCACACTGGATGGAATACAAAACCATTAATCACTAACTTATTATTCTAATGACACAGACCAATTCTCTAATTGTTTACTTTTCTTGTATGATAATTTATAATTCATGAGAATTTCAAAATATTTCTTTTGAGAGCATCCGATCTTTTCTAGCAATCTTCCCACCCTTGACAAAATCTGAAATTGTTTTCTTAGACATTTTCCATATCAACAATTATAGAGTTTGATATTGTTATGGTCCAGGTTAGGACGAAGGAAGAACAACACAAACACAAGAGTAGAAATAACAAAGGTATATTACACGAAATAATAATACAAGATGTGGAAGGTCTTAGTATGACTGTTAGTCTGGTTTGGAGTGAACTACTATCAGCTCGACTCGATTCGACCCTTTCTCTTGAGAGTCATAGTATACATAGTGTTAGGAAGAGTTCATTCTGTAGTTATAGGTAACGACCCATGACATATATATTTTCCTTTTTTTTTTTTTTTTTAAAATAGTCTATTTTTCTTTTTTGTTTTTAGACAGAAAACTATCATTAGACACAAAGAAAAGTGTATTGAACTTTTATGTAATACCAGTCCTCCTCTATTCCATTGAATGCTGGACAATCTCCTCACAGACGAAGAAGAGACTTGAAGCAACAGAAGGATGCTGAGAATTCCACTGAGTGAACATGTGAGCAACAACAAAGTTCTAGAGAAATTGTCAACAAAAAGGAGACATACTTAACATCAGGAAGAAGCAGAAAGAAATTTCTGTGGCACATAATGAGGAAAGAGGGTTTGGAAATTTTGATATTCACAGGACCTATTGAAGGTAAGAGAGCCAGAGGAAAGCAATGCACAAACTCCCTTGTGAGCTTGAGTAAATGGATGGCAGAATAGGGACTGAGAGAGATGTCAAAAAAATAAGTTATTAAGAGCTACAAAGAACAGGAAATTGTGGAGAGCCATGATCACCAATATTCTGAAGAGACACATCACATATAAGAAGCTAATTATACAATATCAAATAAGTAAAATTAACAGGATGACTACTGCTTACAATATAGCTTCCTTATGTTTTGTAAATTTTTATTGATTTCATTTTATAGGATACGCAAGTCTGTATGTAAAATTTACTCTCTCTCTCTCAAATACACACAATACTAATAATATACATATGTGTATTTAGAAACTTAATGACAAAGTTGAAAATAACCACTGCAACAGATTTCATCTTCCAAAAGAACTATAGTAATTTTCTTATTGATGAAATTAAAAATGTTTAGGACATGAAGATATTTTTTAATCATTACACATCAAGCAAGGTAAGAATGAAAAAATTTAAGGTATCTTAGCTTACTCCAGATTTAGTTTAAATTTCCACGTATGATTAGGAGTTAGGGTGATACATTCATCATTGCAATTGCTTCTGAAAACTGGAAATTTCTTATAACTCAATATAATTTCTCATATTGGTACAACTAACCTAAGCATAAAATTCTTTTCATCTTACTGGACATTTTTCTGACATTGGATGCAATGGTAGCCATGTATCTAACCAAGTAGAAGTCTAGTACGCCAATAACTGTCAGATCTAAATTCATCTTCCTAACCAATGAATTTACTGAACTATCAGTTGTTGAAGTTCTAAAGTCATATATATATATATATATATATATATATATATACCAGGTTTATTTTTACTGATAGATTGGAATAAAAACAATAGATGGCATATATCTGGAATCCATCACAAAAAATGCAGAAGGCAAAATTGATGACTAAAAAACAGTTCAAATACCTCAGAGTATAGATCAGTTATAACCAATTTAGCATAGGAGATAAAGAAATTGAATATAGAATAGGCTTTGCTAGGCATACAACATTGCGAGATACTACAAAACCAAAACATTAACCTAATAACTCAATTCATATTTTTCAATAGTCTCATCATACCTAGACTCTCATATGGATGTCATGTATGGCATCCAACTCATTCAGAAATGTCTAAACTATCATCTCTATACAACCAATTCAAATTGTGTTCTTAAATAGCCTCATCAGATCTAGACTCTCATATGGATGTCATGTATGGCATCCAACTCATTCAGAAATGTCTAAACTATCATCTCAATACAACCAATTCAAATTGTGTTCTTAAATAGCCTCATCAGATCTAGACTCTCATATGGATGTCATGTATGGCATCCAACTCATTCAGAAATGTCTAAACTATCATCTCTATACAACCAATTCAAATTGTGTTCTTAAATAGCCTCATCAGATCTAGATTCTCATATGGATGTCATGCAGGGCATCCAATTTGTTTAGAAATGTCTAAACTTTTAGCTTTATGCAAATGTTTTCTCAGAACAATGATTAAACCAATTTAGTATACAAAATTGTTTCTTAAATGTCATTGTATATATTTCAATATATAAGTATAAAACTTACTTTAAAGTTAGAGAAAATTTTAAAAAGTTTTTTTTTTTATTTTCATCAGAAATCATTCTTTCTCTGGGTTGTTTGTCTTAAAATCGGTGAATTCACTAGATTTCTTAACCAACAATTTAATTCTTCAAACATTGAACCAAACACATAGAAACTAACAGATTTTATGAGCACCACCCAAGTTATGAATCATTTAAGATTGAATATTCAACTCATAAGTCACAAAGAATTGGTGGAAGTGCTAGGTAACTTTTGACATATTTGGGAAGGATATTAGAATAATCCAAAACCTATACTGGGATCACACCACCTGGATACAGATAAAAAATGACTTCAGTAATTACATAAAAATAGAAGGGTTTGAAGCAAGTATGAATATTCTCACTAGATTTATTCAATTTATACATTTAGGCAATTCTAGGAGAATACTAACAGGATTTATTATTGGTGGCCACAATCTTAATAACAATATATGCAGATGACACAGTGTTGATAGCAGACACAGAATGGAAACAAGAAATTCTACAGAACGTAGTAAAGGAAAGTGAGAAGAAAGGATGAGACATCAATTGCAAGAAAACAGAATGCATCATTGTCAACCAGAGAAACAACTGAAAATCAAGTAAATACAAAAATTCAAATATCAGGAAATTATTTTAAGAGAGGATAGAATGTGCGACATTGAAATCCAAAGACACATTGGGTTAAAAAAAGATCCCTTTCACTAGAACTTTGTTGTTGCTCACATGTTCAGTTCATAGTACTCTTAGCATCTTTCTGTCCTGGGTATGATGATAAACTCCATCCATGTCCTGGGTAAGACAATAAACTGATCAGGAGGTTTTGAGAAGTGTGGAACCACCTCATAATTTCTGGCTTTCTCAGGTCCACCCTGACCCAGGGTGGTAGCACCTGTTAGGGTCCCAGCTATGGGCAAATAGTTAACACCCAAACTTGTGTAAAAATAGGTTTTAATACCAGAAATATTTTCTAATAAAAAAAAAATATTACCAGAAATAATTTTTGAAGGAAAAATTATTATCAGCAATACTTAAAAAAAATACTAGCAATAGAAACAGCTATACATTCTTTGAAAAAAATATTACCAGCTATAGTTTTCTCCAAGGAATTATATTCCCAGAAATAGATTTTTGAAGAAAAACATTACCAGCAATAGAAATTTTGTCAGCATTAAATAACCCATTGAGGTGATGATATGCCATAAAACAAAATGAACCAATCTTAGCATCTTTCTGTAGAACCATATTTCTGTTGCCTCAAGTCTCTTCCTCATCTGTGAGGTGATTGTCGAGCATTATAAAAATACAGAATATGGGATTGTAATTAAGAGAGACAGCACAAGATATTAGCTACAAAATAGAGATGTCAAAATCTAAAAAGTCTAAATGTTTTAACATATGATGAAAAGTATGGCACTAAAATCTGAAGATGTATTGGGAGAGCAAAACATGCCTGACAAAACCTAAGCAAAGTATTAAGAAACAGTAAAATTTTGTTAGAAACAAAGTAAAGTGTACTGAACTGTTACATAATATTAGTCCTCTTATATGGCAGTGAATGCTAAACAATCTGCTCACAGATGAAAAAGAGACTTGAAGCAACAGAAATGTGGTTCTACAGAAGGATGCTGAGAATATCACAGAATAAACGTATAAGCAATGCTAAAGTTTTAGAGAAAATGAAAACAAAAAGGACAGTTCTATTTAGAATCAAAAAGTTGAAATTTCTAGGGCACATAATGAAGAAAGGGGGTTTGGAGAATTTGACACACAGAGGACATATCAAAGGCAACAGGGACAGAGAAAAAGAGTGCATAAACTATCTGACAAGCTTATGTAAATGGGTGGCAGAACATGGATAAAAAAAATTAACTTAGAGGTACAAAGGACAGAAAATTGGTGAGAGCCATGATAGCCTGTGTATTGAAGAGATATGGCACATAGAAGAAACAAATACAATATAACACAAACAAAAAGCAAGAAAAAAGCAACAAAACAAATGAAAAATAAATAAAAAACATACGAAACAAAGAAGAACACAAGAAACAAAGAAAACAAAAAACACAAAAAAACAAAAACTACAAGAAAAAAAACTAATAAAAGAACCCCCCACACCCGCAAAAAAAAACAAAAACTACAATAAAAAGCAAACAAAAAAACAAAATCAAATGCAATAATTATTTCAGGTGATAAAAATATATTATTTAGTTTCTACAAATATCCAAAATTATTATATCACATAAACTTTTCTTGTTCAGACATTTAAAAAAATAAAATTGATTACTCATCCAAGAAACAGCTGATGCTATAGATGATCGTGAAGAGAAAATACAAAAAGAATAAAATCTGTGCGTAAAAACAATGCATCAAGCATAGAACTGTTCAAAGAAACAGCAAACAATGATTCTTTCTCTGCTAAAACAGAAGGGACTGATGATAATAGATGTAATATCAAGTATATAGAAGTGTATATTTTTATGTGTGTAGGCACGTAATTCCACACATACATACACACACACACACACATATTTATCTGAAATGATGCTTCCAGCTGATAATGTTGAGTAACTTTCAAGCCCACATAGAAACATGCATACACACAGAGTGAAGAAAAATTAAAATTTCTTAGTATCAAATAGAATTTATTATCACTAGCATTTTCTGAACAATATTATTTAATAAAGATGAAGAAAAAGAAAAAAATCTCTGAAAAATGGGAGATGTTTGTTTTGGTTTATTATTTTCATCATACAATGTAAAATTGTTTTTCTTAAGTCTTTTCTTTATTTTATTTACAACGAAGTATTCTTTCAAATTAAACAGAAATTTCACACCATCTAAATATCTAAGTATCTGAATACACATATCTGAAACAGGCCATAAGTGGTTTGCATAAAAAAGAATATATATATATATATATATATATATATATATATATATATATATATATATGTTAAAATCTAAAATTTCATGAAAATAATCTCTTTCATTTTAGAGCTTTAAATGATAGAAACACATACACAAAATAAACTGTTTTTATTCAGCACCTGATGATTTCATTGTGCATAAAACTCAGGATTGTGCTACCAGTACAGGGAAAAAAATGTATATTTATTATTAATAATATACATTTTAGTTCTGTTATTATATATCAAGCACTGTTTTATTAGCACCAGTACACAATCTGTGATATATATATATATATATTATATATATATATATATATATATATATATATATATATATATATATAAGTAGACAACACCAACCATTCTCCAAGAATGCTGAATCACCTGAAGATTGTTGAAGCAAAAACATGACTTCTGTGTCCACTTTTATATTTACATTCACTTTGATATTGAGAACTTTTACTCATAAATATAAAGTATATTTTTATCATATAGATAAATAAAATATAAAGTATATTTTTTATCATAATATATATATATATATATATATTATTATGTGCCTACACATATAAAAATATAAAATTTTTTATACTTGATATTACATCTATTATCATCAGTCCCTTCTGTTTTAGCAGAGAAAGAATCATTGTTTGCTGTTTCTTTGAACAGTTCTATGCTTGATGCATTGTTTTTATGCACAGATTTTATCCTTTTTGTATTTTCTCTTCACGATCATCTATAGCATCAGCTGTTTCTTGGATAAGTAATCAATTTTAGTTTTTAAATGTCTGAACAAGAAAAGTTTATGTGATATAATAATTTTGGATATTTGTAGAAACTAAATAATATATTTTTATCACCTGAAATAATTATTGCATTTGATTTTGTTTTTTTGTTTGCTTTTTATTGTAGTTTTTGTGTTTTTTGGGGGGGTTCTTTTATTTTTTTATTCTTTGTGACTTTAGTTTTTTCTTGTAGTTTTTGTTTTTTTTTGTGTTTTTTGTTTTTTTTATTTATTTTTCATTTGTTTTGTTGTTTTTTCTTGCCTTTTTATTTGTGTTATATTGTATTTGTTTCTTCTATGTGTCATATCTCTTCAATACACAGGCTATCATGGCTCTCGCCAATTTTTTGTCCTTTGTAGCTCTAAGTTAATTTTTTTTGTATTCTTTCTTTAACCATGTTCTGCCATCCGTTTACATAAGCTTGTCAGATATAAGTAGACAACACCATCCATTCTCCAAGAATGCCAGATCATCTGAAGATTGTCTTGAAGCAAAAACATGACTTCTGTGTCCACTTTTATATTTACATTCACTCTGATATTGAGAACTTTTACTCATAAATATAAAGTATATTTTTATCATAATATATATATATATATATATATATATATATATATGTATATATACACACACACCAGCTATGGGTAAATACAAGGACAGACTGTGTCCTATTTCCTTGTGGTAACCAGTCTAGGAGAAGACTGAATTCAAAACCTTCAACTATGGGTTAAAAGCTTTGCCAACCCGCAAGTGATCAATCATGGTGAATTTGGTTGCAACTCTGTGCACATGATCAGTAAGTGTGGTGTTCCTCTGTGGAGCAAGAAAGCCCTGGATCTGTTCTAATGAGCTTTCATCCCTGGTACCTTGTATGTATATATATATATATATATATATATATATACTAAAATGCATGCATACATGGGAGTGCATATGTTATGCATGTGCATGTGCAGATATTTAATAAGTTTAGTCTGGAACAAGGCTACAATAGTGGGTACAAAGCAAAGCTCAAATTTACAAACAATGCCTTGTATAACAAATTCACTAGCCATCATGCCACAGCAGGCATACAAAGTATATCTTAATATGCATACAAACATTTGTGTAGATATATTTACACACACATATATGCATGTATACGTTTTAGAGCTTTAAATGATAGAAACGCACACACCTAAATAAACTGTTTTCATTCAGCACCTGATGATTGAATTGTGCATGAAACACAGTGTTGTGCTACCAGTGAGGAAAAAGTTTAGTTTAGTTTGGCACAAGATTACAGTAATGGTACAAAGGAGAGCTAAAACCCATGAGCAATCAATTGTGAAACTCACTGATCATAATGTCACAGCTGGTACTTAAAATACATTTTGATATCTATATGTATGCTTGCATAGATATATTATACTTATGCACACACAACATATGCATATATATATATATATATATATATATATGCATAATCTACTTTCTCAGGTTGGAAGTGAAAAGGTCTATTATAAATACATCATCAAAGGCTATGAATGAAAAGGCAAAATGCCAAAGAAATACTTTAGTTTATAACAGTTGATTGGTCATGAGGAAGGCTAGCCAACTGTGAAAATGGGCTTTTGCAAAAGTGCATAAAAACTGAATTTAGATTTTGCAAGGTTAACATTTGCTAGTGTGTGTCGGAAAATGCAGCCAAATGATATAAATTACTGTTATACGCATCACGAAAGTAAGCTTTTCTTATCAAAGGACAAAAGAAAACAGAAGATATGCAACTATTTTGTCTTTAATATGACATAAATTTCCCATTATTATAACATCACATTAAAACATTGCAATATAACATTCTTCTGAATAAACGTCTTTGTTATAACCTAACCCCATTTTGTCTCTTAACATTGTTATAGGATTAGCTTGGCTTGAAAGTAATCTTATACAATCTGCTTGATTAGACATCACTGTCACACAACCTTTTTGATTAAGTATCAGTGCAAAACAAATTGTTTGCTTAAGCTTGAATACCTTCTTTTAACTTGGTTAAAAACGCATACCTATAATTTGGCTGATGTAAGAATAGCCAACTGGTTTTCTTTGCCACGACATAAATACTAGAATACAAAATAATTCAAATGAATGATTCATTCAGACATGGAACAGAAATGAAAAGAACTTGAAAAACATTGAATCGATATATTTTAAGTATGAAATAGTATAAGAAATCAAAAATAAACAACGAAAAACATGAGGAACAATAACAAAGATGATTGAAAACATGAAAGGAATTAGTTTTTCTTGCAAGAAAGAATGGTGTCCTTTCTTTTTTCTTTTTTTTCTTTTTTCCGAATATCTAGCATTGTTTGAATACTTTAAGATCTGACTTTCCAACATTAAAAGATAATTCCTGTTTTCTGTATAGGTTATGCACTTTCTACAATTTTGCATCCACATAAGTGGTTTGATGAACAGATGCAGAGATAGATATTAGGTAAGTATGTCAAAATAGTTGTGTGGAACAAATCATGTGGTTTCTATAACAGATTACTTTGTAGCATTCCTAAGAAAAAAAAGAAGAAAAAAAAAAGAAGAAGAAAGAAAGAAAAATCTCAAAGTCTGTTCAAAGAAAATACATTATTGAAGAGAGGGTTTAAATTCCAGACGCATTTGCTAACTCTACTAAATACGCAATAAAACAATACTTTTTGCAGGGTTTTTTTTTTTTTTTTTTAAAAAGACCACTGCAAAGGTTTAATTATAGTTTCTGTTTTTAGAGTGAGAGTACTGTATTTCAAGTGTAAATTCGGAATATAGATCACTATTAAGAAACTGAAAAAAGAAAGCAACAACTACAACAACAGCGAAAAGAAAACAAATCTCTGAGAGGAGTCAGTGAAAATGTTTCTATAAGAGGTCAAAATTAGTATTTGGATAAGAAAAAGGAGAACTGAAAACATACACATGGTAAAATCAACACTAACATACCTGTTTTGTTAACTCCACCGGAATCTGCGGTGAGATTCGTTCCGTTGACATAGGATAATACTGTTACTGCTGCTTTCCCTGTGCCAGTAGCTGCTGTGAGTGCAAGCATGCAGATGTGAGAGAGTGAGTGAGCACAAATGAGAGAATGAGAGAGAGGGAGGAAGAGAGGCAAGAGAAGAGAGAGAAATATGCAGTCCTACTAAGTGTGCTGTATGCGTAATGGCTGCTTAAGCCCTGGACTGGCTGACGTGCTTCATATGGAATGGAATGAAATGAAAAAAAAAAAAAAAAGAAAGAAAAGAAAACTGCCCCCAATTTTTTTTTTAATTTTCCAACTATTTATACATAATCCAATAGTTAAATAGAAAGTACTGTAAAAGTATACAGTATTAAAACCAGTAGCTGTTATTGTTGTTATAACAGAAAGTAATATTTGTTTCCTTAGAAATTCAAATTATAATCCATTGTTCATTGTTAACAGTAGTGCATCATTTTCTGAGGTGCATACGTATGCTATCAACAAAGTGTCTAATTGTGAATGGGGTACTTGGAGTACAACTTGAGAAAGATACAAAATCAAGGTCAACTTTACAATCTTAACAGATGCATGAAGAGAAGGGGGGGGCGGAAAACTGAACCTGCTTATTACTGTAGTACTTGGAGTACCACTTCTGGTGGGCAACAATTTTTAGGTCAATGCTTAGATTCCTAGGAAATCAATATCGTATTTAGAAATTATTCCCTTTTACCTTTAATAGAATATTCCCTTTTATTAATTATCATTTTTCTATATTTAACTGATCAAGGGTTTTATCCGAAAAAAAAAAAATATACAAGCATTTTTCACTGCAATTAAATTATTCAAGTATCTAAGATGTTGTATTTTTAGTTCAAAGGATGCATTTTTTTTTTCTTTAAACTAAAATTGCGCCCTCTGTGTCGATTTGAAGAACCTACTAGAAAGAGATGCAACAGCAACTACTCAGAATTAACAAGAGGTCGAGGCTAGAAGTGTATTTGCAAACAAAGCGATGTTTTTTTTTTTATTATTTCATTAGAGTTAATATAAAATTATTAAACATTATTTAATTATTAGATCATCTGACTCAATCCTTTCTTTTTAGTTATAGATGTATGTATTTATTTATATTTGTATACCAGCTTATATAGTTTTGCTTATTAGATAAAGAATGTCTGTTCATAACACTAAAAAAAAAAAAATCATATGACATGACATTTTACATGAAGTCTTATTAAAACATTAAGTACAGACTATTTCCGTTTTTATGATAAGAAATTCTAAGGTTTTGAAAACAGGATTAAAGTTTTTCCATACATTTTCCATGGAACTACAATTAGAATATCTCTACCTTAATTGAAACAGAATTTTTGTACTGATATATGCTAAGTGAACGAATACTTAGTTATCGTCAACATTTTCCTTTCTTCTGTGTTCTTTTTATCTATATTACTTTTGGCTAAAGTGGAAGTTTATAGAAAATGCACTAATTTCTGAGACTTTTGTTGTAAATGTGCATCCAGGTTCATATCGCATTTTGCCTTTCTCTAAAAATCAACAGCAAGCAAACATAAGTGTCGGGAAGCTGAATGAAGTCAGATCAACTGTACGTCTAGATATGTCAGCTGCTGGAAATTAAAAGTTTAAACTTGATGTTTAATGTTCTTACATCTTCTGCGTTTCTCTTGATCTATAATAACTATGAGCAACATTTTTGTTTATTGTTTATACCCCCTACGCATATATGATTTCATCAATAAGAAGATAATTTTGATCTGATGAAGTCCTTTTGAATGCATTAGATAGGATTTTTTCCAATTTGTCATTCAATTACCCACCCATTTATCGCAATAGTTGGTACAATGATATATACTGAATGAACGTCATAACAGCAAATATAAAACAGGTACAGGCCATCAAGAAATTTTATAAATACATCAATTATGATATTTCTATTAGAGTTTCCCTCTTTTTTTTTTTTTTTTTTTTTTTCATTTCATTTTCCTGGTCCAACCATCCCAGACATAATGAGGCAGGGTCATTCTGTGTGACTTTATTAATTTATTTGTTGAAATGTTTTATGTGTTTGTGTTATAGAAACTATCATTTCTGTGTCCTGGAGGTTTGTGGATCAGAGTTCTTGGAGTTCATTCGAGTTGGTTTGAGGTCAATCCAATTTTTGCAGTCCTGAATTTGAGCAAGTTTTGATTTTG
>OZ010575.1:33504348-33539348 GCA_963932145.1 Acanthosepion lycidas
TTCCTGTACTTTGTAGCCCTTAATAAATTTTGTTCTTTTGCTATCTCTTCTAAAACCTGTTCTGCCTTTATTTACTCATGCTTACTAAGTAGGTTAAGTATTGTTTTCCTTGTTCACTCTCGCCTTAAATCTCTTCAGTGAGTATCAAATTTTCCAAGCCTTCTGTGCTCATTATATACCCTAGAAATTTTAATTCTCTCTTCCTAACAAATTTTCTCTAAAACTTTATCATTGCTCATGTGTTCGGTCTATGGTATTCTCAGCATCCTTCTATAGAACTACATTTTTGTTGCTTCAAGTCTCTTCTTCATCTGTGAAGAGATTGTCCAGCAGCCACTGCCATATTGGAGAACAGCTATTACATAACAGTTCAGTATGCTTTTCTTTGTTTCTAATTAATTTTTTCTGTTTCTTAATACTTTGCTTAACTTTTCAAAGACATCTTTCACTATGCCAATGCATTTTTTTCGCATTTTCCATCCTCTATTAAAGCACTTCCCAGATAAGAAACCAAAAAATATAATTAAAAAAAAGAGAAAGTAAATATAATGACAAACATTAGAAACTGATACGAAGAAAGATTAAGGAAAAAAAAAAAAGGTCTAAGAGATTTTGTCCAAGAAAAAAAAGTAAGGAATAGTGACTTGTCTAAAACAAAATTCCCAAGAATTTAAAAAAAAAATCTTTAGAGAGCAAAATTGTATTTTGATAAAAAAAAATGTCATTAAAGTCTGCAAAAGGCTTATGTAGGAACAAGTGGCAAGCTTATGAATGAGTCGAAGCACAAAATAAAATACTGACTCTCAGGTCGAAAAGGGAATGAGTTTATTTTGCAGTGCTTCGTTTATTGTCAATTGATCAATACTTGGAAATCATGGGAATGCACTCTACTTGAGTAATTTCTTCTGGAATTTCAAACATGGCTCAGGGCAGTGCTTCTGAATGATGGGATAATATTTGTGATAAAAATTCTTTCTTTTCTGCCAGACACAGCGCCTCGATGAAGCTTCTAAGGTGCTGCCACTCATGAGTAAGAGATTAACACTTTCAGTGCTAAGTTACAATTTTTTTGCAGATATCAAGTTTGTTTTTTTTTTAAAAAAAAAGAAAAAAAAGCATTTTACATCAGATTTGAGTCAATAAAAGAATAAAGAATTTTTTCTTTTAAATAAAAAAAAATTAAATTATCAAATACATTCCTGAAAATAATTTTTTTTTTATTTACAAGAAAAAATTTTTTTTTATTCTTTTAGTCAGTAACATATTGTTGCAAAATTCATTATCTTTAAAATATCTGTATTTCTATAACAAGATTTAATTTGAATTCACGTTGCTTTGTTTTTTTAGACAAATCTGCATTTTTTTACTGTGCATTTTGATCAGTAATTTCCAATCTTCCTCCAGTGATGCCGTGTAAGCTCCTGGGCATACACGCACAAAGAAGTCGAATTGACTGCTATGTTGTCTATTGTCTACTTTCACAAAGCATTTCTTATTTCCATTGAGAATAATGAATTGTAAAAGAAAATACTTTCTAACCTCTTTCAGTATAAAGAAAGAAGAGTTATGTGTAGTGTAAAACAGACAACTCATCACATTTGATATTTTGTAAATCTATACATATTATTTTATTACACTTATTCAATAAGAAACTTATCCAAAATTGATAATACTCATATCTGTCATAGTTAACTTCAGCTGAATCATAAATAATTAAAAAAACTAACTTTCATGAATTAATATTAGTAAAACAGAAAAAAATGAACATATAAAAAACAATAAATAATATGGTTTGCTGTTTTTTTTTTTAATTTTCAGTTCATTTAACTCCAAGCAAGGCAATAAAGCCACTAAGATGTAAGGGGTTAAGTGTAAAAGAATATGAGAAAAAATATTATTAAGGAGAGAGAACACTAAAAGAACATGAATTAAGAAGATAACAACTGAATGCATATATACAAATTATTTACTATAATATACACTATAGACCGAAAGTTTGGGGCCACTTTCTGAATTTTGAAAAATCACTAAAAATTGAAGGCTTTTTCAAAACTAATTTACTATCTCACTTCAAGCCAGGACTTTTCCTCTTTTTATCATGTATTTTTTTTCTTATTTCATTTCAAGTAAGGCAAATAAAGCCACTAAGATTCAGGGTGGTAGAATGTAAAAAAAAGAAAACAATTAAGTGAAAATGACAAAAGAACAGGAACTAAGATGACAAAAGATAATGATTGACATTGCTTTTAAATTTGAAATTACCTATAGCTTTTAGAAGATTTCTTATTAGACCAATAAAAACAGGCATATTAAAAGGAGATTCACAAGAAAAAAAGAAACAGTTTATCACAAAAAAAGAGGAGTAACAAAAATGATATATTACTGTGAATTGATAATACCAAAATATAACGATTAAAAACAGCTAAACCAGTTTATCAGTCCTTTCACATCAGAACAAAAATTGAGGATGAAATAATGTGCACAGTGACTTAAAAAAAAAAAAAAGAGAATCTGTTTAACTGTTATTAATTTTTATATTTCATCATTACCATTTTCACTAATATATATTTTTTGTTCACCCTCTTTTTTGTGATGAATTGTTTCTCTAAATATATTTCTTTTTATCACACTATATCTTATTATTTAATAGTTTGTACTTATTATACAAATTATTTATCTATAATATACACTATTGGCCAAAAGTTTATTGGTCACTTTCTGGATTTTGAAAAATCCCTGAAAAATTGAAGGTTGCCTGCCTTTTTCAAAACTAATTTGCTATCCCACTTCAGGCCAGATGGACTTTTTCTAAAAAAAAAATGTCATTGAAGTCTGTGAAAAGCTTATGTATAACAAGTGGCAAGTTTATGAATGAGTCGATGCACAAAATAAAATAAAATACTGACTCTCAGGTCGAAAAGGGAATGAGTTTATTTTGCAGTGGTTCATTTATTGTCAATTAATCAATACATGGAAATCATGGGAATGTACTCTACTTGAGTGGTGCTTGAGTCGTCTTGTATTAGGTGAACATTAGTAAGAAAAAAAAAATATGTGATCAGACATTGTGTACTAATAATTCTTACCCAGAATATTACTTGTTTCATGATTATATTGATTGATTTATTCATTTGTTTTTTACGACTTATCAACACTTTGCAGGTTATGTAAAGCCAGAAAATATTTTTAAATTATAAATTTTTTTTTTTTAAATAATAATGATTGTGATACAAGTCTTACTAATTAACCCATAGCTGGAGGTAGAATAGGTGAATTCGTACCTTTCGCAAGGGTATTTGTGCGTAAGTGAATATAACGAACCCAAGTTGAAATTGGAACTCAGCTCTCCAATGAACAACTCTGAGCCATTATCCATTACACCATCCACACATCCAAGATTACAGCACTTGGTATTCCCAAATGCTCACTCATCTAGCTACTGACCAGGCTCAACATTGCTTAACTTTGGCGATCATTATAATTTTCTGATATGATCATAGCATGTAAACTATGTTCAAAATTCTATCAGTCATTTTTAAAAAATGATCTTTCAATATCTAAAAAATACTGACCAGGATCAACATTGCTTAACTTTGGTGATCATACAGGAACTGGTGTTCCAATGTCCATAATTATAATTTTCTGATATGATCATAGCATGTAAACTATGTTCAAAATTCTATCAGTCATTTTTTAAAAATGGTCTTTCAATATCTAAAAAATACTGACCAGGATCAACATTGCTTAACTTTGGTGATCATACAGGAACTGGTGTTCCAATGTCCATAATTATAATTTTCTGATATGATCATAGCATGTAAACTATGTTCAAAATTCTATCAGTCATTTTTTAAAAATGGTCTTTCAATATCTAAAAAATACTGACCAGGCTCAACATTGCTTAACTTTGGTGATCATACAGGAACTGGTGTTCCAATGTCCATAATTATAATTTTCTGATATGATCATAGCATGTAAACTATGTTCAAAATTCTATCAGTCATTTTTTAAAAATGGTCTTTCAATATCTAAAAAATACTGACCAGGCTCAACATTGCTTAACTTTGGTGATCATACAGGAACTGGTGTTCCAATGTCCATAATTATAATTTTCTGATATGATCATAGCATGTAAACTATGTTCAAAATTCTATCAGTCATTTTTTAAAAATGGTCTTTCAATATCTAAAAAATACTGACCAGGCTCAACATTGCTTAACTTTGGTGATCATACAGGAACTGGTGTTCCAATGTCCATAATTATAATTTTCTGATATGATCATAGCATGTAAACTATGTTCAAAATTCTATCAGTCATTTTTTAAAAATGGTCTTTCAATATCTAAAAAATACTGACCAGGCTCAACATTGCTTAACTTTGGTGATCATACAGGAACTGGTGTTCCAATGTCCATAATTATAATTTTCTGATATGATCATAGCATGTAAACTATGTTCAAAATTCTATCAGTCATTTTTTAAAAATGGTCTTTCAATATCTAAAAAATACTGACCAGGCTCAACATTGCTTAACTTTGGTGATCATACAGGAACTGGTGTTCCAATGTCCATAATTATAATTTTCTGATATGATCATAGCATGTAAACTATGTTCAAAATTCTATCAGTCATTTTTTAAAAATGGTCTTTCAATATCTAAAAAATGAATGCAAGAACACTTGTATTGCAGATATTGCTGAATAGAACTGTAAAAATGATTTGGACTGTAAAAATTAGTCAATAAGTTGTTATTTTGTGCTTTGCCATGGATTACTTTCTCCTAACAACTTTAGAGCCTCATCATCAAAATCCATTGAATTCCCATATCGGGGTTCATCTTCCATGTTTCTCCAGAAGGAAATTATGCAAACCAATTTTGTAGTTGCTGGTCAGTTATTGCTCTTTGACCATACACAATATTTTTAGATGATAATCATATTTGACTAGATGCTCCATTTATTTATTAAGCAGTATATTTATTTATTTTTGTCTATTGGCTTGAATATTCAAGAAATCTTATTAAAGGAAAATATGTTCTCTTCAGCAAGATTCAAACCTGTGTTCTTTTGGGCAAAGGGAAACTGCCATTTTATCCATCATGCCTTAACCAACTCAACCAAGAAGCAGCCTTGCTGATCAAGCAAAGTCTGAAATGTGCTTTTAGCAAAATCCTTCTCGTATTAAATACTCCATGGCTGAGTCGGTTAAGGTATGTTGGACCTCACAATGGCTGAATCCTGCTGGAGAGTGCATGTTTTCTTTAATAAGATTTCTCAAATATTCAGGCTTGTAGATAAAAATAATTATACTGTTCAATAAATAAATGGAGCATCTATTCAAATATGTGTATCCATTAAAAATATTATTTAAAGTGATAAAAATCTGTCGGATTGATAAATAAAAATCCATTTTCTTAGAAAATTACCATAAATATTGTATATTTTTCTAGAAGTTTCCATAGCATTATTCTCTGGATTAAACTTCCACAATATTATGTGATGCAAATACACATCCAATCCCTCTATTAGTGGAGTTAAGAAATTTATTCTTTAATCAACTGTGTACTATGCCACTGCATACTAAGGAATTTTAGGGTACTCCAAATTAATTCTTAAATTAATTCCGCATATAATTAGTAGTCTGAATATTTTTCTTATTACAATTGGCTCACAAAAAACAAATTACTTATGACTCAATGGTGGTTTCAATCTGAAGGAACGACAACTAAAAACATTGCTCTTCCCAAATTTATAGACAATTCCTACAATTGCATTCTGGGATTTCTTGCTAACCAATAAAAATGAATGACTTCTCAGTCTCATCCAACATATTTTTGTTCATTCTTGTCTTGATGCCAGAATGTTGCAATCACTCGACTGTAACCCTTTTGTTTGGTGACACCATTCTTATTTTGTGAACTTTTTGCCTTATTACTACTGATTTGCCTAGTTTTGTCTTGCATATATATTGTTTGCTTATAGAAACTATCTCACTTGTTGATTATTGTGGAATGTGGGTGTTTCCTTACTTTGCTTGATTCAGCAATAGCAGCAATGGAAGTAATCAGCAGGGTATAACCAGAAGTCTCAGAAATCATAAAACCACTGACAAAGCCCTATTTGGTTCCATTTCCATCTTCATTTTCAGTGGCCTCTACCTGCAAGAACTGCTCTTTCCCACTTTTCATTTTCAGCGACTGCAACCTTCAAGCCTAGCTCAAAAGACTATTCAGCCCTTGTTACAGAAGACAACAACACTTGTCCTGGTATCTTAACCTCAGATTTCTTGTTTCTCCAGAAAAGGCAGAGAAATCAACATGCAACCAGGAAACATTCCTACATGCTAGGTGTTATTTTCCCTTGTTCTTTTTCTTCTTTCTCACTGTTTATTGGAAACTATGTCAATTCCATTTGTTGAGCATTTTTGCCAATTACACTTATACATGTAACCATGACTAATTGCTCCACTCTCAACCTGATACTGGATCAGCCAAAAAGTTTGTTCGGTTCATTAAGTAAATTTTCTACTTAATAAGCTTAGCAACTTTTTGACTAACCCAATATTTCCACTGCTCATAGATTAAAGATTTTGATGTTTTATTTTAAAAAAAGAAATAATTTCAAACAAGTTTTTATATTTAATTCTCATCCTTCAAAGAAGATATATATATATATATATATATATATATATATATATATATATATATTTTTTAATTACCTGAATCTTGCTTGATGTCCCCAGAACCATCCTCGCTCCACCCATCATCGCTGTCACTCTCACAGTCAGGGAACATGAAATTCCTCTGTTCGTTTTCTTCAGCAATAATTTCCTAAAATTTAGAAGAAAAAAAAAATTGGTAGAATTATAGCAAACAAAACAAAATTCCTTATATAAAATAAAGGAAGGTTAAAGACAATCAAATAAATTCCGCAAATTTCATTTGAAATTATAGGTTTCAGTCCTTGTATTTATGATCTTGTGCCAAAACTAAACCACTCTTTATAAATATCTAAAATTATAAGTTTGGTTCTCACTGGGTGCCACATGTGGTCTGGTGCCAAAGCTAAATTATACTTTGTAAATAACTACAATTATACATTTGGTTCCCACAAGATGCCTCATACCTGTTGACCTGTGTTAAAGATTGCTGCCATATATGGTCTGGAGCCCCTTCTGTTTGCCTCGGGGTTCTTGATAAGATCCAGAGGCGGATATGCAATGTAACTGGCCCTGTTCTGGCATCTCGTCTACAGTCACTCTCCCACAGATACGCCATCACCTCTTTGTCTTTTTTTTAAAAATACTTTCATGGTAATTGCTCTGAGGACCTGCATTTGCTGGTTCCCAGACTTCATGAATTCAAGCTCTTTACGAGGCTGGCATCCCGCTCTCACCCTTTCACTGTCGAAACTATCAGATGCAGCCGTCTCTTCTACTCCAATAGCTTCATATCTCCCACCTCTCACCTGTGGAACTCCCTTCCCTACTCCAGTTTCCCTGAGAGCTATAATCTCCAACTATTCAAATGTAATGTCAATCGACATCTCCAGTTGTCTTGATCTATCTACTATCCTTCTCCTCATCCTTTCCTCTATCACTCCTATCTGATCTTGCTCCAAATCTTCTGTAACCCCTTGTGTCCTAGTGGCTTCCTGCCTTGCTTGGGGTGAAATGCTTAAAAAAAAAAAATGCTAAACTATTCTTTGTAAATAACTAAAATTATACATTTGTTTTTCACTAGGTGCCTCACACCTATCAATCTGTGCTGAAGCTAAACTATGCTTTGTAAACAACTATAGGTTTTTTTTGTTGTCACTAGGTGCTACATACTTGCGAACTTGTACCAAATGCCTGTTTACTTAACAAAACTAAACAATATTTGCAAATAAATAAAAGTATAAGTTTGACTTTGACTAAGTGCGTCATTCTAAGTGATCTGGGATTGCAAAGGAAATGTTTGTCGCAGATTATTTCCATGTCACAGAGAATAAATCACTAAGTTCAGACTCAAACATTGGGGACAGAATGAAAATGTCAAAAACTCGATTCGCTAGTACTATTTCACAAATCACAATGCGTGTAACCAGTCAGAAAAATAACTCACTCTCTAACAAAAGTGGCAGCCAAAGTAGCCGACTTTTTTCTCCCTGATTCTAGAACACCAACTCCTTTTATTGGCCGAGCATTTTTTCTATTCGTCGACAGCTGGGAGAGGATGTTCAGTATTTTGCATATCAAAATACTTTTATAGCGACTTCTGCGACAGACTTGTTTTTTAATTCAAATATTCCATCTTCAGCATGTCATGTGGAATACGTGCCCTTTTGTTTGGTAAGTAATTTTCTTTTTTGCCACATTTTCTGTCGTAGAATACATGCGACATGCTGTCGCTTGGTTTGACGAGGTAAGTTGCTGTTTTCTTCTCTATAGTCATAATTGTCGTCTTGTGCTAGAACTAATTGATGCTTTGTCAATAACCAAAAGCATAGGTTTTATTAATTTTTTTTTTTTTTTGTTCTTAGTATTATTTTACTTAAGTTTTGTTTGAATTCATCAAGAAATGTAGGATGAATGAAAATTCTAAAGTTAATAAAAGCAAATCAATGGTGAGAAATGAAACTTTAACAAGGAAAAGACTGTTTTTGTTCCTTCCAATCTGTATTGGAATGATTGCAAAAACATCCCCATCTCTAAATTCATAGACAAATGCATGCTGTAACTTTTTCCTAACCAAATAAGATAGACCATTTCTCAGTCCTATCTGCCATGTTATTGTTCTTTCTTGTCTTGATATCAGAACACTGTGATCACTTATCTGTATCCCTTTTGTATGTTAACAACATTTTTAGTTTGTGAGTGTTTTTCCTTATTACCCTTGCTTTGTGTGTTTTTGTCTTGCATATATTGTTTGCTTATTATTATTATTAGGTTGGTGCAAAATTCACTGAATTTTGATGTTAACGCATCAAAATTCAGTGAAGTCATATGCCGTAGAACTTTATGGCATTACATTTAAAATTTTTAAGTCATTTTAATTTTTAATTAATTCTCAGTATTAAACACATCTATATAATTGCTCTGATTTCTTCAATGCATGTTGGTAGCTTCTTCCAAAATTTATAACATGCATGAATTAAAGTGCTAAAACTTGGTTACTGAATATTTATATCTACAGTGGAGAGATACTTTAAGTTAAAATAAATCTAATTGAGTAAGTAGCCATTGTTAAATGTAAATGGCAGAACGGCCCAGCAAACAGAATTGATAAAGTTAGCAATAAACAACAATAAGAAAAAGAAGAGGGCAAAAAAAAAAAAAAAAAATATAAAGCAAGCAAACAATATAAGGCAAATTAACAGTAATAAGACAAGCAACAGTAATATGGTAAAAAGTTCACAAACTAAGAATTGCGGTTGAGACACATGAGCAAATTCAGATAAGCAAATGTAGCATTCTGACAACAAAACAAGACTGGCACTAAGTCATATGACACCAACAAGTTGCCTATCTTATTGGCTAACAAGAGATCCCAGCATGCATTTGTGTGCTTCTGCCTATAAATTGGGGAGGGGAAAGAATTTTGCAGCCATTCCCATTTTGGGATTGGAACCAGCAAAATGTATCAAAGAAAAGCAGCCATTCAAAAACAAAGTTAAATTAGAAAGATTAGCTTTAACAAAATTGGCAGTTACAATGTGACATTGATAGAATCCTTTTATTTAAAGACTGATAGAAAGAACTTTAATTTTTGAATCATTAAATTCCTTCTATGAGGGGCTGCTGAAAGATTATTGGCCCAACCAGAAGCTCTTTCAAAATAAAAAATAAAAATAATTGATATTTAGTTATTTAGACAGATTTTGCAAAGTTGGACATTTTAAGGTATTTTCAGAAGCTCCTCATATGTTTACAGTGATTGATTTGTTTTTTTGCAGGTTATTTAAAATCAGAAAATATTATTAGAGTGTAAAAATCTTTTGGAAATAATAATGATTTTTAGTGATACAAGTTCTACTAAATAACCAATAGTTAGGGGCAAGAAGAGGTGGATTCATAGTTTTCCCAAGGGTATTTATGTAAGTAAATATAACAAACCCAACTGGAATCAGTATTGTACTGGGCTCATTCACAGAGTTGGTATTTTCACCTCTCAACTTCATCAAAATCTTGGAATAGTCTGCTATTGTTATAACAATTGATAGATTGATTGTTTCATTTTCTACAGCTTATCAACCCTTTGCAGATTATTTAAAGCCAGAAAATATTTTTAGATTGTAAGAATGTTTTTTTTTGGGGGGGGGGGAGATAATAATGTTTTAGTGATGCAAGTCTTTAAATTCACCCATAACTGGTGGAGAGAAGAGATGGATTCACACCTTTCCTAAGGATATTTGCATGTAAGTGAATATAACGAACCCATCAGGAAATGGAACTTGGTCTCCACTTAACAATTGCAAGCCACTTTCAATCACACCACTTGCATATCCATGCTTACAGCACCTGGTATTCCCAAGTGGTGACCCATCTAGATACTGACCAAACTTGATGATGCTTAACTTCCATGATAGTATGTGGGAAGTGGTATTTCAACATGATGTGGCCATAAGCTCTTGTATAACAAAGACATTGCCAACTGGCATAGCCAGGGCAAGAGAGATAACACTAATACAGTAATAAGTTACAAACAAAGTATTCACTATTAAATGAGTTGTAGAAGTATCAAATGTCTGATTCTATAATGGCATCTAATTCATCTTCCAACATAAAAAACTAAATAGAAATGTACATAACAAAAGCATTATATTAATATGTAGTAATTAAAGGGGATCAGTTTATTTCTTAATAAAAATATAAAACCCCACTTTATGTCCAGTAGAATCTAATATTAACACTGGTCTGATTTTAGATGTTTTTTTTTCTTTTTCTCATGTGAGTCTTTAAATATATTTTCCAGTTATTATTACTGCATACTGCTGTTTTACAGGGTTGGTCCTTAATTTCTATCTTCATAAATATCTTAGAACAGCCTATCAATGTCATAACAAAGACACTGTCACTTGGCGTACCCAGTGTCAAGGAGATGACAATAATCCAGTTACAGACCTTATAGACAAAAAAAATGCATTCCACATTTAAAATAGGATATAGAATTCCAGCAAAGTTTTTAAGAAATTTCACAAATAGAAAACATTTCATTGGAACTAGATTTGATTAAGTGTTTTGCCTTTCTTGGCTTCATCAGATCCAAAACAACGAAAGAAATGTGTGTATGTGTATTTGTGTGTATGCTTAATGAATCATAGTACTGTTACCCTAAGTTAGTGTTTTTTGTGATAAAGAAGAAAAAAATGAGTGACTTTTAAAAAAAAAAAAAGAAAAAAAAGTTAATATTTACTCTGCAGTTTTTCTTTATAATTCTTAGTTCAAGTCAAAAGTTGTTAATGAGAGAATTTGTCTTGGATTCATTTCAGAAAAGGCAATATAAATTTCTTAACTTTCAAGCCATTCTAAAAATGAGATTTACCTTTAATTCAATACAAAAAACTGTGAAAATATATTAATAACTTTCATAAAGTAAATGTCTAAATCTTTAATGGCATCAAACTTATCTTCCAACAGATAGACCACTGAATAAAACTGCTTAAAAAATTATATTAACATATAGTTTTTATTGGGGGGGGGTCAGATTATTACTTAACAACAATATAAACCCAATCCCTCACTTTATATTCAATAAGAATGTTAAATTAATTCTTGTTTACTCATGACATGAAAATGATATCCTTATATTAAATCCTTAACATTATTAGGCTTTTTCCTTTGACATACAAGTTTTTAAATATAAAATGATCCCTGACTTTATGCACATTAGAATCTTGTATTAATATTAGTTTACTCATACCATTAAAAATGATGAGATATTTTGTTATTAGGTTTTCCACTAGTCTTTAAATGTATTTTCCCCAATTGTAATATACATATGTAGTAATTCCAGGGGATCAGGTTATTACTTAATAATAATATAAAATGATCCCTTACATTATGGCCAGTAAATCTTATATTAAATCTTGCTTATCCATGTTAAAATATGACTATATATTTTATACAGTTCTTACTATTATTGGATTTTTTTTCTCCAATGTGAGTCTTTAAATATGAGGGTGGTCTGAAAAGTTCATAGGCTGACTATGAAGGTGTGATGCTAGATCTGTGAAATTTTGCATGCATTAATTTCAGCTATTCTTATTAATAAATACATTGTTTCTTTCTCAGTAAACTGACATCTGATTGTTCAAAGAAGACTGTTCATCCTGTTGGTCAAAAAAGTCATCAACAACAGATATGACGTCTTCATCCATGTGACACCAGTTCCCAAGTGTTTTTTCATGTTGGAGAATAGGGGTAGTGATCAAAGCCACAGTTCATGCAAGCAGCCATTGAAATCAAGGACTCATGTGCTGGAACAGTGTCCTGATGAAACATGACCACTTTTGTCAGTTTTCCTAGACATTTAGTCTTGACAGCCTTTCATAACTGCCTCAGCAGTAAACGTCATTGATGGTGTGGCCCTTTTGAAGATAATCAATAGACAAAATGCCTTTTGCATCATGAGGCCATCACCTTCCCTGCAGATGAAACAAACTTAGCCTTCTTTTGAGCATGCGAAGAGGGGTTTTTCCATTGCATTGATTATCTTTTTGTTTTTGGCTGAAAATGATGAACCAAACACTCATCCTGTGTTAGAAAACATTCAAGAAAATCAGCTGGATCTGCTATTTTCCTGTGATGTGATAAGCTTGGTGCACTCTTGATCAGGTGTCAGAAGACCTAGCACCCATTGAGCAGAAACATTTGTCATGCTAAGTCAATTGTGTAGAATATTTTCAACTCTCTCACAGGATATGTTAATAGCATTGGGAATTTGATTTATAGTCAATCACTTGTCATTAATAACATTTGCAGGACTTCCAGATTTTGAGTCATCATCAAGATTCTACCTTCCAATTCTAAATTCAACAGCCCACTTTTGTACTGTTGATAAAACTGGAGTGTCGGCCCCTAATGTAACAACCCTATCAGCATGAATATCCCTCGGGGCTCAATCCTTTTTCTGCAGGCACTTGATAACAATACAATACCAAATTTTATCCATTTTCAAGAGAAAACTAGTTGCTTTTGAAGTCTTAATTGAACAGTCAGAAGTCATTTTACCTGAAAGGAAACAATGCAGTTATTAATAAGAAGAGTTCAAATGAATACTTGTAAAGTGTGACAGCTCTAGCATCACTACTTCATACGCAGCCTATGAACTTTTCAGCCCAGCCTTGTATATTTTTCTGGTTATTCTGTACTCTGTTTTATGATATGGTCAGCATTTTCACTTCCCAGCTTCCAGGAACAGTCTGCTTTTGTTATAGCAAAAAAAAAAACAAACAAACTGCCACTTGGCATCTTGATAGAAAGGGAAATAATTTTGGTAGCATCAACAGTTACAGTCCAAAAATATGTAAATACATATCATGTATATGTAGATATAGGTGTAAGTATGTTAACATTGTAGAGTATCCACAGGCTAATCTTTCTAGGTGTTGCTGTACTGGTTTCCAAACAAATTGGGTTTTTAGTGGGTGGAGTTGTCAGACGGTTTTGAATTGATAGTAGTTCTTTTCCTAGACTGGCTGACAACCAAAGCTAGAGAGTTCAGTCTGCACTGCTATTAACTCTTAGCTAAGGGGATGTATTTATACCTTTCTAAGTCTATCGATGCAGAACCAAGGGCAACAGCCCTGGCTGGAATTTGAACTTTACAAACAAATCCCACTATCTGTACATTGTTTTTTAGAGCTAATAAACCCTTTTGAGGTTAAAGCTGAAATGTATTACAGATTGTTGCATTAATAATCACTATGCTACAAGTACTGCCTCCTGATACACATCTGTCTTGTGTATGTGTGTACTTCAGACAATGAGATAAATGCCTTATGGCCATCAAAACTCTGAAGTCAAACTTATGAGCAGGTTTTTAATGAAAGCCAAAAGCAATTGAAACAGCAATTTTATCATCTCGGGGCAGAAATTAGGGGGATAAGAAAGCAGGAACCACATGCCTTGTTCTTGCGGTTTATCATGTTAGTTCTGGTAATTACTAAGTAGTGAACAAGGGGTGGTCAAAACAATGACTAATCTAAAATGTAACTAAATTAAAAAGAGGGCAAATGAGAGGAAAATCAAACAATGGCAGTGCTACATTATTTACATTATTCAGACTATTGTTCTCATCTTTGTCGTCATATTTATTACAACATTTCGGCCGTTGTATGCTCGGGCCTTCTTCAAGTGGTTGGAACCAACCACCCAAAGAAGGCCTGAGCGTACAACGGCCGAAATGTTGTAATAAATATGACGACAAAGATCAGGACAATAGTCTGAATAATGTAAATAATGTACATAATAGCTCATCTCAGAAATATAGACAGATAATGGCAGTGCTGTACCATAGTAACAAAACACATAGCTGTTATTATTTCTGGTGTTTATAATAAGCTCATCATAATAGTGCTTGTTATTTTTCTTGCCTATAATAAAGTGTTGGAAATAGTTTTATAACAAGCTGTATTCTGTAGTTATATAGAAACAAGAAAACAAAGAAAGTATTTTTTGTATTATAATAGATAATAATATATGTACATAATTATACATGTGACTTGAAGAGAAAATAATGACATAATCATGAAGTTGACATTCCACACTACTTCAAATGAAAGGTTAGGAAGGAAACCCCTATCAATGCTGGAAAGTGCAGTTACAGCTACTGGACTTGAGAAACCTATTTTCTTGAAAAACTGTTTTATGAGAAAGATTTTATAAATTGCAACCAAGAGCATGACTTTGACTTGTTCAATGAATGCTAACCATTTCCTCATAAGGAAATGGTTAATATTACAATTACAAAGCATTTCATTATTAAAAGAAGGATCACAAATTAGATAAATTGGCAACAAAATATTAACAATCATGTACTTACCTGGTAGACAATATCCTTTTTAGTTGGAAGCTTCACACCAAGTGTTGACCGTTTCTGAATCTTGCTTAGCTTATCGCCTTGGAATGGCCTTCTTCGGGATTTTGCAAGGCGGGGATTACAAACTATCTCTGATTCTGCAGCTCTGTCTGTGTGGGCATTTAACCAAAAGGCCTCTTCACAAGATGGACGCATCAATTCTTTCTGCTCGCTAACAGATGCCCGAGATGGCTTTGCTGTTTCTCTGTATGTAGTGGATCGGCATGATTTACAGTGAATGAAAGATATAGAAATAGCTGCAGTGACTGGTATAGACACAGTCACTGCTACTAGGACAATTACAATTAGCAAATGGAGGTGAATTTTACTGCGAGATTTTAGGTGTACTGCATTTGTTCCTTCTATTGTCTCATTGCTTACCGTCAGAATCAAAAATATAGTGGTTGTTGCAGAAAGAACTGGAGTACCACTGTCCTTAACAACAAATTGGAGGTCATATGACATGGCATCCTGTTGGATAACTGCACGAGTGAAAGATAAAAGACCTGTGTAATGATTTACAGCAAAAAGTTGTTTGTCATTGCCTCCAATTATTGTGTATTTAAGAAAAGCATTCTCACGGCTGTCTCTGTCCGAAGCTTTCAGGGTAGTGATATTTTGTGGATGCTGGGGATGATAACGAACTTCCATGGTATAAGGATTAACACTAGGAAATGTGAAATAGGGAACATTGTCGTTTTCATCTTTAACCTCAACAATAACGTTTACTGTGTTATTAAGAGAATGCACCCCACTGTCTTTGACAAGAACCTGGAAATGATAAGTGTCTTGAAATTCATGATCCAATGACATCACAGTGGTGATCATCCCATGATCAGATATTTGAAAAGGCAGAAAACTGTTTGAATTTGCAATAAGAGAAAAGACAAGCTGTCCACCAGTTCCCATATCTGGATCTGTGACATTGATCCAGCCAACTGGAAAGTTTGATTCCCGGTTCTCGGATACCCAAAATTTAAATACTTCTTTGGAAAAATGTGGTTGTACATCATTGACATCCATGACACTCACTGAAAAACGGCTTATCGTATGCAGAGGTGGGTTACCTTTGTCTTGACAGTTAATTATGATGTCATAGTGGTCGTCAGTCTCTCTGTCTAATGGGTTCTTCACAGATATCTTGTATTTTTTTACACCAAGGCTCTGAAGTTGGAATTTGTCATGGTGGAGATCACAGGCGACTTCGCCATTCCTTCCAGCATTATGGTCAGTGACCTTTACATAAGCAATGAAACTACCAACATTAATGTCTTCTGAAATAGTAATTGTGTTTCCAATTGATGCAGATACAAAGTTGATGTCTATTGTTGGAGGATAGTTCTGTTGGTTGATTACATTTATCACAACCATTGCCACAGAGCTTAAAGGAGGGTTGCCTTCATCAGATGCTTCAATATATAGGTTATAGACTTGTTTCTCATAGGAGTTAAGTTTCTTTGAAAGAAAAATGCCTCCTGTTTTTTCATTGATTTTAAAGTGAGATTTAGCAGTGTTTGATGTATCAGGACTAAAACGGTAAGAAACTTTACCATTTTTACCAGTATCTGAATCGGTAGCTGTTAAAACTAATATAGGAACAGTCAGATTAACTTCATTTTTTACAGAGATATTAAAAATATTTTGACGAAATGTTGGAGCATTATCATTTTCATCTGTGACAAGAATATGAACATCCAGCATGCACTCTTGTGGTGGGGATGCGCCATCTTTTGCAATTATCTGCACCAGGTACCTTTCTTTTAATTCTCTATTCAACCTTTCTTCTAAACGTATTGCAAGATTTGATTTTCCATCAAACCTCTTTGATTCTGACAATGTAAATGGCTCATCCCTATTTTTTTTCAGAAAGTAAGTAATCTTTGAATTTACTGGCCCGATATCTTTGTCAATGGCACTGGGGATAGATTTTTTAATTCCCCTGCCATCAGCCTCTGAGAATTTGATGCTGACCTGCTTCACCGGAAATTCTGGTTTATAATCATTAATATCCTCAATAACAACTTTTACTTCCAGAATCTGCATAAAAGATTCAGCATGCCGCACAGCAACATCCAGCATTTGAAAACATTCCACATTATGGGTGCACAGGGTCTCAGCATCCAGGGTCTGAGCTGTGTAGAGTTTACCTGTTTTCTGGGAGACATGAAACATCTGAGTGCCATGTTTCTCACCATTCTTGAGGAGACTAAACGTAATCTGTTCATGGTTTTGTCGAGAGATAGAATCTTTTAGGCCTGTATCAGCAGCAATATCACCTAGATAAGTACCGGGACCCTTCTCTTCTTCCACATAGTAGGTTAGGTCCGCACACAGACATCCATGTAAGAATGATAGTAACACACACGCTGGTATCAACATGTCTAACATAAGATATGCTCAAAACACAAAACCTTTCTTGTCTAGGGATGGCAGGTTAATATGTTTTTTTACTGTTATCTGTAATTAAAAATAGAAATATTCCTAAATAGAGATGATTAGAGGATGGGTGGAAAGAAACTCCCTATTGAAAATTACTTATAACTTTTGTTTATATGAACACATTTGCATGAAAAAAAAAATATTTTGATCCCTAAAGTAGGAGAATTTTATTGCTAATTTGTTTTTATTTCAGAGTGACAAGTCTAGCACAGAATGGCACAAGACCTGATACAGTATAAGCATGATCAGCTTGCATCCTGTTGCGAAGTGTGGCAGTCTGTGCAGATATGGCAGTACAGTGTTCACATACCTTGTGCTTCAGAAGAAGCCAAAAGCATGAGAAATTGATATTCAATACTGATGTGTATGGGATCTGTGGTAGATAACCACAGAAGTTGTCGTCTTTTAACATCTAGATTGGAAGAAAATGTACAAAAGGTAGAACACTCTGTGGTACTTCTACCATTATACTGTTTAAAATAAAACATGTTTTATGAAAATTGACCAATAATTAATAAAGTTATTAACAATTTTAAATAGAGTGTTTTTTTCCACTTAACCTATAGTCAAAAAAAATTATGCAATATTCAAATCCTTTCTGGTACACCTAAGATATTTTTGTAAATTTCTGTATATTTGTTTTCTGTTTCTATTAAGATAGTAATAAAATTATAAAGTTTTTATTAATATTGTTATAAAAATACAAAATTATTTTAATACTGTAATGAAAATATAAAGTTTTAATTTCCAAATCATTAAATTCTTTCCAAGAGGGAGTTCTGAAAAGTTCTCCGCCACACTAAAATGCCATTAAAAATTAAAAAAAAAACTTCTATTTGATTAGTTGGTCAAATTTTGGGAAGGAAGTGGATCAGGCTGAGAAAATGTCAGAACCCACTGACTTTTTGCGATAAGATATTACTATTAGTAATTGTTGTATACCGTGAATATGGCTGAGTGGTTAGAACATTAGGATTCTGATCATGAGACACAGGTTTAAATCTCATCATAGCTGAATTATCAAGGAGGTAACTTTTTTTATATTGATTTGGTAGATGATTCCAGCATGTGTGGCACCATTACGAAAAGTATGAAAACCATGGTATGAGTAGATGTGAACTTGGTGAGTGAAATGGAGTAGATGAAACTGTTCAGAAATCATTGATGGTGGTGGTTCTAATATGAACTCACAAGTCACCATGGCTAAGAATTTAAGTGTGCTAGCCTTCTTCAAACTATTGATCATGCCAGATTATGTGATCTCTCCTAGAAACTGTAAATAAGGTTTTCAGCATAGTTGAAGTATAAGTCACATGTTGGATCTGTAGGTGTTGAAGGAACACAAATGTGCCTGATCAAGTGTCTGCAACAAGGATTAGCAAGTCACCCGAGTAGATGGATATGAAGCTTGCCATTATTAGAATTATTGCATAGTACCCAAAATTTGACATTTTTACCTGTTATAAAAATTTTAGCAATGTTTAACAATTGTGCCTGCAAAGAAATGGTGTATCAAAAGGATGGTTATTCCCTAGACACCACTACTATTAGGTTGGTACAAAAATAATGACGTAATAATGTCGTTTTTTGATGTTAAAAAATACGTCAAAAAACGACATTATTACGTCATTATTTTTGCACCAAGCTAATATTATATGCACTTTTGACTCTCTAAGCAATGTTCATTTACAAGATTATAAACATATGTGAACTAGGTACAATGCGATATTTATTATTTACCATTTTATAAAGAAATAAATTTGGAAAGAAATCTTTTTGTTCAAAAATTCATAAAAACCTAAAAAATTAGCAAAATACATATTTATTATTTGCTATTTTATAAATAACTATGAAAGCAAGTTTTTTTTATTTAATCTAAAAGCATATATACTTGTGTATAGCGCAAGTTTTTATGATCAATTTTTTATGAAAAAATAAGGAGTTGCACTATACACAGGTAATTTTTTGAAGAGGTTAAAAATCATGCATTTTCAGTGTATGGGTAAATTTTGCTGGAGGTGTTCGTACAAAAAAATTTAAGGGTTTGCCCTATACATGAAGCAGGTTTACATATGAGTATATACAGTAAATAAATATCTTTTAATATCTTTGTTATCAATTCTCAAAAATATGTTTGAATTTTATTAAAATTCTAATGTCTGCTTTTGAAAACAATAAACATTGCTAAAGGAGTCAAAAGTGTATACAATAACTGCAGGTAGAAGGGAATAAAAGTGCTTTTGACATGCTGCTTTTTTGCAGGTACAAAGGTTAAACATTACTGAATATTTTTTATTAATACTGTTATAAATATAAAGGTTTCTTTAGGTTTTCATAAGATTGAAAGCAACTTTAGGCATGAGTACAAATCAATTCTTTAAAAAAATACTTTGTATTTATCAATAGCTAAAATCTGTAAGGCATTGTTTAAATGTCATTTTGCTGATCAATAGCTAAAATCTGTAAGGCATTGTTTAAATGTCATTTTGCTGATCTAGCTGTCATATTGACATATCCAGTTAGATTTTCCAAGTTATCTTTTTATTTTAAATAAACATATATTTTATTAAGTTTTTAGTTTCTTTTTAAGACTTATTGGCTATTTAAGCATATATTTCAAATATTTTAATTTAAGGCTCTTTTAGTTCATGATTATTTGATGATAATAGAATATTTATTTATATTGTTTCTATTGTTGTCCTGATCTTTATTGTCATATTCACATTTTGGTCATTCTACACTCCGAACAATGTGAATAATGTAAAAATAGTTACAATACCTCATTTCAGAAATATAGACAGAAATAGAATTTTTTTTTTCCTTTATTTAATATGCCTGTTCTTAAATTATGAAGACAGTGGGGTCTGCTAAGCATCAAAAATTTTCTTGAACTATTCCTATTTAATGCTTTAGAGAATTCAATTTACACCCATATTCATCCTATTTCAAGGAGTTTAATATTCATTGCAAAGATTTTAGCAACAAAATTCACAAATCTGCATTTGTATAATGCAGACACATTTGAATACATCAATGTGTGCATGTAGGCAAATGAATTGAATGATGATTTGTCTTTGAAACTGTCCAAGTCAGAGGAACCCACCCTGACCATGTCTTCAGGGGTGTAGACGTACTCACCACGCTTGGCCAATTGAAGGTTGGTGAGGGTATTTAATTATTAGGTTGGTGCAAAAATAATGATGTAATAATGTCAATGCTCACATACAGTTGACAAATAAGTAAGCAGAATGGTTTGAAAATGTTTTATAATTTTTTTTCAAATATTATAGAATAAGAGAAGCATATTGAATTGATATTGAATTCTGCATATTTAGGTGGAAAACGTTCTTTCAGTTAGATACTACTGAAAACAACATTTTATGTTAATTTTAATGATTGTCATTTACAGATTATGAATAATCCTTCTCAATTGAGGAAGAAATTCCATCAAAAATCAAGAATTGTCCAAACTTCATTTCAGAAGAAAAATTAAAATTAATTAACAAATTTAAGATACCAAAATCAAACAACTAGAACAATTTAAATATTTGGGAAGTGTTTTAACAGAGGATGAAAAATGCAAAAGTGAAATATAAAAACACATTGATGTAGTCAAAGTTGCCTTTCAAAAGCTAAGCAAAGTATTAAGGAAATGAAAAATTTTGTTAAAAACCAAGAAAAGTGTGCTGAACTGTAATGTAATATTAGTCCTCCTATATGGCAGTGAATACTAGACAATCTCTTCACAGATGAAGAAGAGACTTGAAGCAACAGAAATGTGATTCTACAGAAGGATGTTGAGAATACTATAAATCAGACATGTGGGCAACAACAAAGTTTTAGACAAAATGGAAACAAAAAGGACACTTATACTCAACATCAGAAAGAGATAGCTGAAATTTCTCGGGCACATAAGGAAAGAGGGCTTAGAAAATTTGGTACTCACAGGACAGATTGAAGGTGAGAGTGGAAAACAACATAACCTACCTAGGGAACTTGAGTAAATGGATGGAGGAATAAAGTTTAGGAGAGATAGCAAAAAGAAAAAAATTATTAAGAGTTACAAAGGACAAAAAATTATGAAGAGTCCTGATTACCATCACGAAGAGACATAGTACATGGAAGAAGAAGAATATGATCCAAGCTTTCTTCTTTCTTAAGTCATCATCTGGGTAGGTAGCAACAAATTTGTAAGTTTAATAAAATTTTAGAAATGGCTTTATTAAGAGATGATCATTAAAATTAATCAACATAAAATATCTGTCTTTTTTCAATGGTATTTGCCTTAATAACACAGAATGTATACTCATTTGAATGCTATCATTTTCCCTATTGTTAGATTGATGGGCAAAAAACAAATGAAATGTATAAACAAAAGAAAAGTTTTTCTTTTGTTTATAAATTTTTCTTGAGTCTTATGCATGCATAACTTCAGAGAAATTGCTAGGGAAGTGTCTGGTACTTGAAATTTCAAATTTGAACAAGTGCACAATGAAAGATTGATTAACTTCATAAAATTTCCGTAGGGCATAGACTTAAAAATATCAGTAATGAGGACAAACAATTTTCAAAGCAATTTTAATATTTAATCAGTGGGAATGTCTAATTCTTATTAATTTCTATTTTTTAAATGCCATATCAATGATGACTCTTCATGGTTTCCTTTTCTTTAGTATCTGTGAAGTACCATGTCTTCTTGGGAAATGCGATGGAATGGTTCTCCATTGCCCTCTTTACAGTTTTAAATTCACTTGTACTTCTAGACTGTCTAACCAAAGCTGGAGAGCCCAGCCTATCCTTTCATTTAATCCATAACTGGATCCTTTTTTATGTACTGCGTCTCTTTAGGATGAGGGTAATCATGGCTCTTCACAACTTCCTATTTTTCGGGCCTCTTATATTGCCTTTTGCAATCTATTCATGCAAGGTCATTAAATGGTTTACTTGCTATTTCCCCAATGCTTTTTTTTGCCATTACTATGTCTTACGAATGTTAGATCCCCCAGCACTTTTTCATTAACTCTCCTAGAAATTTAAATTCTGACCTACTATGAGGACAAACTCAAAAGAGTCAACAGCCAGCTATCCAGATGTGGTGTCTCAATAAAGTAACTGTGGAGAAGGTAATGGGAAACTATTCACTATCTCTACCAAGAACAAACATGGCAATAAATGAATCAAATTGCCAAGTAATGTAATCTTATAATGTAGTACAAGTGTCTTGTTATCCACCATATTGTTTTTGAGTATCAAAATAATTTTACGCTATGAACAGCCATTTTAGTTGCTTTATGAATAATAAAAAAGGTAGTCATTTCTTAACAGCAAATATCCAAACTATAAATATATCTGTAAATCAAAAAAAAAAAAAATCTAACAATATTTTTGGTTGAAGGGCAACAACATTAAACAAGTAATAAAGCATCTCTCTTATACTCGGTTGAAAGACCACAAAACATTCAATACATCAAGTAGAACAACAACAGACCAGTCAGACAAGTTAAAGAGGAACCCACCCTGACCATGTCTTCAGGGGTGTAGACGTACTCACCACGCTTGTCCAATTGAAGGTTGGTGAGGCTATTTAACTAATAGTTGGAATGAATAACCATTAACTCTGAGGAATTCATTTGCCCCTAAACAGCTTTTGGTTCTATGCTGAGTTGTTCTTTTTCTAGACTGGTTGCCAATCAAGCCTATAGAGCCCAGTCTGTCCTGCTATGTACCCATAGCTGGGGGAGAAGAATTGGATACCTTTCCCAACTATATTTGCATCTAAGTGAATGCAGCAAACTTAGCTAGAATTTGAACTTGGTTCTCTGATTCTTCAATCCAAGCCACTATCCATTTCTCCACCATGCCTCTCTATATATTATGCTTTCACATAATATGTATTAATTATAGTAGACTAGCTTGATCTTACAATGTGGCAACATTTTATGAAATTTACAAGATTTACAAGTTTAACATTATTAGCCTGGTTACAGAAATACCAAGAAACATTCATTATACTTGAAAATTATAATTACAGAACTTTTTTTTGCAACAGGAAATTCAAAACAGTATAATTGTAATAACAATATACTTTTACTGACAACAAAATCTGTAGGGTTTGTTCTGACATTAATTTCAGAATATTTTGATTTTGTGAGCTGATCTATTTCTTCATATGAAATAGACTGCACAGCATCAAGAATAGCATTCCAAAATTTGTTTTAGCTGGTAAATTGCTGTCTACTACTTTTTTTTAAAAAAAACACTATGGGTTTTCAGTTGGGTTACAAACAAATGAACAAACAGGCCATTTCATGTTTGAAACTAATTTTATTCAGGTCTTCATTAGTTTTATTTCCTGAATATAATAGAGGATTGTAGTGCATACAAATCCACTTTCTGAAAGTATTTAACTTCTTCTTGAAACCTAGTTCCACATGTGCCTTCAAAAATCTGTTAATATGACCCACATCTTAAAACCTACTGGAACTCACCATGAGACAACCCAATTTATAATTTCATCACAAAACTCCAAAATCACCATTTTCCTTCTTTTTATTAATTATTCAACCCAAGGCCTATGAACCACTCAAGGTAGAGGGTTAATGATGTATGAACATAAAAAGAGGAGGTAAGAAGTGCAGATTATGAGGATATGTAGGAATGATAATGGTCAACACTAGACTTTAAGAGATTCAGATTGTAGCACTCAGGGAAGCATCCTTGTTGACAACCCAGCTTGTGAGAGTATTTTCTGTAAGCAGCTATCTGGCCTTTGTTCAATCCTTCTGGCCTATTGCAAATAGCATTGCATTCATTAGTGAAAAGAATTGCTCATAATGGATGTCTTTTAAAGGAAAACTAGTGATTGATCTCACATGTTTTATCCAGTTGATTTAGAACCTGACATCTTGTGTTTTTTTCAAAATTCTTCACTGCCTCAATGACTACAATTTTTATAGTTTGGCAAAGATGGATTTTTTAATAACTTATCTCTTGATACAGGACACAGTATAGTGAGATAAAATTCTGAACTTGAACTACATGAGAATCCTCCAGCATCTGCAGTAAACTCTTTCACAGTTCTGTGGTAATTGCTGATAGGTTCCAATGTGGTTTTACCTTTTGTAAATTGATGTTATTAAACAGTTCTCTTTATCCAACCTTATGACCTTAGCTTCTAACTCAGAACATTGTTAATAATTTGGGATTTAAAAATTCATTATATTTGTTTATATATGCACAAAACAAATTGTTCTTCTTCCTAATTTTCCCAATGATATTAAAAATAAGAAAAGATAGGAGGATTGGATTTGTTTCAATGTAAAGAAATGACAATAATTATATTTTTAGTATATTCTCTCTCTTTCTCTCTCTCTCTCTATATATATATATATATGTGGAGGAGGTATGGTGGAATAATGGATAGCGGCTTGGATTGAGGAATCGGAGAGCCGAGTTCGAATTCCAGTTGAATCCATTACATTCACTTACATGCTAATACCCTTGGAAAAGGTGTGAATCCTCTTCTTCCTCCAGCTATGGGTAAATAGCAGGACAGACTGGGTTCTGTAGCCTTGGATGACAACTGGTCTAGGAGAAGGACAACTCTGAATTCAAAACCTGCGATGGGTCGTTTGGGGACCTTGTGGCACGTAGTGCACCAGGTCTCTGTATTTGGCCCTTCAAAAAGTGTGGATGGTCCTGCGTGAAACCTTCACCACTACAATCAAATCTCATGTGCTGTTGTCAGGTTGTCGGTTTCCTAGGAACTGATCAGCTTGACCCCCATACGTCGAATTCGACAGGAGAGTTGAGTATATATATATATATATATATATATATATATAATGGATGTATTGATAGTGCAACAGAAAGTGAAATTGTCAAGCCTTGTTCAAATTCTGGTTAGTTCTGTTTTGTCCTCTTCAGTCTAATGCCTTTGAAATAGGTATGAACCCATTTTCTTCCTGCCATGTGTTAAATAACTGGGTTATGGGTGGCATTCAGTCTAGAAGAAGGAAAACTATGAATTCATACCTGTGGAGAACTGTTTGGAAACCTCATGGCAGACTGTGAACCATCTTTGTTATCAGTTCATCTCAAAATCATCTGTTTGGATAGTTCTTGCAGATCAATTCTAAATTGAACTGTTGTCCACTCATGCACTGAAATCAACACAAGTGTCTACTATATATATATATATATATATATATATATATGTGTGTGAAAGGTTAATGGTCAAAGTTGAATCAGACTAGGAAACAGTAAATATTAGAAAGTGCTGAATAGACATGTGAAAAAATAAAAGTAAAAATAACTAAATCATAAATCAGGCAATCAGTTGAATCTGCTACCTTGGTTTGAACCTTATGGTATCCTCAGGTGATTTTTAGCAAATGGTTTTATTTTTTAAAAAACTAATGAACACTATATTATTTTTAAAAAAAATGCATGACATTGGGTGTGATAGAAAGTGAAGGAAAAGGATGTGAAGAAAGAAGGAGAAGAAGAAGAAAAAGGGGAAAGAGAAGAAAAGCAAGGGTATTATAAATGTATTGGTGGGGGGAGTAATTGAAATGTACATTTTTTTTTTTTTATCCAGCCTCATATGTGCTTAAGAGGAATTTTTTAATATATATGCAAGGATTCAAGACTTCAGTTTTCTGGTTCAAAAGGTTTTTTGGATCCGGAAATGTCATTATTGCTAATCTTTCCTGTTGGCAGAGGTTGTAAATATTGTTGTGGTTGTTATAAGTCTTCACCTTTTTTAAAATTTTCCAGCTGGAAATTCCTCTTAAGCACATATGAGGCTGGATAAAAAACAAATGTACATTTCAATTAACACCCCCACCAATACATTATAATACCCTTGCTTTACTTCTCTTTCCCCTTCTTCTTCTTCCTTCTTCATATCCTCTTACACCTTTTCTATCACACTCAACGTCGTGCGTTTGTTTATTTTAAAAAAAATAATATAGCATTTTTTAAGTGTTGGAAAGCCAATTGATAAAAATCACCCAAGGACGCTGTAAGTTCTAAACCAAGGGAGCGGATTCAACTGATCTCCTGATTTTTAAAGTATATATATATATATATATATATATATATATATATATATACATACAATGGGCATGTGGCTGAGTAGTTACAATGTTAGAATTCTGCACATGCCAGATTATACACCTTATATACAACTTATACACATTATACAAACCTAGTAACTAAGGTCTGTTCAGTATGGATGCAGTAAAGCCACAGGTTAGCACAATGGTTGTTGAAAAAATGCAAATATGCCTGAAAAAGGGATTAGTTAACAGACAGGAATATTCAAAAGCAAGCATCTAGCCACTACATTTACATATTTTAATTCAACATTTGTATTACATCAAAGTTATTAGAGGGAACATTCCATATTTGAAACAGACAGCCTATTTTTATTTAAACAAATTATATCTATGTTTATTTAAGGCATATTAGCAAAGAAAAATACATTCCCCAGTAGTGATCAAATCTGCATCTCCCTTTATAGTAGAAACAATTGTTTCATCAAACATGCTTTCCATCTTGGCCATGTAGACTGATACAGTTAATAAGTTTCTATTTTTCCTTTTTAAGGAAACTTACTTGTTGTGCTGTTCACCATGACTGAGCGGTAAAGCACACTGGATCAAACAGTGGTTACCCTTACAAAGTAAACACAATTTTCTTTACTACGATTTCTCAAATGCGCATTGTTTAATAAATACAAATGGGGCACCTATTTCAAACAGCGAATATCCACTCTAATAACATTTGAAGTAATATATATATATATATATATATGTGTGTGTGTGTGTATTGAAATGTATAGGGAAGAACTGGTTAGGTAAATAATCCAAAGTTCTTTAGTATTATTGGTATTTTTTTTAAAAAAATAGTGCTTGATACAAAAGTGTTGGAATCATATTTTTAAATATATATATATATATATATATATATATATATATATATGATAGAATTAATACAAGTAAAAGATTTATGATTTAGCTGATTGGTGTTACCTTCAGCATCCTGATTCCAGAGTTTTGTAGACAGACCCTCCAGGAATCACTTCATACATTTGTCAGGGGTATCAGTAATTATATATATATATATATATATATATATATATATAATTATTTATTTAAAAATATGATTCCAACACGCTACATAAGAGTTCTCATGTTTCAAAACAAGAGCCGAAAACTTCAATATAATTATTTGAATAAAATTGAATTAAAGTAAGCTCAGTTCCATCTTCAAGTGAAATTTTTTTTGGAATATATTGGAATATATAATATATATATGTCTGATAAAAAGTATCAGGAATTGTTGCTATAGTAATTGAGCTAAAGTATGGAGAGTGAAGCCGCCTGGCACAGACTGACCTTGAACTCTCTTACATATGGACACAAAGTTATAATGTTCTTGTTAACTTCCGTTGTTTATAGTAGTGCTTGGAGAGAGAGTGTGCTTGTCTCACAATGTTACAGAGAATCCATCAGTGACCATGGTTTGTGCAGCAGTTTTTGGCAAAGTGCAACATTCCTCAGGTCTGACGACCACCATATTCACCAGATTTCACCTCGTACAAATTTTCCTTTTCAAAAATCAAACATGAAACGCACAAGATTTCAAGATGTTGATAAAAAAACAAAAGAATGTGACAAGATAGCTGCTTGCTATCTCCAAAAAGGAGTTCCAGGAACGTTTCTATCAATGGAAATAATGCTGGATAAAGTAGATAGTTTCAGAAGGGGACTACTTCAAAGGAGAATAAATGGTGAATTGATATGTGTTGTAGTTTTCTTTTTATAGCACCAGTCCCAATACTTTTTGATCAGATCTTAGTGCTCACTCGCATATATACAGAATGGTTATAATGAAATCCATATATTTATATTTTTTGATAAATTTTTTATTTAGTTTCTTACAACATTCTTACATTTTTCCATTTGGTGAGAGTAAAGAAGTGCAAAAGTTGTCTATTGTCCAAAATGCTTTTGAACACTTTAGCTATTTTATAAGGGCTTTGTTTTAGGTGTTATTAAATTCTTTCCATGTCTGTTTAAGATGTAGTTTTTGTGCCGTTTAAAAAATAGTAGCATTTATTCCAAGCTTTGCAAGTTGAGCATGGCTGGAATTTGAGTTAGCATCTTTCTATTTTTTAAAAAAACCTTTAACATACCATTTCCAGTACTGAATAAGGAGATTTATACAGGGTATCAGATATTTTATGCAAAGGGCCTGTTTCACTGCAAGATGTTTTCAGTAACAGGGCCTATATAGGATGTTTACTGACTAGAATCTTCCTTACAAGTCATTATAAATTGTGGTTGGCTAAATGCCTTTTTGTAGCACTTTGGTCAGATAAGTAACATGTGGTGGTGTGACTGATATAGGTAACTGATTTATGACAAGAAACAGTCTTGTAATGGGCAGTGAAATCAATAAACTAAAATCGGTCAATTTTTCATACAGCAATTTTTTGCACTCCCTTACCCCAACAAAAAGAAAAATGTAAGAATGTTGGAAAAACTAAATAAAATTTTCCTTGTCTGTTATATTTCAATGAAACATATTTAAAGGAAAAGGTTGATGCTCAAATATATATATATATATATATATATATATATATATATATATATATATATATATATATATGGGTTTTATATCTTAATTATGTCTATAATGTGCTATAAATATTTATGAAACATTAACCATGTCTAACTTTGTAAATGAAAATGCTTTCTTTTTAATGTGTAAAAAAGGAAGTTAAACGATAACAGAAGTGAGGAGGCTGATCATATACAGGGTGTGATGGATAAATTGTTTATATATATATATATATATACACACATAGGAAGTGATGAATAAATTGTTGCCTAAATTATGTAAAAATGAAAATAACACCAACATCTCATTTTAACATATATATTTACTAAAATTACACAAAAATATCTTGAAATACTAAAGAGTAAATTTATTCAATAAAATCACCATTGGCTTCAACGATGGCTTTCAGATAACTTCAGAATCTCCTGCAACTTTTCTAGAAGGTCTCCTTGTTTAAGTTGGTGAATGCAACCATAATCCTTGCATTCAGTTCATCTTTGGGGTTACAAGGAGATTTGTTGATCTCTCCCTCAACTGTGTCCCATATATAATAATAAAGGGGGTTGCAGTCTTGGGAGTTAGGTGGCCAGATACAAGGGGTGATTTGGTTGCAGAAATTGTCTGACAGCCATGACTGCATTCTCCTGCTTGCGTGGCATGGTGCAGTGTCCTTTTGCCAGATATAGAGTCTTCCAACAGCCACCCTCTTGACACAGGGCAACACTAACACCTCAAAGCACTTGATGTAGGCCTCTGTGTTGAGTCTGAGGCCCTGTAGGAAGATGGATGAAGGCATAATATTGCCATCACTAATGATTATTCCAAAAACCATGTTGACTCTTTTTGAATCCTCTGCACTGTCCTCAGATTGACACCCAAACACTTTGAAGTCTTCATGTTGTTCTGGCATGAATGCTAAGCAGTACAGCATGGCTTTTCCAAATTTCTGGTTGAGTGAATTGAATTATGGTGCTCTTTTTCACACAGACAGTGCCCAACTGACCCTTTACCCATCGCCCCCACCCCCCATATATAATTTTGTTGCATGTTATATTAATGCATAGATGCATTTAACCTATTATAGCTTTTCTTCAGTGCTTCTTATTTATGATAATATTCATATTCATATTATACAAATCTTCAAGAAGATAGCATTTTTTTTTTAATTGTTAAAGATGTGCTGGTAGTGTTGTGGTTATTGGCAGCAACCGTGGAATTGGCAAGCCAAGTTCAAATCCAAGGATAGTTTTTTTGTGTTCACTTATATCCAAATGCACTTAGAAAAGGCATGAATCCACCTCTTTTCCCTATGGCTATGCGTTAAATAGCAGAGTAGACTAGACAGTCTAGCCTTCAGTGGCAGCCAGTCTAAGAGAAGGCAAACTCTGAATTCCAAATCATGTAGAAGACAATGGGCAAACAATATACATCCTTTTTCAAGAAGTTATAGCAATTCATAGATAAAAAAATAAGATGTGGAGAGCTATTATCAGTTAAGTTTGATATTAAAATCAAAAGAAAATAGGTTAATCATGGTAAAGCTGAATTGTTTTATCAATGAAATCATAAAATACACTTCAAATTATATATGGATTTATCTTTTAAATTAATCCCCCACACAAGTTACTAACAAATTTATAACTTACACAGGATGCATAGTAAAATAAAAGAAGGTAGTTAAAATAACATTTGAAACACTGTTGTGTACTTTGATACGTTTGTTTATAGTTTGTAGTCTCATAACAATTTTGTATTACATCTGGTTCCTAGAAAATATCATTTAAAAAAGGCAATTAACTTGAAAAATATCTGTTCTAATATTTTTTGTTGCAGTTCTAATTAATGTCTTCTAATTTTAACATAATTTGTAAAATATCAGCATCATTATACTTTTTTTTTTTCATGATTTTACCCCGAGTAAGGCAATA
Source organism: Acanthosepion lycidas (assembly GCA_963932145.1). Taxonomy (NCBI): domain Eukaryota; kingdom Metazoa; phylum Mollusca; class Cephalopoda; order Sepiida; family Sepiidae; genus Acanthosepion; species Acanthosepion lycidas. The sequence continues at coordinate 33,535,408 of OZ010575.1, forward strand.
AAGCCACTAAGACACAAAAGGTTACCAAGTGAGAGAGAATACTATTTTGGTGAGAGAACAATAAAAGAACAGAAATTAAAAAAACAGAAGATAATAATTGATCCTGCATTTAAATGCTCAAAGATAACTGATTGATTGATTTGTTTACTATAATTTCAGTTATGTGTCATGCGTGATATGCACTTAGGAAATCATGTATCTTTCAATACATGACTGACAAGGCAGATTTTTTCCCGCAGTAAGTTGCCATTTCTTTCTGCAGTAGACCAGTTGCCATCCAAAGCTATAGAACCTGGCCTGTCCTGCTATTTACCCATAGCTGGGGGGAGAAGAGATGGATTCATACCTTTCCAAAGGGTATTAGCACATAAATGAATGTAATGGATTTGACTAGAATTCGAACTCTGCTCTCTGATTCTTCAATCCGAGCCACTATCCATTACTCCACTGTGCCTCTTACTATGCTTTTCCAGTTATTTAAAACCAGAAAATATTTTTAGATTGTAAGAGATAATAATGATTTGGTGATACAAGTCTTACTAATTAACCCATAGCTAGGGAGAGAAGAGGTGGATTTATACATTTTCCAAGGGTATTTGCAAATAAGTGAATATAACGAACCCAACAGGAATTGGAACTGGACTCTCAAATTAACAATTCCAAGCCATTATCACTTACCCACCAGCACATCCAGGCTTACAGCACCTGGTATTTTGAAGTGGTCACCCAGTACTGAACAGACGCAATATTGCTTAATTTGTATTGCTGGTATTTCAATGTGATCGGGCTGTAAACCTTTTTTGACTGGAAAGCAAGAAGCCAGGACAGAGTTCCATAAACAAGAAGTGTGAAGGAAAAAGCTGTTAGTATATAACTTAGAGTTATATCTAGTCATTTCAACTGTAAAAATATTTCACCTTGACTAGTACTGTGCTTAAATTCATAAAGTCTAGGTACCAGATAGGGAAGGTCGTCAGAACAAATCCCATGAAAGTATTTATAGAAAAGGCACAGAGAAGCTGTGTTTATATTAAGTCATTTCTGAATAATTGTAAGTTCAAATTGTTGGGGCTATATATTTTAAATTTATAGATAAGTAAAACCAAATAAACAGAAAAATAGATAAAAACAAATAAATAGGTAGTAAAATCAAAAAACTAAAAAGAGATAAATAGAAAAAGTAAATATATAAAAACATTAAATAGATAGGAAATAAAAAAAAATAACTAAATGAGATAACAGAAAAAATTATATTGAAAAATAGAAAACTAAAAAAATACAAAACACATACAGACGATAGAAAAACTAAGTAAGAATAGATAGTAAAACTAGATTTCCCATTAATGTTCATGAACAAATAATAAGCAGAACATATAATGACTTAAATGATTTTTCAATTGGTATTAAAGATATCGCAAGTGGTATCGAGAAAATTATGAAAATGTGTTGAAATCTCATGAAATATTTTCAGGAATTAAACAATTTTAATCTGTTTCTCATAACAATGGAGTCTCTTGTAAGAAAGTCATTTGTTTGGCTTTATCAAATTCAAAGTGCAACTATTTCATCGTATTTTTCTGTCATCTGACTGATTAAAAAATATTCACAAAATTAAGTTTTCATTTTAATATATTTCTGTTTTCTATGTGATTAGATGGGATGTGCTGTTAGTGTCATATTTACTGGCATAGAAAATGAAACTGTGAAGATGCATTCAACTTATGCCCTTTGGAATCTCACTTACTAAGGTAAAATCATAGTGTAGACTTAGCACTCTAGAAATCAATTTTGAGCTGAAGCAGTTGCATTCAATTTCGGATTTTGGGAATCTTTTCTTCTCCCAGTTAAGAGTAAAATGGTAGAGCTGACTTAGCTCTCTAGCCTTGGTAGAGTAACCAGTCCAGACAGAGGATAACTTTGAATTCAAACTCCTGACAGATGTTATAAGCATGCTAAGGTAAGGCATGTCTGACTGACACTAAAGAAGGCTGAAATCCTGTTTGACGGACACTAAAGAAGGCTGAAATCCTGTTTGACGGACACTAAAGAAGGCTGAAATCCTGCAATGGACTGAGAAAAGGGTTGATAATAAATAAAGTAAATAAAATTTAAATGAGAAAAAATTTCAGCATGTCGAAAAAATACTCTCCTCATTTAGTTTCAGCAATAGAGAATATAATTTCCTCACTCTTATTTGCAGCCAATGTTCTTTGACTCCAAAGAGAGGATACATTATAATTGTACTTGTAAAAGATGAAAACAAATCAATTTTAAGGGAATAATAATTGGAAACAAAGAGTTACAAATTATTTAACCATTACTTAATAGTTTCAATCTATATTATACAAAGTAGCATGCAGAATGAGGTTCAGAGGGTGCAGTGGTTTTGGGTATCAAATCAAAGAGTGAAATAAAAATTTACTTAATTTTAATAAAGTGTTTATTTCATGTTTCATCTGTTTTTACATATTTAAAATGTCTTCCTTTCTCACATTTCTCAGTAGTAGGCTCTATAGGCTCCCCTCCTTAAGTCTTAGGAGCATAAAATCAACGAGTTGGCCCCTGGGCATCACCAAACTTCCACATGTCACTGTATGTACATTTGTAACTTTTTAAAATCATTTCACCCCAAGCAAGGGGACAATGCCACTTGGATGCTACAGTTTACAGGGAGTGAAAGAGAATGGGAAGAATTTAGAAGTGAGGAAAGGACAATAAAGGAACAGCATTCAGTTACACAGAAGAGGACAATTATCATTGCATTTCATTTTTTGAAGATTATAGGTGGCAGGAATGCAAGAAATAGGAAAGGAGTTTCACAAGTGAGAAGTGTGAGAAAAGAAACTGTCAGAATAGAAGTGTCAGTTGCATCTAACTAGTTCAACAGTAAAATGGGGAGACCTAGTTTCTAATCTAGCAGCAAGATTAAATTAATGTAGTTGAGGCACTAGCGAAAAAAGCTTATCAAAACGTATTTATGGCAAAGAAAGAGAGAAGCCATGTAATGTTGATGAGAAAGTGACTGAAGTCGAGATGCCAGATTTTAGTTGATCACATTACAAAAGACTGTTAAGTAAATAATTCAACTTATACCTGACAACAGCCTTATATAAACTAAGTAACATATTTAACGAATATGTATGTAGTGTAATGGATATTAGTTTGGAAAATGGAATTGGAGAGTGGAGTTCAAATTCCAGCCTATTCTGTTGGCATTAATCTCTTCTTTCCCCAGATAGGGGTTAAATAGCAGAGTAGGTTGAACTCTCAATTCCAATCTGTGAAGATGGTGATGGGAAGTGACTCCATTATTTTACCTAAGGAGGCATGGCAAATAATTATATAATCTTATAGGTCTTGGATGGCAGGCTGTTGCAGAGATAACCAATTCTGAATTTGAAACTGTGAACAAGTTAATGGGGAAGCACTCCACTACCCTTCCCAAGGATGCATGGGAATTCCCAGATAACAAATAAAAGGACAATGTGGAGAGCCATAATCACTTACATCATGAAAAGACATGGCATTTAAATAAGAAAAAGAAAAATATTTTTACCACTTCAACCATGCTGACAATTTCATTCAAATCCAATGGTAGGATAAAATCCATTGGAATCAAACACACAGGTCTGTATGGTTAAATCAATGCTACCTTAACTAGCGACATGCTGAACAGGACTGAATGAACCTCTGCATTCACTGGTAGGAGTTTGAGCCCCACCCTATTCATTTTTTAGGTTATTTATATATGTAATAGATTACAGCTACTGGAATAAACAAGTTGTAGAAAAATGTCTTTTTTTTTCAGGAATAAAAGACTTTAAATTGTCAGGAAAGTAAGCAATATCTTTCATTCTGGTGAAAAAGGAAAGATAAAAAAAGAATACAGTTTTTCTTTTCAAAAGCTAAGCATTGAAAACAGAATTCTTTTCATGTGTTTG